>JAWMAR010000222.1:2162466-2240181 GCA_036785375.1 Leucoraja ocellata | reverse complement strand
CTCATTCCTCATTATGCATTCACTCAATCATTCACTCATTCATTCATTCATTCTGATTCACTCACTCACTCGCTCATTCATGCTTTCACTCATCACTCATTCATTCTTTCACTCATCTTTCACTCACTCACTCACTCACTCATTCACTCATTCATTCTCATTCACTCACTCACTCGCTCATTCATTATTTCACTCACTCACTCATTCATTCACTCATGCATTCACTCACTCAATCACTCAATCATTCACTCATGCATTCACTCACCCGCTCATTCACTCATTCAATCAATCTTTCACTCATGCATTCATCACTCATTCATTCACTCATCATTCACTCATTGATGAAGTTGAGGACCTAAACTATGTAAATTAAATATTTTCACTAAACAAAGTAAATTAAATATTTTCACTAATGCCAGCCTGTTGTAGAGTAATAAGTCTTTAACATCTAATCTCGGAGCTGCCTGTGATAACTTACCAGGAATAAATTCTCCGATCGCGGGGCCTATGTATTTAACATAGTGAAGCCGCGGTCTCAATTAAACATCTAGTTTAGTTTAGAGATACAGCGCAGAAACGGCACCTTCGACCCACCGAGTCTGCACCGACCAGCGATCCCCGCTCACTAACACTATCCTGCACACACTGGGGACAATTTACATTTATACCAAGACAATCACGGGGAGAACGTGCAAACTCCGTACAGACAGCACCCGCGGAAAGGACTCTCCTAGTGGCAGCATGCTGTAAGGTTATAACGTTGTTTGCTCCCTTGACCTTGAACTCCTTGCTTACCTTACTCTTTCAATGTTACTTGTTATTACTTGCTTTCAAGACACGGTCTAACCTTTTTTTAAAGTGTTGATAACACTTTTATACGTTTCAATCGTGTGAAGGATGGAGCCAAGAGCAAAAAAGCTTCTCCAAGGAAGGAGCGTGGGGAAGGCGCAGCTCTGACCCAGGTACCTTAGAAGCAATATCGAAAATGAACGGAGAAACAAACACAAGATTCTGCGATTTGGAAGAAACGATGAAAGGAATTTCGAGCAAATTGAAGGAAGTTCAAGACAAGATGATTATGTTACAAATGAAGGAACAGAGAGCACCCGCAGTGAGGATTACATTTACACCAAGTCAATTAGCCTAAAAACCTGTACGTCTTTGGAGTGTGGGAGGAAACTGAAGATCTCGGAGTAAACCCACGCAGGTCACGGGAGAACGTACAAACTCCGTACAGACTCTTCTTAGAATAAAGGGGAGGACATTAAGACCGAGGTGAGAATTTTTTTTTAAATGTACAATAGACAATATAGAATAGAGAATATACAATAGGCAATTGTGGAATTCCCTGCCACAGAGGGCAGTGGAGGCCAAGTCACTGGATGGATTTAAGGGAGAGACAGATAGAGCTCTAGGGGCTAGTGGAGTCAAGGGATATGGGGAGAAGGCAGGAATGGGGTACTGATTGGGGATGATCAGCCATGATCACATGAATGGTGGTGCTGGCTCGAAGGGCCGAATGGCCTCCTCCTGCACCTATTTTCTATGTTTCTATGTTTCTATGACAGCATCCCTACTCGGGATGGAACCCGGGTCTCGGGCGCTGCCATCACTGTAAGGCAGCAACTCTACCGCTGCGCCACCGTATTCTAAGTAGCGGGCGATTTATTAACGTTGGCGCACACCGGGAGACTAGTCCAAGCTGATCTCCTGAGCGTGACTTTGGCACGGCTTTTACATTCTCAGCCGGCAAGACTACACAGAAACTTGATGAACAGTAAAACTAGGTCTTAATTACAGAATGCAGGTGACAGGAAGACTTAATTAGGTAACAAAGTAAGTCTTGATTACAGAATAAAATGATTCTCCACAGGTGAACCCAGTTGAGGGAGTGCAGCGTAGGTTTACAAGGTTAATTCCCGGGATGGCGGGACTGTCATATGCTGAGAGAATGGAGCTGCTGGGATTGTACACTCTGGAGTTTATAAGGATGAGAGGATATCTCATTGCAACATTTAAAATTGTTAAGGCCTTGGACACGCTAGAGGCAGGAAACATGTTCCCGATGTTGGGGGAGTCCAGAACCAGGGTCACAGTTTAAGAATAAGGGGTAAGCCATTTAGAACGGAGATGAGGAAACACTTTTTCTCACAGAGAATTGTGAGTCTGTGGAATTCTCTGCCTCCGAGGGTGGTGGAGGCAGGTTCTCTGAATGCTTTCAAGAGAGAGCTAGATAGGGCTCTTAAAGATAGCGGAGTCAGGGGATATGGGGAGAAGGCAGGAACGGGGTACTGATTGTGGATGATCAGCCATGATCACATTGAATGGCGGTAGGTTGGCTCAAAGGGCCAAATGGCCTCCTCCTGCACCTATTGTCTATTGTCTATTGAAACCGGAGCACCTGGAGAAAACCCACACAGGTCATGGGGAGAACGTGCAAACTCCACACAGACAGCACCCGAGGTCAGGATCGAACCCAGATGTCTGACGCTGTAAGGCGGCAACTCTACCGCTGCGCCACCGAGTCACCCCAATTTTGGGTCAGAAGTTCACAAGTATTAGGCAGCAGAATTTGGCCATTCGGCCCATCAAGTCTACTCCGCCATTCATTCACGGTCGCCCAATTATAGGAAGGATGTCAACAAAATAGAGAGAGTACAGAGGAGATTTACTAGAATGTTTCCTGGGTTTCAACTAAGTTACAGAGATAGGTTGAATAAGTTGGGGCTTTATTCTTTGGAGCGCAGAAGGTTAAGGGGGGACTTGATAGAGGTCTTTAAAATGAGGAGAGGGATAGACAGAGTTGATGTGGACAAGCTTTTCCCTTTGAGAATAGGGAAGATTCAAACAAGGGGACATGACTTCAGAATTAAGGAACAGAAGTTTAGGGGTATCATGAGGGGGAACTTCTTTACTCAGAGAGTGGTAGCGGTGTGGAATGAGCTTCCAGTGGAAGTGGTGGAGGCAGGTTCGTTGGTATCATTTAAAAATAAATTGGATAGGCATATGGTTGAGAAGGGAATGGAGGGTTATGGTACGAGTGCAGGCAGGTGGGACTAAGGGGAAAAAAGTTGTTCGGCATGGACTTGTAGGGCCGAGATGGCCTGTTTCCGTGCTGTAATTGTTATATGGTTATATGGTTATCTATCTCTCCCTCTCCACCCCATTCTCCTGCCTTCTCCCCATAACCTGTTACACCCTCCTTCGACTGAATGGAGTAGGGGGTAAAAGGCTGGAAAAGGGAAGTGGGTACAGTTCCTTGTTACTCCAGAGATGCTGCATGACCTGCTGAGTTACTCCAGCATTTTGTCATTTTTGTTCTGTTAACCAGCATCCTCTGTTCCTTGTGTCTATATTTTTGCTCTCGTTCTGTTTCACTAAATCACCATTTGTCAGGGTCAATATTTTCTTGATGTGGGGCTGCATAGTTTGCATTTGTTATTGTCCGGTGTACAGACAAAAGCACCATGGGCAGTATTTGGTTTCAGATGCTGGGATCTTTCGCTTGGACAGCTTCCAATCCAGCGGTATGAATATTGACTTCTCTAACTTCAAGTAACCCCTTGTTTTCCCTCTCTCTCCATCCCTCCCCCATCCTACTGTAGTTCTTTGACTAGTTTCACTGACAATAGACAATAGGTGCAGGAGTAGGCCATTCGGCCCTTCCAGCCAGCACCGCCATTCAATGTGATCATGGCTGATCATCCCCAACCAGTGCCCCGTTCCTGCCTTCTCCCCATATCCCCTGACTCCACTATCTTTAAGAGCCCCATCTAGCTCTCCCCTTGAAAGCATCCAGAGAACCGGCCTCCACCGCCCTCTGAGGCAGAAAATTCCACAGATTCACCATTCTTTGTGAGAAAAAGTGTTTCCTCGTCTCAGTTCTAAATGGCTTACCCTTATTCTTAAACTGTGGCCCCTGGTTCTGGACTCCCCCAACATCGGGACCATGTTTCCTGCCTCTAGCGTGTCTAAGCCTTAACAATGTTATATGTTTCAATGAGATCTCCTCTTATCCTTCTAAACTCCAGAGTGTACAAGCCCAGCTGCTCCCATTCTCTCAGCGTATGACAGTCCCGCCATCCCGGGAATTAACCTTGTAAACCTACGCTGCACTCCCTCAATAGCAAGAATGTCCTTCCTCAAATTAGGGGACTAAAACTGCACACAATACTCCAGGTGTGGTCTCACTAGGGCTCTGTACAACTGCAGGAGGACCCGTTGCTCCTATATTTGATCCACTGTCCTGATTAAATATCTCGGGAGGCACAGTGGCCTAGCGGTAGAGTTGCTGCCTTACAGCGCTTGTCAGCTCCAGAGGCCCCAGTTCCATCCTTTCTGTACAGGCGTTTCTACGTTCTCCCCGTGACTGTGTGGGCTTTCTCCAAAGACGTGCAGGTTCGTAGGTTTAAGAAAGAACTGCAGATGCTATTAAAATCTAAGAGTGGACACAAAATGCTGGGGAAACTCAGCGGGTGAGGCAGCATCTACGGAGCGAAGGAATAGACAACGTTGGGGCCTCACACCGAAACATCGCCAATCCCTTCTCTCCATAGATGCTGCCTCACCCACTGAGTTTCTCCAGCATTTTTGTGTCTACCTTCAGGTTTGTAGGTTAATTGGCTTGGTAAAATGTATATTGCCCTAGTGTGTGGATGATAGTGTTGAGGTGCGGGGATCGCTGATCGGCGCGGACTCGGTGGGCTGAAGGACCTGTTTCCGTGCTGTATCTCTAAACTAAACTGAAATATGCCTCGTTGTCACCTTCCCCTCAGCTAGCAATGATCTATTCCACATTTTCCGTGACCATCGTCCCTTTGATCTAATGTTTTCACACCTTACCCTTCCATATCTCTATGTCTCCCTCTACCCTCCTTCTTATAGAAACATAGAAACATAGAAAATAGGTGCAGGAGTAGGCCATTCGGCCCTTCGAGCCTGCACCGCCATTCATGTGATCATGGCTGATCATCCAACTCAGTATCCCGTACCTGCCTTCTCTCCATACCCCTGATCCCTTTAACCACAAGGGCCACATCTAACTCCCTCTTAAATATAGCCAATGAACTGGCCTCAACTACCTTCTGTGGCAGAGAGTTCCAGAGATTCACCACTCTCTGTGTGAAAAATGTTTTTCTCATCTCGGTCCTAAAGGATATCCCCTTCATCCTTAAACTGTGACCCCTTGTCAGGACTTCCCCAACATCGGGAACAATCTGTTCAAGAAGGAACTGCAGATGCTGGAAGATCGAAGGTACACAAAATTGCTGGAGAAACTCAGCGGGTGCAGCAGCATCTATGGAGCGAAGGAAATAGGCGACGTTAATCCTCCTGCATCTAGCCTGTCCAACCCCTTAAGAATGTTGTAAGTTTCTATAAGATCCCCCCTCAATTTTCTAAATTCCAGCGAGTACAAGCCGAGTCTATCTAGTCTTTCTTCATATGAAAGTCCTGACATCCCAGGAATCAGTCTGGTGACCTTCTCTGTACTCCCTCTATGGCAAGAATGTCTTTCCTCAGATTTGGAGAATAAAAACTGTACGCAATACTCCAGGTGTGGTCTCACCAAGGCCCTGTACAACTGCAGTAGAACCTCCCTGAAGAAGGGCTTGACCCAAAACGTCACCCGTTCCTTCTCCCCAGAGAAGCTGCCTGTCCCACTCAGTTACTCCAGCATCATCGGTGTAAACCAGATCTGCAGTTCCTGCCCGCGGATTCTTGATTAGAACAAGTGTCAGGGTGTTATGGGAATAAGGCAGGAGAATGGGGTTAGGGGGGAAAGATAGATCAGCCATGATTGAATGGCGGAGTAGACTCGATGGGCTAAATGGCCTAATTCTGCTCTCATCCATGAACTTATATTCTCCAGAGATGCTGCCTGACTTGCTAAGTAAATCCAGCACATTTTCTGCAAACCTGCATCTGCTGTTCCTTGGATCTATATTTTGCTCTCTTTTTATTTAACTAAATTGCCAATGGCTGTGGTTATTATTTCTTTGTTTAAGAAGGAACTGCAGATGCTGGAAATTCGAAGGTACACAAAAAGCTGGGGAAACTCAGCGGGAGCAGCAGCATCTATGGAGCGAAGGAAATAGGCAACGTTTCGGGCCGAAACCCAAGGGTTTCGGCCCGAAACGTTGCCTATTTTCTTCGCTCCCATAGATGCTGCTGCACCCGCTGAGTTTCCCAGCTTTTTTGTGTACCGTTAATATTTCATTGTTTAGTTTAGTATAGAGATACAGTGTGGAAACACTAACAGGACCCTTGTCCCACTGCGCCCGCATCGACCAGCGACCCCCCCCCCCCCCCCCGCACACTAGGACTATCCTATAAATGTGAGGTTATCCATTTTTGGTGGCAAAAACGGGAAAGCAGACTATTATCTAAATGGTGGCCGATTGGGAAGGGGGAGATGCAGCGAGACCTGGGTGTCATGGTACACCAGTCATTGAAGGTAGGCTGCAGGTGCAGCAGGCAGTAAAGAA
Source organism: Leucoraja ocellata (assembly GCA_036785375.1). Lineage (NCBI taxonomy): Eukaryota > Metazoa > Chordata > Chondrichthyes > Rajiformes > Rajidae > Leucoraja > Leucoraja ocellata. The sequence goes on along the minus strand of JAWMAR010000222.1, from coordinate 2,233,696 downwards.
AGCGAATGGTATGTTAGCTTTCATTGCAAAAGGATTTGAGTATCGAGCAGGGAGGTTCTACTGCAGTTGTACAGGGTCTTGGTGAGACCACACCTGGAGTATTGCGTACAGTTTTGGCCTCCAAATCTGAGGAATGGACATTATTGCCATAGAGGGAGTGCAGAGAAGGTTCACCAGACTGATTCCTGGGATGTCAGACTGTCTTATGAAGAAAGACTGGATAGACTCGGTTTGTACTCGCTAGAATTTAGAAGATTGAGGGGGGTCTTATAGAAACTTACAAAATTCTTAAGGGGTTGGACAGGCTAGATGCAGGAAGATTGTTCTCGATGTTGGGGAAGTCCAGGACAAGGGGTCACAGCTTAAAGATAAGGGGGAAATCCTTTAAACCGAGATGAGAAGAACTTTTTTCACACAGAGAGTGGTGAATCTCTGGAACTCTATGCCACAGAGGGTTGGTTGAGGCCAGTTCATTGGCTATATTTAAGAGGGAGTTAGATGTGGCCCTTGTGGCTAAGGGGATCAGGGGGTATGGAGAGAAGGCAGGTACGGGATACTGAGTTGGATGATCAGCCATGATCATATTGAATGGCGGTGCAGGCTCGAAGGGCCGAATGGCCTACTCCTGCACCTAATTTCTATGTTTCTATGTTTCTATGTATCCTGCTACAAGCTAGGGACGATTTTCAGAAGCCAATTAACCTACAAACCTGCACATCTTTGGAGTGTTGGTGGAACCCGGAGCACCCGGAGAAAACCCACGCGGTCACAAGGGGAACATACAAGCTCCACACAGGCAGCAGCCGAGGTCAGGATCGAACCCGGGTCTGGATCGAACCTCTGGCGCTATGAGGCTGCTCCACTTCTTGCTGCAAGACTGCATAGTTTAGGTTGTTATTGTCACCTGCACAGTGAAGAGAGGGCGGTCACGGTGGCGCAGCGGTAGAGTTGCCGCCTTACAGCCCTTGCAGCGCCAGAGACCCGGGTTTGATCCCCACTACGGGCGCTGTCTGTACAGAGTCTGTACGTTCTCTCCCCGCGACCTGCGTGGGTTTTCTCCGAGATCTTCAGTTTCCTCCCACACTCCAAAGATGTACAGGTTTGTAGGTTAATTGGCTAAGACTTGTATTACTATGTATAAGTTTAAATTGGACCTAGTGTGTGTAGGGTAGCATTAATGTGCGGGATCGCTGGTCAATAGACAATAGACAATAGTAGCAGGAGTAGGCCATTCGGCCCTTTGAGCCAGCACCACCATTCATTGTGATCATGGCTGATCATCCCCAATCAGTACCCCGTTCCTGCCTTCTCCCCATATCCCCTGACTCCACTATCTTTAAGAGCCCTATCTAGCTCTCTCTGAAAGCATCCAGAGAACCGATCTCCACCCCACTCTGAGGCAGAGAATTCCACAGACTCACCACTCTCTGTGAGAAAAAGTGTTTCCTCGTCTCCGTTCTAAATGGCTTACTCCTTATTCTTAAACTGTGGCCCCTGGTTCTGGACTCCCCCAACATCGGGAAATGTTTCTTGCCTCTAGCGTGTCCAAGCCCTTAACAATCTTATATGTTTCAATGAGATCCCCTCTCATCCTTTGGAAACCAGGTCCGCACCGACTCGGTTCCAAAGGCCTGTTTCCGTGCTGTATCTCTAAACTAACACAAAAATGATGAGCAAGCTAGACACAAAATGCTGGAATAACTCAGCGGGACAGGCAGCATCTCTGGAGAGAAAGAATTGGTGATCTCTCAGGTCGAGACCCTATCTCTTCTCGACCCAAAACGTCACCTATTCCTTTCTCTCCAGAGATGCTGCCTGACCCGCTCAGTTACTCCAGCATTTTGTGTCTATCTTCGGTGTAAACCAGCATCTGCAGTTCCTTGCTACACACAGATTCATGAGCAGGTAGACAAAAATGCTGGAGAAACTCAGCGGGTGCAGCAGCATCTATGGAGCGAAGGAAATAGGCAACGTTTCGGGGCCGAAACCCTTCTTCAGACCTTCTTCATGAGCAGCTTGGTTTGAGGCAAGATCTCTGCTGTAAAATCTTTGTTTGAGGGTTTAAAAAATAATAATTTGCTTTTGGAGGACGGTCCTAAGTCTTTTGTTTACAAGTTGAAACCATGAAACAAGGCTCACATGATCTAACCGAGGCAGGCAGCGAAGCATTCGACGTGTTTCTCTGCACGTTCCCATTGAGCAGCGAGTGTGTGGCTGTGAATGGAACAGCGACAGGCAGACAGACCGTGGACACAGACAGACAGACAGAGAGGGGGACAGGGAGGGGGATTGAAAGCAGCAACACAAAACAACTGGACACCTCTCTGATTTATCCCTTCCACGTTAAAGAGAAAGCTCGGTTTCAACATAAATATACAATTAAGGAGAAATAACAGCATGTCATTTTGCAATGTACCCGAAGAAAGCATGCAGGGTAAGTACTGCCTCTGATTCCTATTTCATTCAGTAACATGCTGACTGCATTCTATATCGTTCAGTATTATTTCTGCAGTGCAGATGCTGGCTTGCACCGATTTACAGGTCGTTTTTGTTTTTATTTAAAAAAAAATCATATCTGTTTCCAAATCAATGCACAAAAATGCCTTCACACTTTAACAGCTGGTGGCTCAGTCTTATATGTAAGATGTATATATTTTTGTTTTGGCGATGCAAATGTGGTTGCATCAATATCATTGTGTTTTTTTTGGGGGGTTTCGCGGTTCGTTCGTGTTTGTTTGCGGGTGTATTGAGTGACGAGCCCTTGCATTTAGTCGCAGGCTTTACTAGTGAGCATGGTGTTGCAATTGGAGCTCGGATCAGACGCTGGGATGACTGGTGGCGGCTGTGTTTGCATCTAGGTCGTCTTTATGAATGGGTTGAGGTTAGGTCGGGGCGCGGTGAGGCGTGTTGGTCGCCTGGTCCATTGTGTAGTTGCAAACGACAGTAACTAATATAGACACACACACACACACACACACACACACACACACACACACACACACACACACACACACACACACACACACACACACACACACACACACACACAACTCTGGAGCAACTCAGCTGGCCGGGCAGCATCTCTGGAGAAAAGGATATGTGACGAGATCTTATAGATCAAGGGTTCCCAATCTTGGGGTACATATGCTGAGAGAATGGAGCGGCTGGGCTTGTACACTCTGGAGTTTAGAAGGATGAGAGGGGATCTCATTGAAACATAGAGGACCCTGCCCCACGAGCATGCGACTGCATGCGGCAAGCGCTGCCAAACCGTAGGCGGGGGCCGCGCGGAGGTCGAGTGATCCCGTATGAGTCCGAGCGAAGTCCGCGGGATGTTTGCGCTAGGCGTACGGCGTCAAGACGCTGCATACGCTGTCAAGACGCTGCTACAACGTCGAGACGCTGCGCACGCCCGTCGAGGCGGTGCGTACGGCCTCAATGTGGCTGCGGGCCGGCAGGTCGTTGCCGTGCGGAATTTTTGAACACGGTCAGTTATTCGGAGCCCGCGCAATGTCGGGACCGGCTCCGCACAACTCCATACGGCCCCGGCGATCGAAGTGGGACCGGCACCGCGAGCCGTACAGCTCAAGCGACCACGTAGGTCATGCTCGCCGCATGGAGTCGCATGCTGGTGGGACCGCCTTTAGATTGTTAAGGGCTTTGGCACGCTAGAGGCAGGAAACATGTTCCCGATGTTGGGGGAGTCCAGAACCAGGGGCCACAGTTTAAGAATAAGGGGTAATCCATTTAGAACGGAGACGATGAAACACTTTTTCTCACAGAGAGTGATGAGTCTGTGGAATTCTCTGCCTCAGAGGGCGGTGGAGGCAGGTTCTCTGGAATGCTTTCAAGAGAGAGCTAGATAGGGCTCTTAAGGATAGCGGAGTCAGTGTATATGGGGAGAAGGCAGGAACTTATTGGGGATGATTAGCCATGATCACATTGAATGGCGGTGCTGGCTCGAAGGGACAAAGGCCTACTCCTGCACCTATTGTCTATTGTCTATTTCGCTTACTAAGGGGTAAATTTGTTGATTCGGGATGTGTACATATTTCTTTCTCATTGACTGTGTTTGGTTCTGGTAAACCGGTATCTGTTCATCATTAGTTGTTCATCAAGAAAGTGAACTAACATTGTTATTCAATGTGTTATTATATGTGCTATTAAAGTTGCCAGGGGTAAACGGGACAAAAAGTTTGGCAACCCCTGTTATAGAGGTGTTTAAAACTATGAGAAGAATAGATTGTGCAAATGCACAGAGCCTCTTGTCCAGGTGGACAAAATGCCGGAGAAACTCAGCGGGTGCGGCCACAACTCTGGAGCGAAGGAATAGGCAACGTTCGGGCCAAAACCTTCTCAGACTGGAGTAGCCAAGAGTAACCAAAGACTTGTCCACCCTGGTCATTCCACCTTCTCCCCGCTCCCGTCCGGCAGAAGGTACAGAAGCTTGAAAGCACGCGCCACCAGACTAAAGGCCTGTCCAACCAGCATGCGACTCCATGCAGCAAGCGCGACCTAACGTGGTCGCTTGAGCCCGTACGGCCTCGCGGGGCCGGTCCCACTTCGATCGCCGGAGCTGTATGGAGTTGTGCGGAGCTGGTCACGACATCGCGCGGTGCTCCGAAAAACTGACCGTGTTTAGAAATTCCACGCGGCAACGGCCTGCCGGCCCTCAGCCGCATTGGGGCCATATGTCACGCGCGAACTTCCCGCGGACTTCGCTCGAACTCATGTCACTCGACCTCCGCGGGACCCCGCTTCCGGTTTGGTCGCGCTTGCCGCATGCAGGCGCATGCTGGTGGGACTGGCCCTTTAGGCCGCGCTTGCCTCATGCAGGTCGCATGCTGGTGGGACTGGCCCTTTAGGAACAGCTTCTTCCCCTCGGTTATCAGGCTTCTGACGGCCCTTCCATAAGTTAGGGTACTGTCCGATTCACCTCCACCCCATGCGGACATTGGACTTTATCTTGGGACTGATGCGCTACAATGCTGAGAACTATATTCTGCACTCTGTATCTTCCCCTTTGCTCTACCTAGTGTACTGGTGTTTAACGATTGCATTTATGTGTAGTATTATCTGATCTGTTTTGGCAGCATGCTAAACAAAGCTTTTCACTGTACCTCGGTACACGTGACAATAATAAACCTTAGCCTAAACCTCTTCCTCATTACCCTCTTACTTATAAAATATTTTGTTTAGTTAGAGATACAGCATGGAAACAGCCCTTCAGCCCACCGAGTCCGTGCCGACCTCGATCCCCGCACATTAACACTATCCTGCGCACACACAAGGGACAATTTACATTTGTACCAAGCCAAGTAACCCACAAACCTGTGCGTCTTTGGATTGTGGGAGGAAACCGAAGATCTAGACAAGCTAGATGCAGGAAAAATGTTCCCAATGTTGGGCGAGTCCAGAACCGGGGGCCACAGTCTTAGAATAAAGGGGAGGCCATTTAAGACTGAGGTGAGAAAAACTTTTTCACCCAGAGAGTGTGAATTTGTGGAATTCCCTGCCACAGAGGGCAGTGGAGGCCAAGTCACTGGATGGATTTAAGAGAGAGTTAGATAGAGCTCAGGGGCTAGTGGAGTCAAGGGATATGGGGAGAAGGCAGGCACGGGTTATTGATTGGGGATGATCAGCCATGACCACAATGAATGGTGGTGCTGGCTCGAAGGGCTGAATGGCCTCCTCCTGCACCTATTTTCTATGTTTCTATCCACGTAGGTCACGGGGACAAACGTACAAACTCCGCACAGACAGCACCCGTAGTCGGGATCGAACTCGGGTCTCCAGCGCTGCAAGCGGTGTAAGGCAGCGACTCTACCGTTGCGCCACCGTGTCACCCTATGTTCTTTCATCATTCCCCCCCCCCCCCCCCCCCCTATTGAAATAGCAAAGTCTAATAAATATTAACCAGGCAGTGGGTGAGATATGTTTTAATTAGTCATTTGGGTCCAAGAGCTGCATTTATTTTGAGTTGTGATTTGTTGATTATATACTGGCTCCCATGCCAATAAAAATGATGCTTCAGTTTTCTTGAAAACTGTGTAAATTTTAACTGACGACCGTCTAGTTTAGAGATACAGCCATCCATGTACCATGTACAAAATCTCTATAATACTGAAAGTCTTCGTCTCATGTGTGTGTGTGTGTGTGTGTGTAAACATAGAAACATAGACAATAGGTGCAGGAGGAGGCCATCCGGCCCTTCGAGCCAGCACTGCCATTTCACTTGTGATCAAGGCTGATCGTCCCCTATCAATAACCCGTGCCTGCCTTCTCCCCATATCCCTTGACTCCACTAGCCCCTAGAGCTCTATCAACTCTCTCTTAAATCCATCCAGTGACTTGGCCTCCACTGCCCTCTGTGGCAGGGATCTTCCACAAATTCACAACTCTCTGGGAGAAAAGTTTTTCTCACCTCAGTCTTAAATGACCTCCCCTTTATTCTAAGACTGTGGCCTCTGGTTCTGGACCTCGCCCAACATTGGGAACATTTTTCCTGCATCATGCTTGTCAAGTCCTTTTATAATTTTATATGTTTCTATAAGATTCCCTCCCCCTCATCCTTCTAAACTCCAGTGAATACAAGCCTAGACTTTTCAATCTTTCCTCATATGACAGTCCCGCCATCCCAGGGATCAATCTCGTAACCTACGCTGCACTGCCTCAATCACAAGGATGTCCTTCCTCAAATTAGGGGACCAAAACTGTACACAATACTCCAGATGTGGTCTCACCAGAACCCTATACAACTGCAGAAGAACCTCTTTACTCTATACTGAAATCCTCTGTTATGAAGGCCAACATTCCATTAGCTTTCTTCACTGCCTGCTGTACCTGCACGCCACTTTCAGTGACTTTCAACGACACCCAGGTCTCGCTGCACCTCCCCCTTACCTAACCTAACACTATTGAGTTAATAATCGAACCTGTGCAATCTCTATAATACTGAAAGTCTTCGTCTCGAAGGGCCGAATGGCCTACTCCTGCACCTATTTTCTATGTCTCCTGTGTGTGTGTGTGTGTAAACATAGAAACATAGACAATAGGTGCAGGAGGTGCAGATTCCTCGTTGTTCACCTGCCTTCACCGCGACGGAAGGCCCGATGTACAAGCCCTCTCGTCGGGATGATCGGAACTCCGGCATCGGGATGGAGGAACACATCTGCGGCTTGCAGCTACCGAATCGGCCGCTTCTTACCAGAGACCGCGGCTTCCGAGACCGCAGGCCCCGCCGGACAGAGCTCCAACACTGGCCATCCCCGGCGAGGAATCGCCTCGCCCCGTGATGTTAATGTCAGCGCCACGCCACGCCCGCGGCTAGAGGCTCTGCAGACCACAGCTTCACTGTGTTAAAGTCGGCAGGCCAGGCCCAACATTCCGGAGCTCCAACACTGGCCATCCCCGGCAAGGGACTCCCCGCTCCGCCATGGTAATTCCGCACCGCGCCCGCTGCTGAAGCTCTGGGCCGGTCCCCGGTAGGAAAGGCCACGCCAATCCAGTCGGTAGGCCACGAGGAGGGGGGGGCGAAGATGTGACACGCAAAAAAGACGCACCTCCGTACAGGTGAGTGACTGAGAAACGGTTTCACCGCTATTCCCCCCCACATAAGACATACTAAGAAACATTAAAACAATACATTAGACGCACTAAAAATAACAAAAATGTGAAAGGACTAGCAGCTGCTGGCGAGGCAGCCCCTGTGGTGGCACTACCCATGGAGAGAGTCAGGGCTTATGGAGAGAAGGCAAGAGAATGGGGCGAGAGGGAGAGATAGATCAGCCATGATGGTTCAGTTGAGTTTCTTGTCCCGTGTACTGAGGTCCAGTGAAAAGTTCTTGTTGTGTGCTATCCAGTCAGGGAAAGACAACACATGATTACAATCGAGCCATCCCACAGTGTACAGATACATGATAAGGGAATAACGTTTAGTGCAAGGCAAAGACCGGTCAAAGATGGTTCGAGGGTCACCAATGGATGGATAGTAGTTCAGCACTGCTCTCTGGGTGTGGTAGGCACTGATTCAGTTGTCTGAATAACAGCTGGGAAGAAACTGTCCCTGAATCTGGAGTTGTGTGCGTTTCACACTTCTGTACCTCATGCCCGATGGGAGAGGGGAGAGGAGGGAGTGGCCGGGGTGAGACTGGTCCTTGATGATGCTGCTGGCCTTGTCCCTGAATCTGGAGGTGAATGGAGGAGTAGACGCGATGGGCCGAATGGCCTAATTCTGCTCCTATCGCTACTGAACTTCGGAACTTCTGAGCTGACTCCGGTGTTACATGCCGCTTGATCTCTCTGCTCCTGTAGCTGCCGTGCTTACAATTCACTGCGGCTGGTGGCCTGCCTTGTTGTTTGCTCTCTCTAGTTCAGCGCTTGATCCCGTGGATTAACTAGGCCCCCATCATTAAATTAACCTTTGACCCTGCCCTGTGTTTGGGCGTTGGGCGGCACTAATCCACCGTGTGTAATTTAGCTCTTGGGGTGAACAGAATCAACGGATGTGGGGGAGAAGGCACGAACGGGGTACTGATTGTGGATGACCAGCCATGGATCACATTGAATGGCGGTGCTAGCTCCTATTGTCAATGCAATGCAGTGATGGCACCTGTATATGACTACGTCAGTCTCATCCTCATGTGAGTGTCGACTCATTCTTTGATGTAGACAACAATATGGCCATTCACTTAAACAGCCGTAAAATAAAGGCTCGTTCAGAGAAACATAGACAATAGGTGCAGGAGTAGGCCATTCGGCCCTTCGAGCCAGCACCGCCATTCAATATGATCATGGCTGATCATCCAACTCAGTATCCCGTACCTGCCTTCTCTCCATACCCCCTGATCCCTTTAGCCACAAGGGCCACAACTAACTCCCTCTTAAATATAGCCAATGAACTGTGGCCTCAACTACCCTCTGTGGCAGAGAATTCCACAGATTCACCACTCTCTGTGTGAAAAATGTTTTTCTCATCTCGGTCCTAAAATACTTCTCCATTATCCTTAAACTGTGACCCCTTGTTCTGGACTCCCCAACATCGCAATCTTCCTGCATCTAGCCTGTCCAACCCCTTAAGAATTTTGTAAGTTTCTATAAGATCCCCCCTCAATCTTCTAAATTCTAGCGATTACAAGCCGAGTCTATCCAGTCTTTCTTCATATGAAAGTCCTGACATCCCAGGAATCAGTCTGGTGAACCTTCTCTGTTCTCCCTCTATGGCAAGAATGTCTTTCCTCAGATTAGGAGACCAAAACTGTACGCAATACTCCAGGTGTGGTCTCACCAAGACCTGTACAACTGCAGTAGAACCTCCCTGTTCCTAATATTTCAGATTCAGATTTTAATTGTCATTGTCAGTGTACAGTACAGAGACAACGAAATGCATTTGGTATCTCCCTTGAAGAGCGACATAGCAAACGATTTGAATAAAAAATAATAAGTGTCCGGGGGGGGGGGGGGGGGGGGGGGGGGGGGGGGGTGGTGATTGGCAGTCACCGAGGTACGTTGTTTAGTAGAGTGACAGCCGCCGGAAAGAAGCTGTTCCTCGACCTGCTGGTTCGGCAACGGAGAGACCTGTAGCGCCTCCCGGATGGTAGGAGGGTAAACAGTCTATGGTTGGGGTGAGAGCAGTCCTTGGCGATGCTGAGCGCCCTCCGCAGACAGCGCTTGCTTTGGACAGACTCAATGGAGGGGAGCGTGGAACCGGTGATGCGTTGGGCAATTTTCACCACTCTCTGCAATGCCTTCCGGTCGGAGACAGAGCAGTTGCCATACCATACTGTGATGCAGTTGGTAAGGATGCTCTCGATGGTGCAGCGGTAGAAGTTCACCAGGATCTGAGGAGACAGATGGACCTTCTTCAGTCTCCTCAGGAAGAAGAGACGCTGATGAGCCTTCTTGATCAGAGTAGAGGTATTGTGGGTCCAAGAGAGGTCATCGGAGATGTTGACTCCCAGGAACCTGAAGCTAGAAACACGTTCCACCTCCGTCCCGTTAATGTGGATGGGGGTGTGCGTGCCGCCTCTGGACTTCCTGAAGTCTACAATGAGCTCCTTGGTCTTCTTGGAGTTAAGGGCCAGGTTGTTGTCAGCGCACCATGCTGCTAAGTGCTGGACCTCCTCCCTGTAGGCCAGCTCATCGTTGTTGCTGATGAGGCCAATCACCGTTGTATCATCTGCATACTTGATGATGGTGTTAGTACCATGTACAGGTGTGCAGTCATAGGTGAAGAGGGAGTAGAGGAGGGGGCTCAGCACACAGCCCTGAGGAACGCCGGTGTTCAGGGTGAGGGTTGAAGAGGTGTGCTTGTCTAACCTCACAGACTGGGGTCTGTTGGTTAGAAAGTCCAGTATCCAGTTGCAGAGGGAGGGGTCGATGCCCAGGTTACCGAGTTTGGTGATCAGTTTTGATGGAATCACAATCTGTTCTAGCTTGTCCAATCTCTCCCTGTAGCTCAGGCCCTCAAGTCCTTGCAATATCCTCGTAAATCTTTGTTGCACCCTTTGCAGTTACTGACCTTGGGCGGGTGCATGGATGGGACTGGTTTGGAGGGACATGGGCCAAACGCAGGCAGGTGGGACTAGTGTGGATGGGACATGTTGGCCGGTGTGGGCAAGTTGGGCCGAAGGGCCTGTTTCCACACTGTATCACCCTATGGGTGGCACGGTGATGCAGTGGCAGAGCTTGAACCTCACAGCGCCAGAGACCCGGGTTCGATCCTGCCTACGGTTACTGTCTGTACGGAGTTTGCACGTTCTCCCCGTGACCAGCGTGGGTTTTCTCCGAGATCGTCGGTTTCCTCCCACACTTCAAAGGCGTACAGTTTTGTAGGTTAATTGGCTTGGTATAAGTGTAAATTGTCCCTTGTGTGTGTGTGTGTGTGTGTGTAGGATAGTGTTAATATAACCATATAACCATATAACAATTACAGCACAGAAACAGGCCATCTCGGCCCTACAAGTCTGTGTTGAACACTTATTCTCCTCTAGTCCAGTCTACCTGCTCTAATGTGCAGGGATCAATGGTTGGTGTGGACCCGGTGGGCCGAAGGGCCTGTTTCCACGCTGTATCTCTAAACTAAAGAACATGAATATGAAAAGATTTAGAGGGACATGGATCAAATACGCTAGAATTCCTTTAGTAAACCTTTGGTTGCATTCCGTGGTTCCATGTTAATTTCTGCTCCTCTGAATACGTTCTATTCCATGCAATGGCACAGTTCTGTCCTTGTTTTTGAAAGGAAGGAGGTGTTAAGGTTTGCCAGGAGTTTTAACAGCGCAGCTTTTCACTTTGGCTATATTTGTCATGTCTTTACTCAGAAGCCTCTGAGCGCCAATGACATAATTTGTGCAACTGGCTGTTAGCTCAGTCGTATAAATAAACTTCATTAGCATCAATCATGCCATTGCCATGACATTGGTCGATTCGTGGATCACACTATCTCACCAGCTCCCACAACAAGCAAGACGGAGCAAGCAATCCGCCCGCTCAGTTGCCAACCCTGGCCCTCTCCCTAACCCTTTATTCCTTCCGTCCCACTGGCACAGTGTGGCTGCCGTGTGTGTGTGCGTGTGAGTGTGTGTGAGTGTGTGTGAGTGAGTGTGAGTGTGTGTGAGTGAGTGTGTGTGAGTGAGTGTGTGTGAGTGTGTGTGTGAGTGTGTGTGTGAGTGTGTGCGAGTGAGTCTGTGAGTGAGTGTGTGAGAGTGTGAGTGAGTGTGTGAGAGTGAGTGTGTGTGTGTGAGTGTGTGAGTGCGCGTGAGTGTGAGTGTGAGAATGAGTGTGAGAGTGAGTGTGTGAGTGTGTGTGAGTGAGTGTGTGTGTGTGAGTGTGTGCGTGCATGTATGAGTGTGTGTGAGTGCGTGTGTGAGTGAGTGTGTGAGTGTGAGTGAGTATGTGAGAGTGAGTGTGTGAGAGTGTGTGCCCGCATGTTTGTGCGAGTGTGCGCGTGCATATTTTATGCATGTGAGTGTGTTTGAGTGTGAGTGAGTGAGAGTGTGCGCGCGTGCAAGTGTGAGTGAGAGTATGTGAGAGTGTGCGCATGCGCGTGTGTGTGAGTGTGTTTGGGTGTGAGTGTGAGTGAGTGCGAGTGCCATCTACAACATATTTCCAAATAGAGGAGGTGGTGAGGCAGTGCCTGTGGGCAGCATGGTGGCACAGCGGTAGAGTTGCTGCTGTACAGCGCCAGAGACCACGGTTCGATCCCGAGTTTGCACGTTCTCCCCGTGACTTGCATGGCTTTGCTCCGGGTGCTCCGGTTCCCTCCCACATTTCAAAGAAGTACAGGCTAATTGGTATGGTATAAATGTAAAATTGTCCCTAGAGCGTGTAGATAGTGTTACTGTGCGGGTATCGCTGGTCAGTACCGACTCTTTGAAGGACCTGCTTCCGTGCTTTATCTCTAAACAAATCCTGACTATGTCTGCTGTCTGTACGGAGTTTGCATGTAACCTGAGTGGGTTTTCCACAGGTGCACTGATTTCCTCCAGCAGTATAATGATGTCCAGGTTCGTTAAAAATTGTAAATTGTCCCGTGTGTGTGCGTGCGTGTGCGTGTGTGTGTGTGTGTGTGTGTGTGTGTGTGTGTGTGTGTGTGTGTGTGTGTGTGTGTGTGTGCTACCGCTGGTGTGCGGGGGGGTCACTGGTCGGCACGGACTCGGTGGGCCGAAGGGCCTGTGTTTCTGCTCTGTATCTCTATAAAGTCTAAGGATTCCCAGCCCCTTCCACTATTATTAGTCTTTCACATCCAATGAGAAGAGGAGAGACACAGGGAACTGCAGGTGCTGGAATCTTGAGAAGAACAAAAGGCGCCGGAGGAACTCCACGAGTCTGGCAGCATCTCTGGAGGACATTGATAGACAAGGTTTTGTTTTGGGAGCTCTGCCTCCAGACTGTTATTGGAACATCCTGTGGTCTGTTATTCTGCATTTGTTGATGTTTTTTGCTCCACAGTACACAGTGTGTCTCTACTTTAAAAATAATTCTGAGCACAACACAAAGTGGTGGTGTATATGGAACGAGCTGCCAGAGGAGGCAGTTGAGGAGGGTACTATAACAGCATTTAAAAGACATTTGGACAGGTACACGGGCAGTTTAGTTCAGTTTATCGTCACGTATACCGAGGCACGATGGCGCAGCGGTAGAGTTGCTGCCTTACTGCAGCAGAGAACCGGGTTCGATCCTGACTACGGGCGCTGCCTGTACGGAGTTTGCACGTTCTCCCCGTGACCCGCGTGCATTTTTTCCAAGATCTCCGGTTTCCTCCCACACTCCACAGGTTTGTAGGTTAATTGGCTTCGGTAAAGATTACAAATTGATGTGGATTACAAACATGTACGAGACACCACATTTGGAAAACATTAGGCTTGTCTTGGCAGAAAAACCAGATCAATTTTTCAAGACATGGCCACCCTTCACCAAATTCTTACAAGGATAGCATGGCGTAACAGCATGGGGGGGGGATCGAGGGGCAGGTATATCTTCACTTTTTTAAATTCCCTCTTATATCTTTATTCACTTTTTGGCCACACTACTTTGGTATTCGTAGCAAAAGGATTTGAGTATAGGAGCAGGGAGGTTCTACTGCAGTTGTACAGGGTCTTGGTGAGACCACACCTGGAGTATTGCGTACAGTTTTGGTCTCCAAATCTGAGGAAGGACATTATTGCCATAGAGGGAGTGCAGAGAAGGTTCACCAGACTGATTCCCGGGATGTCAGGACTGTCTTATGAAGAAAGACTGGATAGACTTGGTTTATACTCTCTAGAATTTAGGAGATTGAGAGGGGATCTTATAGAAACTTACAAAATTCTTAAGGGGTTGGACAGGCTAGATGCAGGAAGATTGCTCCCGATGTTGGGGAAGTCCGGGACAAGGGGTCACGGCTTAAGGATAAGGGGGAAATCCTTTAAAACCGAGATGAGAAGAACTTTTTTCACACAGAGAGTGGTGAATCTCTGGAACTCTCTGCCACAGAGGGTAGTTGAGGCCAGTTCATTGGCTATATTTAAGAGGGAGTTAGATGTGGCCCTTGTGGCTAAGGGGATCAGAGGGTATGGAGAGAAGGCAGGTACGGGATACTGAGTTGGATGATCAGCCATGATCATATTGAATGGCGGTGCAGGCTCGAAGGGCTGAATGGCCTACTCCTGCAACTAATTTCTATGTTTCTATGTAGTCTAGGGGTCTTTTCTATGTGCTTTTTCGAGCTATCTTTTCACCTCACTTTTTCCCTCTCTTGTTCAATTCAATTTTAATTTTCAATTTAAAAACTTTATTGGCATGATAAAATACATCGTTATATTTCCAAAGTATAAAACATGACATCCATGTTTGAAATGCATCAGTATAAATACAAGTCTACAGTGCATGGATAGATATGTCCCTGTACATAAACTCACAATAGGCCGATAGCCCTTTATTGATGCTACACGTTCTTGCAGCTGTAAGCAGTACAACACAATAGCAAGTTTAGCAATTCAATATTCATTTCTTAGTGTCAGTTAATGTCGATTAGTGTGTGCGTACATATGTACATGTTGGTCATTCACCGTCTCTCAGGTTACGGCACGCTGTTACGTATTGTGCACCAAGATGTGCCGTATTTCCTTCGCCAAGGATTATTCTTAGTGTTGATGTATCATCTAGTTCTTTAAAATCAGGGGTTGCCACACTGAGTTTAGTTAATGTCAATTAGTGTGTGCGTACATATGTACATGTTGGTCATTCACATTTTTCTCTCTTTTCTCATTTTCAGGTTGAAAGGTTAAAATTGAATCTGTACAGTAATTGTGTAATTTTACAAGCCGAATGTTTTATCCTTGTGCAACTGCTTCTAATAAAAATAATTAAAATAAAATTTAAAAAAGATTGCAAATTGGCCCCAGTGCATAGGATAGTGCTAGTGTGTGGAGATCGTTGGGCGGCACGGACTCGGTGGGCCGAAGGGCCTGTCTCCGTGCTGTATCACAAAAACTATAGCTGTCGATTGTCCAATTGATTGTTTGCGTGCTAATATGGGGAGAGTATTGTATTGTATTGTATTCAAATTTATTGTCATTGTCTCAATTTGAGACAACGAAATGAATTTCCCTTACAGGCAGTATCATAAAAAAAATCACACAAAAATAAATAAATAATAATCAATAAATAATAAAACATATTAAAAATAAAATTGAAATTGAATTTAAAAAAAGCACAAACACAGAAAGTCCACGACACAACATAACATAAATGGCATCAAGGTGAGGATGGCACCATAGTCCAGCCAGCCTCCCCTCCGTGTTCATCCGTGGTCGGGGCCTTCCGAGCACCCGCAGTCGCCGCCCCGGGTGGCCCGATGTTCAGGCCCTCACGCCGGGCTGGTGGAACGCCGACGCCGAACCCTGACGGTGAGCATCCTCCTCCTCAGCGGCCCGGACCTCCTGATCAGCCGCCTCCCGCTGCCGGAGTCTGCTGCTCCTGAGTCCACAGGCCGAGCCGGGCAGAGTCACAGGACCCCGCGCTGTCCATCAGCGCCGCCCGCGTTGGGAGCTCCGCAAACCGCAGCTCCAGGATGTCGGTCCAGCACTCCGGGCTCCAGACGGCGACCGGTAAGGCATCGCCAGCCCCGCGATGTTTCAGCGCTGTCCCGCCGCTGCTGGAGCTCCGGTCGATCCCGGCAGGAAAGGCCGCGCCAATCCAGGTAGGTAGGCCGCTGTGGGGGGAGGGGGGGGGGCGAGGACGCGACTCGAATAATAGTCGCGTCCTCACCAGGAAGCGGCTGAAGGACGGTATCCCCCGCACCGTGCCCTCTTCCCCCACATAAAAACATTAAAAAACACAAAAAAACACACTTTTACATAACTAAATAAACAAAAAAACAAAAAGATACCGGGCTGTAGGTGGAGGCTGCTGGCACCAGCGCCACCGGAAGTACAACACTGGTTGGTCCGAGAGTTTCAGATGACTTCATTCTCTCCTTGGGAGCGAGCAGGTAGCAGAATATTTACTTGTTTCCACAGCTTGTTGTCACGCCTATTTTCATGTGCGAAAAGACCGCGCCACATTTAGAAACAAGAACTTGAAATGACTTGTATTCCATAACCACGGGATGTGTTGGATCTCCGAGGATTTGATGAAACCCCTCTTAAGGTGTTATCACTGGGGTGAAATAGGACCCAAAGCGACCAATGTATACAGTAAATTGGCACAGTGGTAATGCTGCTACTTCACAGTGTCAGGGACCCTGGTTTGATCGTAGACTCGTAGACTCGCAGTCATAGAGTGACACTGTGTGGACACATGCTCTTTGGCCCACACCGGCCAACAGGTCCCAGCTACACCAGTCCCTGCCTGCGCTTGGTCCATATCCCTACAAACCTGTCCTGTCCATAGAAACATAGAAAATAGGTGCAGGAGGAGGCCATTCGGCCCTTCGAGCCAGCACCGCCATTCATTGTGATCATGGCTGAATCACGGTGGCGCAGCGGTAGAGAAGCTGCCTTACAGTGAATGCAGCGCCGGAGACCCAGCTTCAATCTTGACTGCGGGTGCTGTCTGTACGGAGTTTGTACGTTCTCTCTGCGATCTGCGTGGGTTTTCTCCGAGATCTTCAGTTTCCTCCCACACTCCAACCACGTACAGATTTGTAGGTTAATTGGCTTGGTGTAAATGTAAAAATTGTCCTCAGTGGGTGTAGGATAGTGTTAATGTGCGGGGATCGCTGGTCGGCGCGGACTCGGTGGGCCGAAGGGCCTGTTTCCACGCTGTATCTCTAAACTAAACTAAACTAAACCAAAGAAGGGTCTCGACCCGAAATGTCACCTATTCCTTTTGTCCAGAGATGCTGCCTGACCCGCTGAGTTACTCCAGCTTTTTGTGTCTATCTGAATGTTCAAGCTAGTTCTATCTTATCCCAGTTTTGCACCCATGCCCCACACACTGGGGGCAACTTACAGAAGCCGATTAAGCCACAAAGCTGGAGGAAACCCATGTGGTCACAGGGAGAACGTGCAAACTCCACCCAGACAGCACCCGAGGTACAGTTTTGGTCTCCCTAATTTGAGGAAGGACATCCTTGTGATTGAGGCAGTGCAGCGTAGGTTCACGAGATTGATCCCTGGGATGGCGGGACTGTCACATGAGGAAAGATTGAAAAGACTAGGCTTGTATTCACTGGAGTTTAGAAGGATGAGGGGAGATCTTAAAGAAACATAAAAAATTATAAAAGGACTGGACAAGCTAGATGTATCAAAAATGTTCCCAATGTTGGGCGAGTCCAGAACCAGGGGCCACAGTCTTAGAATAAAGGGGAGGCAATTTAAGACTGAGGTGAGAAAAAAACGTTTTCACCCATTGAGTTGTGAATTTGTGGAATTCCCTGCCACAGAGGGCAGTGGAGGCCAAGTCACTGGATGGATTTAAGAGAGAGTTAGATAGAGCTCTAGAGGCTAGTGGAGTCAAGGGATCTGGGGAGAAGGCAGGCATGGGTTATAGATTGGGGATGATCAGCCATGATCACGTTGAATGGCGGTGCTGGCTCGAAGGGCCGAATGGCCTCCTCCTTCACCTATTTTCTATGTTTATCTATGTTTCTATGTCAGCATCGAACCGGGGTCTCAGGCACTGTCCCCACATGGTTGCCGGGGTGTCGCCTGTACGGTCGTGAGTCGTCTCCACAGTCGCCCAAAGAGTCGTAGCGTTTTTCTGGTCTCCGCTGGATTTTGAAATATTCAAAACCTTTCGGCGACAGTCGGTGACCGTGGGCTTGATGCCAACGATCGTAGCCTGGCGTAGGTTGGCGCCAGGATGGCGTAGGTTGTCCCCGGTGCTGACCGGTGAATTCCATTGGCGACTGCCTACGCCAACCGGCGACAGGTACCGGCGACTGAATTGTTTGACCTTGTCGTAGCTTGTGGACGTAGGTTGACGTAGGTGTGGCTGCAGGTGGACGTCCTAATGGATAGATAGATTGCCGTCGACTAGGTGGTAGTTTGTTGTAGACATTGTCGTAGACATTGTGATGGGGGTGGGGGGTTTCCAGTCACCGGTTTTTCGGTGCCCTGCTACGACTATGACAGTCGCTGAAAAAATGGCCTAAGTGGGACAACTCTAAGGCATCAACTCCTCCAATTAAGCGGAGGTTGGGCGATCGTTTCGCCGAACACCTCCGCTCAGTCCGCAATAACCAACCTGACCTCCCGGTGGCTCAGCACTTCAACTCCCCCTCCCATTCCCAATCCGACCTCTCTGTCCTGGGTCTCCTCCATTGCCAGAGTGAGCAACAGCGGAAATTGGAGGAACAGCACCTCATATTCCGCCTGGGTTGCCTGCATCCGGTGGGCATGAACATTGAATTCCCCCAAATTTTGCTAGCCCTTGCTGTCTCCTCCCCTTCCTTAACCCTCGAGCTGTCTCCCCCCACCCTCCCATCCGCCCGCCCTCGGGCTCCTCCTCCTCCCCTTTTCCTTCCTTCTCCCCCCCACCCCCCATCAGTCTGAAGAAGGGTTTCGGCCCGAAACGTCGCCTATTTCCTTTGCTCCATAGATGCTGCTGCACCCGTTGAGTTTCTCCAGCAATTTTGTGTACCTTGTCCAATTATGATAGGTTCTTATCAATGCTGGTGGAGACCTCATTCGAAAAACAATTCTACTGTGTTATTTACTGGGATGAAATGGAGTGTCACGTTGCGGACTTAATTGGCATAATTCCTGGTCACATCATGGTATTGTTATCTCCCAGGGAGAGGCTTGCATTACTGAGTTAGTATTAATTCAAAGGCCTTCATTGCTAATCCAGTAAGATCAAATTCAATTTGACAGCGGAAACAATTTTTACAGAGAGGTGCTCCTGAGGGTGATAGGAGCAGAATTAGGCCATTCGGCCCATCGAGTCTACTCCACCATTCAGTCATGGCTGATCTATCTCTCCCT
The DNA here is from genome assembly GCA_036785375.1 of Leucoraja ocellata. Lineage (NCBI taxonomy): Eukaryota > Metazoa > Chordata > Chondrichthyes > Rajiformes > Rajidae > Leucoraja > Leucoraja ocellata. The sequence goes on along the minus strand of JAWMAR010000222.1, from coordinate 2,214,785 downwards.
CTTGACCCCATTGTCCTGCCTGCTCCCCATAGCCCCTGACACCCGCACTAATCAAGAATCTATCTATCTTTGTCTTAATAATATCCACTGACTTGGCCTCCACAGCCGTCTGTGGCAATGAAATCCACAGATTCACCACCCTTTGGCTAAAGAATGTCCTCATCTTTCTAAAGGTACATCCTTTTATTCTGAGGCCTAGACTCTGGTCCTAGACTCTCCCACTAATGGAAAAGTGCTCTCCACATCCACTCTATCCAAGCTATTTGCTTCAATGAGGTGCAACCAAGTTATAGAGTGATACAGCATGGAAACAGGCCCTTCGGCCCAAGTTGCCCACACCGGCCAACATGTCCCAGTTACGGCCTGCGTTTGGCCCATATCCCTCCAAACCTATCCTATCCATGTACCTGTCTAACTGTTTCTTAAACGTTGGGATATACCTCCTTTGGCAGCTCGTTCAATACACCCACCACCCACTGTGTGACAAAGTTCATCCTCAGATTCTTATATAATCTTCTCCCTTTCACCTTAAAATTGGTGTTTGTAGTGTTCAAGAGGATTAGAGGTCAAACACCGTTAAATAGGAGTAGTTCAGAAAGGCATCTTGGTCAACAGCCTGCTATTGAGGGAGTGCAGCGTAGGTTCACAAGGTTAATTCCCGGGATGGCGGGACTGTCATATGCTGAGAGAATGGAGCAGCTGGGCTTGTACACTCTGGAGTTTACAAGGATGAGAGGGAATCTCATTGAAACATATAAGATTGTTAAGGTTACACAAAAAAGCTGGAGAAACTCAGCGGGTGCAGCAGCATCTATGGAGCGAAGGAAATAAAGAGCTAAACAAGATTGTTAAGGGCTTGGACACGCTAGAGGCAGGAAACATGTTCCCGATGTTGGGGGAGTCCAGAACCAGGGGCCACACAGTTTAAGAATAAGGAGTAAGCCATTTAGAACGGAGACGAGGAAACACTTTTTCTCACAGAGAGTTGTGAGTCTGTGGAATTCTCTGCCTCAGAGGGCGGTGGAGGCAGGTTCTCTAGATGCTTTCAAGAGAGAGCCAGATAGGGCTCTTAAAAATAGCGGAGTCAGGGGATATGGGGAGAAGGCAGGAACGGGGTACTGATTGGGGATGATCAGCCATGATCACATTGAATGGTGGTGCTGGCTAGAAGGGCCGAATGGCCTACTCCTGCACCTATTGTCTATTGTCTAACATGGGCATGCTGGAATGAAGGGCCTGTTTCCGTGCTGCATGACTATGGATCTTGTGAGCCTGTGAGTGTGAAAGGAATAGGTACCCCATGGAGTTTAAAGGGAGTGCTGGAACCATGAGTTCAGTGATAGGGAGATTGCACAAAACTTCGTCTAGTGAGCCTTATGTTCAATCGTTGAGATTCCCAGCGGTGGCACGGCGGTAGAATTGCTGCGTTGCAGCGCCAGTGACCCGGGTTCCATCCTGACTACGGGTGCTGCCTGTACGCAGTTTGCACGTTCTCTCCGTGACCTGTGTGGGTTTTCTCCAGGTGCTCCGGTTTCTTCCCACACTCCAAAGACGTGTGGGTTTGCAGGTTAATTGACTACCACAAATTGTCACCGGTGTGTTGGATAGAACTAGTGGACGCGGTGGGCCGAAGCGACCATTTCCGTATGTATCTGTATCTCTAAAGTCTAAAGAACGATCTCAGATATAATTTGTAGTTGACAACACAAAGTGGTGGAGTAACTCAGTGGGTCAGGCAGCGTAGAGCAACATAGCTTGATGGCAGCATCGAGCTACTCTCGACAACTGGGCAATGTTTTGGGTTAGGACGCTTATTTTTAGTTTAGAAAAATACTATATGGAAACAGGTCCTTAGCCCCACCAAGGCCGTGTCGCCCAATGGGCACCTACGCTAGTTACACCCGACACACCCAACACACAATTTTCAGAAGCCAATTAACTTGCAAACCTGCACACCTTTCCATGCTGCATCTCTAAAGCAAACAACCCAAATTAGAAAGTTAATGATTCTAATTAAACTGTATTAACTTTAGTCTGAGATGTCCTGGTGATTTAGAAACATAGAAACATAGAAATTAGGTGCAGGAGTAGGCCATTCGGCCCTTCGAGCCTGCACCGCCATTCAATATGATCATGGCTGATCATCCAACTCAGTATCCCGTACCTGCCTTCTCTCCATACCCCCTGATCCCCTTAGCCACAAGGGCCACATCTAACTCCCTCTTAAATATAGCCAATGAACTGGCCTCAACTACCCTCTGTGGCAGAGAGTTCCAGAGATTCACCACTCTCTGTGTGAAAAAAGTTCTTCTCATTTTGGTTTTAAAGGATTTCCCCCTTATCCTTAAGCTGTGACCCCTTGTCCTGGACTTCCCCAACATCGGGAACAATCTTCCTGCATCTAGCCTGTCCAACCCCTTTTTGTAAGTTTCTATAAGATCCCCTCTCAATCTCCTAAATTCTAGAGAGTATAAACCAAGTCTATCCAGTCTTTCTTCATAAGACAGTCCTGACATCCCAGGAATCAGTCTGGTGAACCTTCTCTGCACTCCCTCTATGGCAATAATGTCCATCCTCAGATTTGGAGACCAAAACTGTACGCAATACTCCAGGTGTGGTCTCACCAAGACCCTGTACAACTGCAGTAGAACCTCCCTGCTCCTGTACTCAAATCCTTTTGCAATGATTTGAGAGGGGGGTTGATGTGATTGGAACTGCTAATTCCGTCCCATGACATTTATTACATGCTCCTCATTAACTAAAGGGCCTGTCCCACCAGGCAGATTTTTTTTTTTTTGACGACTGCCATAGTCGTAGCAGGTCGCCGAAAAACCGGCGACTGGACTAATGGGCCTGTCCCACTTGGGCGATTTATTTAGGCGACTGTCGGTGACTACGACAATGGAATTCACCGAAGTCGGCACTGGCGACAACCTACATCACCTGGCGACAACCTACATCACCTGGCGACAACCTACGACAGCACCTACGACAAGCCCACGGTCACCGACTGTCGCCGAAAAGGTTTGAACATTTCAAAATCCAGCGGCCACCAGAAAAACGCTACGACTCTTTGGGCGACTGAGGAGACGACTCACGACCCCATCGATCATGTGGCAACAGCCTAGTCGCCTGTAGTCACCTAAAATATCGCCTAAGTGGGACAGGCCCTTAATTGTGTGCAACTTGCTGTAATAGAATAGAATATAGAATAGTTTCTTTATTGTCATTGTAACATGAACCATGTACAACAAAATTTAAAAATGTCAGCCAGTCAGTGCAGCATTCAAACATTTCTAAAAGCTAACGATACATACAAGGTAAAATATTAAAAGATAAACAACTAAAATAAATATCACGAAAATAGCACGCATAAAGACCCAACCCTCCATCCTTCTGTCGATTTCACAGTGTACCACAGTCCCTTAGTATGTATCGCCCCTGCGTTCTTTGGCAGCTACATTTAGTGCTTTTATAGCAGTGGGGTAAAAACTGTTTTTTAGTCTGTTCGTCCTTGTCCTTGTAGATCTGCACCGTCTGCCTGACGGCAACAGTTCAAACAGGGAGTGTCCGGGGTGGGAAATGTCCTTTATGATACTCTGGGATTTTTTGGTGCAGCGGGAACTGTGTAAGTCCTCCAAGTTAAGGTAAGGTAAGGTTCTCATTGAAGGAACCATCTGATCCATTGTACTCAGGCTGGCTCTATGGAAGGGCCATGTCATTAGACGGCGAGACAAAGCACAGGCTCGGTGTTTGTTTCGCTGAACACCTCCACTCAGTATGCCTAAACACTTTAACTCTCCCTCCCCACTCCCACACTGATCTTCCACTGTCAGAGTGAGATCCAGCGCAAATTGGAGGAACAGAATCTCACATCTTCCTTGGGCAGCTTATACCCCACCCCAGTGGTATGAGAACTGACCTCTAACTTTAAGCAAACCTTGCTTTCATAGAAACATAGAAACATAGATATTAGGTGCAGGAGTAGGCCATTCGGCCCTTCGAGCCTGCACCGCCATTCAATATGATCATGACTGATCATCCAACTGATCATACCTCAGTATCCCGTACCTGCCTTCTCTCCATACCCTCTGATCCCCTTGGCCACAAGGGCCACATCTAACTCCCTCTTAAATATAGCCAATGAACTGGCCTCAACTACCCTCTGTGGCAGAGAGTTCCAGAGATTCACCACTCTCTGTGTGAAAAAAGTTCTCCTCATCTCAGTTTTAAAGGATTTCCCCCTTATCCTTAAGCTGTGACCCCTTGTCCTGGACTTCCCCAACATCGGGAACAATCTTCCTGCATCTAGCCTGTCCAACCCTTTAAGAATTTTGTAAGTTTCTATAAGATCCCCCCTCAATCTCCTAAATTCTAGAGAGTATAAACCAAGTCTATCCAGTCTTTCTTCATAAGACAGTCCTGACATCCCAGGAATCAGTCTGGTGAACCTTCTCTGCACTCCCTCTATGGCAATAATGTCCTTCCTCAGATTTGGAGACCAAAACTGCACGCAATACTCCAGGTGTGGTCTCACCAAGACCCTGTACAACTGCCTCTTCCCTCTCTCTCTACAACCTTCCCCCTTCCTAGTTCTCCGACCAGTCTCACTGTCCCACTGGTGACATTTTATCTCCGTGGAAAATGTTATCTCTCTGGAAAAGTTCCTCCTCACATTCTTATAAAATCTTCTCCATTTCACCTCGGTCTGAAGAAGGGTCTCGACCCGAATCGTCACCGATCCCTTCGCTCCATAGATGCCGACTATAGAAAGCTCATCAGCGCCTCTACTTCCTGAGAAGATTACGGAGAGTCGGTTTGTCAAGGAGGACTCTCTCTAACTTCTACAGGTGCACAGTAGAGAGCATGCTGACAGGTTGCATCGTGGCTTGGTTCGGCAACTTGAGCGCCCTGGAGAGGAAAAGACTACAAAAAGTAGTAAACACTGCCCAGTCCATCATCGGCTCTGACCTTCCTTCCATCGAGGGGATTTATCGCAGTCGCTGCCTCAAAAAGGCTGGCAGTATCATCAAAGACCCACACCATCCTGGCCACACACTCATCTCCCTGCTACCTTCAGGTAGAAGGTACAGGAGCCTGAAGACTGCAACGTCCAGGTTCAGGAATAGCTACTTCCCCACAGCCATCAGGCTATTAAACCTGACTCGGACAAAACTCTGATCATTAATAGCCCATAATCTGTTATTTGTACTTGATCAGTTTATTTATTCATGTGTGTATATATTTATACAATGGTATATGGACACACTGATCTGTTTTGTAGTCAATGCCTACTATGTTCTGTTGTGCTGAAGCAAAGCAAGAATTTTATTGTCCTATCAGGGACACATGACAATAATCTTTCTCTCTCACCCGCTGAGTTTCTCCAGCATTTTTGTCTACCTTCTATTTTTCCAGCATCTGCAGTTCGTTCCTAAAGATTAGATCCCTGTATACTTTGTTGTCACTTTCTCTGAGCTGTGCAATGTGGACGGCTCGATTGTCATCATGTATTGTCTTTCCACCGGCTAGATCGCACGCAACAGTTCTGACCAGTTTAGTTTATTCTACAGTGAAAAGCTTTTGTTGCGTGCTAACCAGTCAGCGGAAAGCCAATACATGATGACAATCGAGCCGTTTACAGTGTACAGATACATGATAAGGCAATAATGTTTAGTGCACGGTAAAGTCCAGCAAACATAGAAAATAGGCGCAGGAATTGGCCATTCGGCCCTTCGAGCCAGCACCGCCATTCATTGTACCGAGATGAGATAAACATTTTTCACATAGAGAGTGGTGAATCTCTGGAACTCTCTGCCACAGAAGGTAGTTGAGGCCAGTTCATTGGCTATATTTAAGAGGGAGTTAGATGTGGCCCTTGTGGCTAAAAGGATCAGTGCGGGTCATGTACACCAGGGTCCCACAGGGATGTGTGCTGAGCCCTCTGTTGTTCACGCTGATGACTCATGACTGTAGTGCCAAACACAATTCGAACCACATCATCAAGTTCGCAGATGACACAACAGTGGTGGGCCTCATCAGCCACGATGATGACTCTGCCTACAGAGAGGAGGTTCAACAACTCATCAGCTGATGTGACATCAACAACCTTGAACTCAATGTCAACAAAACAAAAGAAATAACTGTGGACTTCAGGAAGAAACAGACAGCACACACCCCACTCACCATCAATGGCAGTGCAGTGGAGTCTGTGAAAAGCACCAAGTTCCTGGGAGTGCACATCACAGATGATCAGACATGGTCCACCAACACCATCTCCCTAGTCAAGAAAGCACAGCAACGCCTCCACTTCCTTCGACGGATGAGGAGAGCCGACCTCCCCCCTTCTGCCCTCACGACCTTTTACAGGGGTGCCATTGAGAGCATTCTTACCAGCAGTCTCTCAGTCTGGTGTGGCAGTTGCTCTGCTGCTGACCAGAAGGCCCTACAGTGAGTGGTGAGGACAGTGGAGAAGATCACCAGATCACCCCAACCTGCAATCCAGGACTTATACCCATCTCGCTGTCGCAAGAGAGCAACCAATATCATTAAAGACACCACCCACCCAGCACACAAACTGTTCACTCTCCTACCATCTGGCAAGCGCTACCGCAGCATGCGGAGCAAAACCACCAGATTCAAAAACAGCTTTTTCCCTCAGGCCATCAGATTACTCAACACGCTCAAGAAAATTCCATGAACATTTAACTTTAACTCAATGTCTGCAGTATGCTATTTGCACTTTTCTATATTGCACCTTTATTATTGCACTTTAATAACATACCTCCAAATGTTACTACTTTCTGGCACACTGTGAATATTTTAAATAATGTATATTGTCTATCTTATTGGTATATTGTCTGTCTGTGTTATAAATATTACTTGCACATTTGGAGTATGGGGAAACGCAATTTCAATCCAATTTATTTGAATCGACAATAAAGTTTATTTTGAACTTTGAACAGTGGTATGGAGAGAAGGCAGGTACAGGATACTGAGTTGGATGATCAGCCATGATCATATTGAATGGCGGTGCAGGCTCGAAGGGCCGAATGGCCTACTCCTGGACCTATTTTCTAATTTTCTATAATATCTCCCCCACATTCTCCTGCGCTCCATGGAATATAGACCCAGCCTACTCAACCTCTCCCTGTAGCTCACACCGTCTAGTCCTGGCAACATCCTTGTAAATCTTTTCTGAACCCTTTCAAGCTTGACAATATCTTTCCTATAACATGGAGCCCAATTCTTTGCCACAGCAGGCTGTGGGGGCCAGGTCAGTGGATATATCACCCGCTAAGTTTCTCCAGCATTTATGTCTACCTTAGATTCTTCCAGTATCTGCAGTTCTTTCTTTAGCAAAATGCCTCCTCTGGCAGCTCGTTCCATACACTCACCACCCTTTGTGTAAATAATCTACGCCTCAGCCTGTTAAATATTTCCCCCCTCAGATAGTTGGGAGTTCAAGTTGATAGATAGTTGGGGGGGTCATGTTGCAGTTGTGTAAGATGTTGGTGAGACCGCATTTAGAATATCGGGGGTTGAGTTCTGGACAAAGAACTCCACAGATTCACCACCCTCTGACTAAAGAAATTCCTCCTCATCTCCTTCCTAAAAGAACGTCCTTTAATTCTGAGGCTGTGACCTCTAGTCCTGGACTCTCCCACTAGTGGAAACATCCTCTCCACATCCATTCTATCCAAGCCTTTCACTATTCTGTAAGTTTCAATGAGGTTCCCCTCCTCATTCTTCTAAATTCCAGCGAGTACAGACCCAGTGCTGTTGAACGCTCTGTGAAATCAGATATTACTATATCAGTGGCGCAGCGGTAGAGTTGCTACCTCACAGCTCCAGGGGACTGAGCCCTTCATCAGTCACCATATTGAGTATAGACGCTGGGAGGTCACATTGCAGTTGTACAATATATTGGTGAGGCCACACAGAGTATAATGTGTTCAGTTTTGGTCACCGTGTTGTGGGAAAGCTATTGTGAAGCTGGATAGGATGCAGAGAATGTTTACAAGGACTCGAGGGTCTGGGGGTCACTGGGGGTCAACATCACCGATGACCTCTCTTGGACCCACAATACCTCTACTCTGATCAAGAAGGCTCACCAGCGTCTCTTCTTCCTGAGGAGACTGAAGAAGGTCCATCTGTCTCCTCAGATCCTGGTGAACTTCTACCGCTGCACCATCAAGAGCATCCTTACCAACTGCATCACAGTATGGTATGGCAACTGCTCTGTCTCCGACCGGAAGGCATTGCAGAGGGTGGTGAAAATTGCCCAACGCATCACCGGTTCCTTGCTCCCCTCCATTGAGACTGTCCAAAGCAAGCGTTGTCTGCGGAGGGCGCTCAGCATCGCCAAGGACTGCTCTCACCCCAACCATGGACTGTTTACCCTCCTACCATCCGGGAGGCGCTGCAGGTCTCTCCGTTGCCGGACCAGCAGGTCGAGGAACAGCTTCTTCCCTGCGGCTGTTACATTACTTAACTCTGCACCTTGGTGACTGCCAGTCACCACCCCCCCCATCCCCCCACCCCCCACCCACCCCATCCCCACCCCACCCCACTTACAGAGGTGTACAAAGTCATGAGAATAATAGTCTCTTACCCAGAATAGGGGAATCGAGAACCAGGTGACATAGGGTTAAGGTGAGTCATAGAGTGATACAGTGTGGAAACAGGCCCTTTGGCCCAACTTGCCCACACTGACCAACAATGTCCCAGCTACACTAGTCCCACCTGCCTACATTTGGCCCATATCACTCCAAACCTGTCCTATCCATGTACCTGTCTAACTGTTTCGTAAACGTTGGGATAGTCCCAGCCTCCACTACCTCCTCTGGCAGCTCGTTCCATACACCCAGCACCCTCTGTGTGGAAAAAGTTACCCCTCGGATTCCCATTAAATCTTTTCCCTTTCACCTTGAACCTGTGTCCTCTGGTCCTCGATTCCCCTACTCTGGGTAAAAGACTGTGTGCGTCTACCCGATCTATTCCTCTCATGATTTTGTACATCTTTGTATCTTTGTGTTTGTGCGGAGTTTGTACAGTCTAGGACTGAGATGAGGAAAAACGTTTTCACCCAGAGAGTGGTGAGTCTGTGGAATTCTCTGCCTCAGAGGGCGGTGGAGGCAGGTTCTCTGGATACTTTCAAGAGAGAGCTAGATAGGGCTCTTAAAAATAGCGGAGTCAGGGGATATGGGGAGAAGGCAGGAATGGGGTACTGATTGGGGATGACCAGCCATGATCACATTGAATGGCGCGTACACAAAAATGCTGGAGAAACTCAGCAGACTAAAGAAGGGTTTCGGCCCGAAACGTTGCCTATTTCCTTCGCTCCATAGATGCTGCTGCACCCGCTGAGTTTCTCCAGCACTTTTGTCTACCTTCAATTTTCCAGTATCTGCAGTTCCTTCTTAAACACATTAAATGGCGGTGCCGGCTCGAAGGGCCGAATGGCCTACTCCTGCACCTATTGTCTATATTGGCCAAACACTGACAGGTGGGACTAGTGTAGATGGGGAATATTGGTTGGTGTGAGCAAGTTGGGCTGAAGGGACTGTTTCTGTACACTCTCTCTCTCTCTCTCTCTGAGATCGAGCAAAGGGGAAGATACAGAATGCAGAAAATAGTTTTCATTATTGTACAGCATCACGGTAAACGCTGAATATTACTAAGCTTCTCAACTGAAAGACATGTTGTTCTCAGTGCAAAACATGTTCCCGATGTTGGGGGAGTCCAGAACCAGGGGCCACTGTTTAAGAATAAGGAGTAAGCCATTTAGAACGGAGATGAGGAAACACTTTTTCACACAGAGAGTGGTGAGTCTGTGGAATTCTCTGCCTCAGAGGGCGGTGGAGGCAGGTTCACTGGATGCTTTCAAGAGAGAGCTAGATAGGGCTCGTCATTCTAGTGGATTCAAGGGAGGGCAGGAACGGGGTATTGATTAGGAATTATCAGCTATGATCACATTGAATGATGGAGCAGGCCCGAAGGGCCGAATGGCCTACTCCTGCACCTATTATCTACTGTCTATGGTCTCTTGCCTGATAACAGCAACAATGCACCGAGACCTCATGCAAGAGTCTTAGAAACATTGAAACATGGAAAATAGGTGCAGGAGTAGGCCAGTCGGCCCTTCTACCTAGCACTGCCATTCAATATGATCATGGCTGATGATCCAGAATCAGTACCCCTTTGACCTTCTCAGTCGATGTATAGCGTTAAGCTGTTGGTGTAACCTGCGACGCTATTTTTAAACCCAAAATAATGTGTTCAATTATTTACAATAATATGTACAGTATGAAATGAATCAGTACAAGGACATGACTTCAGAATTAAGGGACAGAAGTTTAGGGGTAATATGAGGGGGAACTTCTTTACGCAGAGAGTGGTAGCGGTGTGGAATGAGCTCCCAGTGGAAGTGGTGGAGGCAGGTTCATTGGTATCATTTAAAAATAAATTGGATAGGCATATGGATGAGAAGGGAATGGAGGGTTATGGTATGAGTGCAGGCAGGTGGGACTAAGGGGAAAAAGAAATTTGTTCGGCATGGACTTGTAGGGCCGAGATGGCCTGTTTCCGTGCTGTAATTGTTATATGGTTATATGGTTTATATTAGTACAAAACCCACTACAGACACACAAATATTCTTCAATGCTAAAGATGCTATTATGCAACCGTGTTACAATCCGTGTCAAGGGTGCCATTTCCCGCGGTGTCTGGCGGTCCCAGACATGCCCCCGGATGCCGCCCTTGGGTAGCGCGTAGACCCTCGCTAGTACCTCCCGGGTGCGGATGTAACCACGGTAAAGGGGCGTCGATGAGAGCGTGGGGGGAAGGGGAAGAACAATGGAGGGACTGCCGTGAGTGGGGTGGGGGGGGTAAGGGAAGAATGATGGACAATGGAGAGGCAGGGGGTGAGCGGGGAACCCGGGATGGCGGGCGCTGTGGCAGGGGGAACAAAGGAGGAGGCGGTTGCAGCGTGACTGGGCCAGTGGGCAATGCAGTTTGAAGGGCCTGTCCCACTTGGATGACCTAATCCGCGAGTTCTGGCGAGTTTGCCCTCGACTCGTACTCGCAGCATGGTCGACATGGGGTCGTAGAAGGTCTTCATAACTCTCCTTCGTGCTCCGTGTACTTGAGGCCTCAGCTAGGTCGCGGCGGTTTTTTCAACATGTAAAAAAAGGTCGCCATGGAAAAAGTCGATACTTTTTTTACTCGTAGGTTTAGTCGTAGTAGGTCGGCATGTTGGTCGTAGGTAATCGAGGGTAGTCGAAGATACTCTTCATCATAGTCAAAGGGCAGTCGAAGGGAGGTCGAAGGAGGTCGTCTTCACTCTCCACTATTCGGTGTCCAATTTTGCCGAAGTTAGTCGTAGCTAGTCGTAACTGGTCTTCAACATAGTTGAAGGAGGTCTTCAACATGTCATTTTTCAAACTCTTCTAAACTCACCATTTAGGTTGCCACAGTTGGGGCAGCCCATTAATGTGGATAAATGTGTGGTTATCCTCTTTGGTAGCAAAAACAGGAAGGCAAATTATTGTCTAAATGGTGTCGCATTGGGAAAAGTTGAAGTACAATGGGATCTTGTGCATCAGTCAATGAAAGTAAGCATGCAGGTACATCAAAGCATTTCACCGTACCTCGGTACATAGAAACATAGAAACATAGAAATTAGGTGCAGGAGTAGGCCATTCGGCCCTTCGAGCCTGCAACGCCATTCAATATGATCATGGCTGATCATCCAACTCAGTATCCCGTACCTGCCTTCTCTCCATACCCCCTGATCCCCTTAGCCACAAGGGCCACATCTAACTCCCTCTTAAATATAACCAATGAACTGGCCTCAACTACCCTCTGTGGCACAGAGTTCCAGAGATTCACCACTCTCTGTGTGAAAAAAGTTCTTCTCATCTCAGTTTTAAAGGATTTCCCCCTTATCCTTAAGCTGTGACCCCTTGTCCTGGACTTCCCCAACATCGGGAGCAATCTTCCTGCAAATATATGGCATGTTGACCTTTCATAGCTAGAGGATTTGAGTATAGAATCAAGGAGGTCCTTCTGCAGTTGTACATGGCCCTGGTGAGACTGCACCTGGAGTATTGTGTGCAGTTTTGGTCTCCTAATTTGAGGAAGGACATTATTGCTATTGAAGGAGTGCAGCGTAGGCTCACCAGGTTAAATCCCGGGATGGCGGGACTGTCAAACGCTGAGAGAATGGAGCATCTGGGCTTAGATTCACTGGAATTTAGAAGGATGAGAGGGGATGTCAAGTGAAGAGAGAAGAGTGTTTTATAGTCATACTAGACTAAGCAGGACCCATTGGGTCCCAGCTTCACACGGGTGGGCTGGCCCCCCAACACAATATTCCACCTATCCACCAATTCTAAGGTTGCTGGCCAGTGATGGGAGGAGAAGGGGGGGCTTTCTGGAGTGCAAGCATGGGTGTTGTGGGCCGAACGGACTGGGTTCCAGAGGGCTAGTATGAACATTGTGGGCCGAATGGATTCTTGGGCTGGTAGCTCAGTCACTCAGGCCTGGCAGCTCAGTAACTCAAGCATGGCAGGCTGGCAGATAAACTGCTAGATATTCTGCCGAAAACAGGTGAGAGATTGTGGGGGAGAGGGTGGACAATCAATTGTAGACATTTTCATCTTTTTTCACAGTTGCAAAAGGCACATGGTTGCAAAAGGCACTCATTTCAATTGCCACAGATAAGGCTCTGGCCAGCAGCGGCCTCTGCAGCCTGTCCGCGTTTTTGTTATTTTTTTGTCTGTGTTTCTGTGTAGTTTTTGTTATTTTATGTTGGGGTGTGTGTGTGGGGAGGATGGGGGTGGGGTGGGAGGGGGGGGGGGAAACTTTTGAATCTCTCCCTGCACTGGAGACCCGACCTTTTCTCGTCGGGTCTCAGGTGTCGTTGAGGCCGCAATGAGGAGCGGCCTCCAACGGGAAGAAGCCGGGGACTCTGGTGCCGACTCACCGTTGCCGTCGCGGAGCTGGCCGAGACCGGGGCGGGTGGAGCGGTGGAGGAGCGCTGCCGCTGCTGCTGCTGCTGCTGCTGCTGCCGATGCCGCTGCTGCTGCTGAGTCGGAGGCTGCTGCTGCGGGTCTGCGGACGGCTCGGACGACCCCGCGCGGCTCCCTGGAGGGAGACTGCTTTTCGGGGCTCCTGCAACGGCGAATTCTCCCACCCGTGTTGCGGGGTCGAAGAGCTCCTGGAGCGGGGCCTAACACCATTGCCCCGTGCGGCTGGAACGGCCGCGGGACTTTGCGAGCGCACACCGGGGGCTCCAACACCAAGACCCGGTGTGCGACCTCGCACTACCCGGCGTGGCTTCAATGGCCGCGGGACAATCGCCATCGCCAGCCGGGGGCTTTGACTTTGACTCTGACATCCGGGGGGGGAGAGTGCAGTGGAGAGATAAGTTTATTTGGCCTTCCATCACAGTTATGTGATGGATGTTTATGTTAAATGTAATTATGTTGTGTCTGGGGTCTATTTGTGTGTTATGTATGGCTGCAGAAACGGCATTTCGTTTGGACCTCCAGGGGTCCAAATGACAATTAAATTGACTCTCTTGACTCTTGAAAAACACGTAAATGGCACTCACAGGTCAGTATTCTCAGTGTTCTGTAGATTTCCAGCTCAGATTGAGAGTTGTGACCATCTCCCTCCCCCATCTTGCAGAGACTGAGCCACGCCCACACTTTCGGGTTTTATAGCTCCTCCCCCTCTCACCGGAAGGGGCGTGGCCTTCATGGCTTAATTGACAGAAGAGGAAATCTCAAAATATTTTAAACATTAATAAGTCATTTATATTTCATCGATGGGAAAAATCCTCTTGGCCTGCGCAGAGGAGGGGGACTCTGAGTAAGATGGCCAAAAATCACAGCCGTAAGTGGTAGCATTTTTTCTCAAATTAATATGCAGTGCAAACAGGAAGTAGTCAAGATGAGACTTTTAATTATATAGATGTCCCAGATAGAACAATGACATTCTTGCTGCAGCATAATAGAATATGTAATAATAAATAATATAACAAAACTCAGAAAAAAAGAGCAAACAATAACAGTGCAATAATAATAATAATAATAATAGTCTATTATAGAAACACATAAAACATGAAGTCCAATATAGAAACATATAAAATTCTTAAAGAATTGGACAGGCCAGATGCAGGAAAAATGTACATTTTGCTAATTAGGGATGGCATTTAGGTCATAAATATAGAAACATAGAAAATAGGTGCAGGAGTAGGCCATTCAGCCCTTCGAGCCTGCACCGCCATTCAATATGATCATGGCTGATCATCCAACTCAGTATCCTGTACCTGCCTTCTCTCCATACCCCCTGATCCCTTTAGCCACAAGGGCCACATCTAACTCCCTCTTAAATATAGCCAATGAACTGGCCTCAACTACCTTCTGTGGCAGAGAATTCCACTGATTCACCACTGTGTGAAAAATGTTTTTCTCATCTCGGTCCGAAAAGACTTCCCCTTTATCCTTAAACTGTGACCCCTTGTTCTGGACTTCCCCAACATCGGGAGCAATCTTCCTGCATCTAGCCTGTCCAACCCCTTAAGAATTTTGTAAGTTTCTATAAGATCCCCCTTCAATCTACTAAATTCTAGCGAGTACAAGCCGAGTCTATCCAGTCTTTCTTCATATGAAAGTCCTGACATCCCAGGAATCAGTCTGGTGAACCTTCTCTGTACTCCCTCTATAAAGTGATACAGTGTGGAAACAAGCCCTTCGGCCCAACTTTCCCACACAAACCAACATGTCTGATTTACACAAGTCCCACCTGCCTACGTTTGGCCCATAACACTCTAAATCGGTCCCATCCATGTACCTGTCCAAATGTCCCCTACATGTTATGATTGTACCAACTATCATAACATCTGGTAATACTCCACTGAACTGTATGCAACTGTGCATTTGTACATGGATCGACTGGGCTTATAAGTATTCACTAGAGTTTGTATGGATGAGAGGGGATCTTATAGAAACATATAACATATAACATTCTTAAGGGATTGGTCATGCAGGATAAATGTTCCCGATGTTGGGGGAGTGCAGAACCAGGGTTCACAGTTTAAGAAGGTATAGGCCATTTAGGACAGAGATGAGGAAACACTTTTCCACCCAGAGAGTTGTGAATCTGTTGAATTCTCTACCACAGAAGGCAGTGGAGGCCAATTCACTGGATGTTTTCAAGTCAAATTTATTTGTCACATACACATACGAGATGTTCAGTGAAATGAAAAGTGGCAATGCTCGCGGACTTTGTGTAAAAAGACAAACAAACAACCAAACAAACTATAAACACAATCATAACACACATATTATTTTACATATTAAATATTGGAAGGAAAAACGTTCAGTAAAGTTAGTCCCTGGTGAGATAGGTGTTTACAGTCCGAATGGTCTCTGGGAAGAAATTCCTTCTCAACCTCTCCGTTTTCACAGCATGGCAACGGAGGCGTTTGCCTGACCGTAGCAGCTGGAACAGTCTGTTGCAGGGGTGGAAGGGGTCTCCCATGATTTTATTGGCTCTGGAGTTGCACCTCCTGATGTATAGTTCCTGCAGGGGGGCGAGTGAAGTTCCCATAGTGCGTTCGGCCGAACGCACTACTCTCTGCAGAGCCTTCTTGTCCTTGGCAGAGCAATTCCCAAACCAGATGGTAATGTTCCTGGACAAGATGCTTTCCACCGCCGCTGCGTAGAAGCACTGGAGGATCCTCGGAGACACTCTGAATTTCCTCAATTGCCTGAGGTGGTAAAGGCGCTGCCTTGCCTTACTCACGAGTGCTGAGGCGTGTGATGCCCATGTCATATCCTCGGAGATGTGGACTCCCAGATATTTAAAACAGTTCACCCTATCCACAGGATCCCCATTTATCCTCAATGGAGTGTACGTCCTCGGATGATGTGCCCTCCTAAAGTCCAGCTCCTCAGTTTTTTTGATGTTCAAGAGGAGGCTGTTATCCTGGCACCAGAGTGCTAGATCAGCCACCTCCTCCCGGTAGGCCTTCTCATCATTGTCTGAGATCAGGCCTACCACCACAGTGTCATCAGCAAACTTAATTATTGATTTGGAGCTGAACCTAGCCACACAGTCATGTGTGTACAGGGAGTACAATAGGGGGCTGAGGCCACAATCCTGGGGCATTTTCAAGAGAGAGTTAGATTTAGCTCTTAGGGCTAACGGAATCAAGAGCTATGGGGAGAAAGCAGGAAAGGGGAACTGATTGTGGATGATCAGCCATGATCACATTGAATGGTGGTGCTGGCTCAAAGGGCTGAATGACCTACTCCTGCAACTATTTTCCATGTTTATGTTTCTATGTAACTTTGTCAGTGCCGTAGTTGGCCGCTATTTGTATACCTTGGATATTTAAGCAAACCTCAGTGTGCCTTGTCGCCTGGATACATGGATCCTTTACATGGATAGGATGGGTTTGGAGGGATATGGACCAAGCGCAGGCAGGTGGGACTAGTGTAGATGGGACATGTTGGCTGGTGTGGGCAAGTTGGGCTGAAGGGCCCGTTTCCACACTGTATCACTCTATGACTCCATGTGACAACATTTTACCGTTCCATTGACCTTGTCCCACCTCCCTTCTTCCAGGTTCGTGGGTGGAGGTAGACTACAGTCGGCACGGTGGGTCGCGGGTGCTGGAGCACGTGCCTTCCTCCAGCTCCATCCACAACGGGGAGATGGAGAAGATCCTGCTGGACGCACAACACGAGTCGGGGAGGAACAGCTCGCGTGCAAGCTCCCACTGTGACAGGTGACTGCGTAATCCTGGCCTTGCTTCCCCCAACATCTATCCTGGAGATACAGCACGGAAACAGGTCCTTCGGCCCACAGAGTTAGTAATTGGCTAGCACAAGTTGTGAAGAGTATGGGGGGGGGGGGGGGGGGGAGGGGGGGTGATCACTGGCCTGCGCGGAATCGGTGGGCCAAAGGGCCTGTTTCTGAATAGGCCAAATGCAGGCTGGTGGGACTAGTTTAGTTTAGACATACATAGACACATAGAAAATAGGTGCAGGAGGAGGCCATTCGGCCCTTCGAGCCAGCACCGCCATTCATTTTGATCATGGCTGATCATCCCCCATCAGTACCCCGTTCCTGCCTTCTCCCCATATCCCTTGACTCCACTAGCCCCTAGAGCTCTATCTAACTCTCTCTTAAATCCATCCAGTGACTTGGCCTCCACTGCCCTCTGTGGCAGGGAATTCCACAAATTCACAACTCTCTGGGTGAAATAGTTTTTTCTCACCTCGGTCTTAAATGACCTCCCCTTTATTCTAAGACTGTGGCCCCTGGTTCTGGACTCGCCCCACATTGGGAACATTTTTCCTGCATCTAGCTTGTCCAGTCCTTTTATAATTTTATGTGTTTCTATAAGATCCCCCTCATCCTTCTAAACTCCAGTGAATACAAGCCTAGTCTTTTCAATCTTGTCTCATATGACAGTCCCGCCATCCCCGGGATCAATCTCGTGAACCTACGCTGCACTGCCTCAATCACAAGGATGTCCTTCCTCAAATTAGGAGACCAAAAATGTACTCCCATGAAATGAGTGTGGGCATCAGAGGTTATGGGGAGATAGATGGCAGGAGAATGGGGTTGACGGGGAAAGATAGATCAGCCATGATTGAATGGCAGACTAGCCTCATTGGGCCGAATGGCTTACCTCACCTCAGTCTTAAATGACCTCCCCTTTATTAGAAACATAGAAAATAGGTGCCGGAGTAGGCCATTCGGCCCTTCGAGCCTGCGCCGCCATTCAATATGATCACGGATTCTGGACTCGCCCCACATTGGGAACATTTTTCCTGCATCTAGCTTGTCCAGTCCTTTTATAAGTTTCTATAAGATCCCCCTCATCCTTCTAAACTCCAGTGAATACAGCGCGGAAACAGGCCCTTCGGCCCACTTAGTTCGTGCCGACCAGCGATCCCCGATCATTAACACCATCCAACTCCCACTCAGGACTATTTTTACATTTACTCCAAGCCGATTACCCTACAGAACTGCACGTTTTTGGAGTGTGGGAGGAAACTGAAAATCTCGGAGAAAACCCACGCAGGTCACGGGGAGAACGTACAAACTCCGCACAGACAGCACCCGTAGTCGGGGTCGAACTCGGGTCTCTGGTGCTGCATTCGCTGTAAGGCAGCGACTCTACTGCTGCGCCACCGTGATCGACTAGTGTAGATGGAACACGATGGCTGGCGTGGGCAAGTTGGGCCGAAGGGCCTGTTTCCACGGTGTATCTCTCTATGGCTCCAGTTTTAGAACACACTACCCTGAGAAAATGACCATGAGCATTCACATTATCCATGCCTCATGTACACACAAGGTCAACGAGATAAACCAGGAGATAATTAGTTGATTAAGAGAGTTGATTGAAGGGGACACAGTAACGTCACTGCCTCATCGCGCCTGAGACCCGGGTGCCATCCTGACCACGGGTGCTGTCTGTACGGAGTTTGCACGTTCTCCCGTGACCTGCATGGGTTTTGAATTGAATATTTATTACATGTCATTTGAACCTCAGTGAGGCTCAAACGAAACTCTGTTTCCACAGCCATACAACCAGAGACAATTCCTACAAGACATACACACAATTCAATTCACACAAATATCCATCACAGTGAATCTCCTCCTCACTGGGATGGAAGGCAAAGTCTTGTCTCTCCCCTTCACCATTTTTCTCCCGATGTCCAAGCCCCAGGCGGGTGATGGTGAGTCCCACGGCCATTTTAGGCCGCGCCGGGCGATGTACGGCCCTGCTCCAGGGCCAAAAGTCACAAGTTGCAGTCCCCCGACGGGCGTTGGAATGTCCCGCGGCCATTAAAGCCGCGCTGGGCGATGCATGGCCCCGCTCCGGGTCGTTCCAACCCCGCGACACGGGCTGGAGAAGTTGCGTTGCGGGAGCTCCGAAAAGCGGTCTCTCACCCGGACCCGCGAGCTCCCGATGTCCCGACAGTCCACCGGACTTGCGGCTGCAGCTGGAACCTCCAAGCTCCGGGGTCGGACTGCAGCAGCGAGCCACCACCGCTCCCCACGCTCCGAGGCCGGCCAGCCCCACGATGGTGAGTAGTCCGCAGCTCCGCAGGCTCCGGGACTGGAGCCCCCACGTTGTTCCAGCTGGAGGCCGCTCCACGGTGCTAGACCCCAATGACAACGGAGACCCGACAGGAAAAAGCGTAGGTCTCCCGTGCAGGGAAGAGATTTTTTAAAGTTTCCCCCTCCCCCCCGCATAAACACAGTTAAAAGCACTATTAAAAAAACACGAACAACTACATTTACATAGACAAAAAAAAAAAATGCCGTTGCAAGTGTCGCGCTGCAAATCGGGTGAGGCGGGTGCTCTGGTTTCCTCCCACACTCCAAAGACGTGCAGGTTTGTAGGTTAATTGGCTTCTGCAAATGGTAAATTGTGTGTAGGATGGCGGCAGTAAACCGGATAATCGCTGGGTCGGCACAGACTCGGTGGGCCGAATGGCCTGTTTCTGTGTCGTTTGTCTAAAGTTTCAAAGTTTAAATTATTGACCAGATTTTTAAGATGATAAAAAGCTGCAGATGTGCAAGTAAGTGAGTAAGTTTATTGGCCAAGTATCCACATACAAGAAATTTGCCTTGGTGCTCCGCCCACAAGTAACAACATGACATCTAGTGACAGTTACCAATGACTCGGATGAATGATAAAACACCATTGATCAAGCATGTGAACCAACAAAATACCAGACCAAAGGGAGGCTACAGATTTTTGGCTGTTGAGTAGAGCAACTACTCGTGGATAAACATTGGAACTGTTGCCGCACATACTGAGAAGCTGCATGGTAGTGTTAGCACAGATGTGAACTCAGAGTTTTAGTTTAGTTTTAATTTAATAGACAATAGGTGCAGGAGGAGGCCATTTGGCCCTTCGAGCCAGCACCGCCATTCAATGTGATCATGGCTGATCATCCCCAATCAGTACCCCGTTCCAGCCTTCTCCCCATATCCCCTGACTCCTCTATCTTTAAGTCCGATCTAGCTCTCTCTTGAAAGCATCCAGAGAACCGGCCTCAGAAGTCAGAGAATTCCACAGACACCACTCTCTGTGTGAAAAAGTGTTTCCTTGTCTCCGTTCTAAATGGCTTACCCCTTATTCTTAAACTGTGGCCCCTGGTTCTGGACTCCCCCAACATCGGGAACATGTTTCCTCCTTCTAGCGTGTCCAAATCCTTAATAATCTTATATGCTTCAATAAGATATCCTCTCATCCTTCTAAATTCCAGAGTGTACAAGCCCAGCTGCTCCATATGACAGTCCCACCATCCCAGGAATTAACCTTGTAAATCTACGCTGCACTCCCTCAATAGCAAGAATGTCCTTCCTATAATTAGGGGACCAAAACTATACACAATACTCCAGGTGTGGTCTCACTGGGGCCCTGTACAACTGCAGAAGGACCTCTTCGCTCCCATATTCAACTCCTCTTGCTATGAAGGCCAGCATGCCATTTGCTTTCTTCACTGCCTGCTGTACCTGCATGCTTACTTTCATAGACTGATGAACAAGGACCCCCAGATCCCGTTGTACTTCTCCTTTTCCCAACTTGACGCCATTTAGATAATAATCTGCCTCCCTGTTTTTGCTATCAAAGTGGATAACCTCACATTTATCCACATTAAACTGCATCTGCCATGCATCTGCCCACTCACCCAACCTGTCCAAGTCACCCTGCATTCTCATAGCATCCTCCTCACAGTTCACACTGCCACCCAGCTTTGTGTCATCTGCAAATTTGCTAATGTTACTTTGAATCCCTTCATCTAAATCATTGATGTATGTTGTAAATAGCTGCGGTCCCAGCACCGAGTCTTGCGGTACCCCACTAGTCACTGCCTGCCATTCTGATGCAGATACAGCGTGGAAAGGTCCTTCCGCCCACTCAGTTTGCGCTGCCCAGCGATCGCCCCATACACCAACGCTATCCTACACAATAGGGGCAACTCACAGAAGACAGTTAGCCTACAAACCTGCACTTCGTTATAGTGTGGGAGGAAACCGGAGCACCCAGAGTATACCCTCGTTGTCACCAGGGAAATGTGCAAACTCCGTACAGACAGCACCCATAGTCGGCATTGAACCCGGGTCCCCGGCACTGTGAGGCAGCAGCTCTAGCACAGCTGCGCCACCTTGCCACTCTGGGGTGGAGCATCCCGACTCAACTGTCCAACCAGGCAACTAACGATGGTCCAACTGTTCGATGCTAGAAATTGATCAGCAGTCACTTTATCCAAGCCCCTCATCAAGTTCAAGGTTCAAGTGAGTTTATTGTCATGTGTCCCAGATAGGATAATTAAATTCTTGCTTTGCTTCAGCACACAGAACATAGTAGGCATTGACTACAAAACAGTTCAGTGTGTCCATATACCATTATATAAATATATACACACATGAATAAATTAACTGATAAAGTGCAAATAACAGATAATGTTCAGAGTTTTGTCCGAGCCAGGTTTAATAGCCTCATGGCTGTGGGGAAGTAGCTATTCCTGAACCTGGACGTTGCAGTCTTCAGGCAGAACATATCAGTGAGTCCATATACCATTATATAAATATATACACACATCAATAAATAAGCAGATAAAGTGCAAATAAACAGATAATGGTCTATTAATGTTCAGATATTTGTTTCAGTTGAGTTTAATAGCCTGATGGCTGTGGGGGAAGTAGCTATTCCTGAACCTGGACGTTGCAGTCTTCAGGCTCCTGTACCTTCTACCTGAAGGTAGCAGGGAGATGAGTGTGTGGCCAGGATGGTGTGGGTCTTTGATGATACTGCCAGCCTTTTTGAGGCAGCGACTGCGATAAATCCCCTCGATGGTGGGGAGATCAGAGCCGATGATGGACTGGGCAGTGTTTACTACTTTTTGTAGTCTTTTCGGGTACCCCCCAACCCCAGCCTCATACGCTTCAAAGTCCCATGTTTAAGGTGAGGGGGGAAATTATTCAACGGGATGTGTAGGAAGGAACTGCAGATGCTGGTTTCAATTGAAGATAGACACTTCAAGTTACCCTTGCTTTCCCTCTCTCTCTCTCTCTCCATCCCCTTCCCAGTTCTCCGACCCTTACTGTCTCCGACTACATTTTCTCTCTGCTTGCTTCAGTGTTGCCTTCTCCCAACTGACAATGATCTCGTCAAGGAACTGACAAGGAAACGTTCCTTGATCTCCATTCCCTTCGTCCTGTTTTCACACCTTCACTTCCTTGACCATGTACCTCCCACTCCCCCCGACATCAGTCTGAAGAAGGGTCTCGACCCGATATGGGCCAAATGCAGGCTGGTGGGACTAGTGTAGCTGGGAGGTTGGGTTGGCAGTGGGAGGTTGGGCCAAAGGACCCATTTCCACACTGCACGACTCTGTGAGCCAGCAAGCTCAGGTAACATCCTCGTGAATCTCTTCTCTACCATCCGGTAGGCGGCGCGACTCTGGTCAGCAGCGGCCTCTGCAGCCTGTCCGCGTTTTATTATTTTTTGTCTGTGTTTTTATGTAGTTTTTGTTATTTTATGTTGGGGTGTGTGTGTGTGGGGGGGTGGGAGGGGGGGGGAAACTTTTGAATCTCTCCCTGCACTGGAGACCCGACCTTTTCTCGTCGGGTTTCCGTTGTCGTTGGGCCGCAACGAGGAGCGGCCGCCAACGGGAAGAAGCCGGGGACTCTGGTGCCGACTCACCTCACTGTCGCGGGGCTGGCCGAGTCCGGAGCGGGTGGAGCGGTGGAAGAGCGCTGCTGCTGCTGCTGCTGCCGTTGCTGCTGCTGCTGCTGCTTCTGCCGATGCCGCTGCTGCTGCTGAGTCGGAGGCTGCTACTGCGGGTCTGCGGACGGCGGCACCGGGAGCCCGCGGATCCCTGGGGGGGAGACCGCTTTTCGGGGCTCCTGCAACGGCGAATTCTCCCGCCCGTGTTGCGGGGTTGAAGAGCTCCTGGAGCGGGGCCTACCACCACTGCCCCGCGCGGCTAGAATGGCCGCGGGACTTTGCGAGCGCACACCGGGGGCTCCAACACCAAGACCCGGTGTGCGACCTCGCACCACCCGGCGTGGCTTCAATGGCTGCGGGACAATCGCCATCGCCAGCCGGGGGCTTTGACTTTGACTCTGACATCGGGGGGGGGGGGAGAGTGCAGTGGAGAGATAAGTTTTTTTGGCCTTCCATCACAGCTATGTGATGGATGTTTATGTAAAATGTAATTATGTTGTGTCTGGGGTCTATTTGTGTGTAATGTATGGCTGCAGAAACGGCATTTCGTTTGGACCTCCAGGGGTCCAAATGACAATTAAATTGACTCTTGACTCTTGACTCTTGATTTCCAGCCCAATGGGATCAACAACATAGCTGGCTGACCAGAACTGCAGACACTACTCCAAATGTGATCTTTTCAAAACTTTTCAAGATCAATAATAGAGAAAGCAAACTTAATGCTAGCATTTATTTATACAGAGGGCTTTCAGAAAGTATTCAGTCCACTTCACTGTTTCCACATTTTGTTACATTACAGCCTTATTCTAAAATGGATTAAATTATTATTTTTTTAATCATCAATCTACACACATTACCCTACAATTAAAAAATGCAAAAACAGAAATTTTTGAAAAGTAATTAAAAATAAATAACGGAAATATCACATTTACATAAGTATTTAGACCCTTTACTCAGTACTTTGTTGAGGCACCTTTAGCAGCAATTAAAGCCTCAAATCTTCTTGGGTATGACACTACAAACTTGGCACACCTGTATTTGGGTAATTTCTCCCATTCTCTGCTGATCCTCTAAAACTGTCAGGTTGGATGTTGCACAGCTATTTTCAGGTCCTTCCAGAGATGTTCGATCGGGTTCAAGTCCGGGCTCTGGCTGGGCCACTCAAGGACATTCACAGACTTGTCACGAAGCCACTCCTGCGTTGTTTTGGCTGTGTGCTTAGTGTTGTTGTACTGTTGGAAGGTGAACCTCCGCCCCAGTCTCAGGTCCTGAACGCTCTGGAGCAGGTTTTCATCAAAGATCTCTCTGTACGTTGCTCCGTTCATCTTTACTTTGGTCCCGACTAGTCTCCCAGTTACTGCCGCTGAAAAACATCCCCACAGCATGATGCTGCCACCACCATAGGCATGGTATTGACCAGGTGATGAGCTGTGCCTGGTTTCCTCCAGACGTGATGCTTGGCATTCAGGACAAAGAGTTCAATCTTGGTTTCATCAAGAGAATCTTGTTTAGGTGCCTTTTGGCAAATTCCAAGCGGGCTCTCGTGTGCCTTTTACTGAGGAGTGGCTTCCGTCTGGCCACTCTACAATAAATGCCTGAATGGTGGAGTGCTGCAGATATAGTTGTCCTTCTGGAAGGTTCTCCCATCTCCACAGAGGAACTCTGGAGCTCTGTCAGAGTGACCATCGGGTTCTTGGTCACCTCCCTGAGCAAGGCCCTTCTCCCCCGATTGCTCAGTTTGGCCGGGCGGACAGCTCTATGAAGAGTCCTGGTGGTTCTAAGTCCTTCCATTTAAGAATGACAGAGGCCACTGTGCTCTTCGGGACCTGCAATGCTGCAGAAATTGTTTTATACCCTGTGTCTCGACACAATCCTGTCTCGGAGGTCTACGGACAATTCCTTCATCTTCATGGCTTGGTTTTTGCTCTGACATGCACTGTCAACTGTGGGACCTTATATAGACAGGGTGTGTGCCTTTCCAAATCATGTCCAATCCATTTAATTTACCACTGGTGGACTCCAATCAAGTTGTAGAAACATCTCAAGGACAATCAATGGAAACAGGATGCAATTTAGAGTGTCGTAGCTCAATTTAGAGTGTTGTAGCAAAGGGTCTGAATACTTATGTAAATGTGATATTTCAGTTATTTATTTTTAATTCCTTTGCAAACATTTCTAAACATTGGAGGAACAGCACCTCATATTCCGTTTGGGGAGTCTACACCCCGGGGCATGAACATCGAATTCTCCCAATTCTGTTAGTCCTTGCTGTCTCCTCCCCTTCCTCAGCTCCCCTACTATCTCCTCCCACCCTCCAGCCTTCTGGCTACTCCTCCTTTTCCCTTTCTTGTCCCGACCCACCCCCACCCCCGATCAGTCTGAAGAAGGGTTTCGGCCCGAAACGTTGCCTATTTCCTTCGCTCCATAGATGCTGCTGCACCCGCTGAGTTTCTCCAGCTTTTCTGTGTAACCTTTCTAAACACCTGTTTTGCTTTTATATTATGGGATATTGTGTGTAGATTGATGATGACAAAAATGAATTTAATCCATTTTAGAATAAGGCTGTGACGTAACAAAATATGGAAAAAGTGAAGGGGTCTGAATACTTTCTGAACACACTGCAGATAAAAACAGGGATGTAATGCTGAGGCTGTTTAAGCAAAGATGGACAGTTTTTTGATTAGTACGGGTGTCAGGGGTTATGGGGAGGAGGCAGGAGAATGGGGTTAGTAGGGAGAGATAGATCAGTCAATACTGAATGGTGGAGTAGACTTGATGGGCCGAATGGCCTACTTTTACGCATATCACACAACCTTATGAGCTTTCCAAGAGGCTGTATTAGCCTTTAGAGATACAGTGCGGAAACTGGCCCTTCGGCCCACCATGTCCATGCTGACCAGCGATCCTGCTCACGAACTCTATCCCACTCGGGACAATTTCCAATTTTTAACCAAAGTCAATTAACCTACAAACCTGTAACTCTTTGAGGTGTGGGAGGAAACCGGAGCACCCGGAGAAAATCCACGCAGGTCACGGGGAGAACGTGCAAACTCCGTACAGTCAGCACTTGTAGTTGGGATCGAACCCGGGTCTCCGGCGCTGCATTCGCTGGAAAGGGGCCCGCCCCACTTTCACCACCGAATTCACAACCTTTTTTTACTCGTGGACATTTTTCATCAGGCTAGAAAAAACGCCCCGACCTACTTGATGCCACGAGTACCTACAACTAGCATCACGGCCTGCTACCACCTATCTATGACCTCGTGGGGACCCTGCTGCGAGTATGAGTCGAGGGCAAACTCGGCAGAGGTCGTGAATTAGGTCATGAAAGTGGGACAGGCCCTTAAGGCAGCGACTCTACTGTTGCGCCACCGTGATCATTGCCTGTGATCAGAAAGTTATCCGAGCGACTGTGACAGCGTTTTGACACTTGTCTGAAGCCAAGCCAAGCCCTAACCGCCAGCTAATCCCTTGTCAAAGCAGGGGATTAATGGCAGGAAATACCCACCCTGTGACTGTCAAATTACAAACTGCTGAGCACATCACGTGTCCACGGGTTACAGCGGCGCGGCGCGCCATCGTGAGAAAATAAAGGGGATAGCCACGAAACATTGAAGGCTGATAGAATGGAGCAGCTGGGCTTGTACACTCTGGAGTTTAGAAGGATGAGAGGGCTTCTCATTGAAACATATAAGATTGTTAAGGGTTTGGACCCGCTTGAAACACGTTCCCGATGTTGGGGGAGTCCAGAACCAGGGGCACAGTTTAAGAATAAGGGGTAAGCCATTTAGAACGGAGACGAGGAAACACTTTTTCTCACAGAGAGTGGTGAGCCTGTGGAATTCTCTGCCTCAGAGGGCGGTGGAGGCCGGTTCGCTGGATGCTTTCAAGAGAGAGCTAGATAGGGCTCTTAAAAATAGCGGAGTCAGGGGATATGGGGAGAAGGCAGGAACGGGGTACTGATTGGGGATGATCAGCCATGATCACATTGAATGGCGGTGCTGGCTCGAAGGGCCGAATGGCCTACTCCTGCACCTATTGTCTATTTTCTATTGGCTGAGCACTTCTGTTCTCAGAGAGATAATTAAATTCTGAATTAAAGAACGTTCCTTTAGCAAGAAGATGAGAGGAATTTATTTTGTCAAGTCCTGGA
Organism: Leucoraja ocellata; assembly: GCA_036785375.1. Classification (NCBI taxonomy): domain Eukaryota; kingdom Metazoa; phylum Chordata; class Chondrichthyes; order Rajiformes; family Rajidae; genus Leucoraja; species Leucoraja ocellata. The sequence goes on along the minus strand of JAWMAR010000222.1, from coordinate 2,187,855 downwards.
TAGAGTGGACGTGGAGAGGGTGTTTCCACTAGTGGGAGAGTCTAGGACCAGAGGGCACAGCCTCAGAGTAAATGGACGCACCTTTAGAAAGGAGATGAGGAGGAATTTCTTTAGTCAGAGGGTGGTCATTGTCACAGGCTGTGGGGGCACATAAGAGATAGGAGTAGAATTAGGCCATTCGGCCCATCAAGTCTACTCCACCATTCAATCATGGCTGATCTATCTCTCTCTCCTAACCCCATTCTCCTGCCTTCTCCCCGTAACCCCTGATACCTGCACTAATCACGAATCTCTCAATCTCTGCCTTAAAAATATAGATGAGTGCAGGATCATGAGTGGACAGATTGGGTAAAGGCACAGAAACTCTTGCCCAGCGGAGGGGAATCGAGAACCAGTGGACATACTGTAGGTTTAAGGTGAGGTGGGAAAGATTTAATAGGAACCTGAGGGGTAACTTTTTCATACAAAGGGTTGGTGGGTGTATGGGACGAGCTGCCAGAGGAGGTAGTTGAGTCTGGGACTATCCCAACGTTTAAGAGACATTTAGACAGGTACATGGATAGGACTGGGTTTAGAAGGTTACGGGCCAAACACAGGTAGATGGGACTAGTGCAGCTGTGACATAGAAACATAGAAAATAGGTGCAGGAGGAGGCCATTCGGCCCTTCGAGCCAGCACCGCCAGTCATTGGGATCATGGCTGATCGTCCCCAATCAATAACTCGTGCCTGCCTTCTCCCCATATCCCCTGACTCCACTAGCCCCTAGAGCTCTATCTAACTCCCTCTTAAATCCATCCAGTGATTTGGCCTCCACTGCCCTCTGTGGCAGGGAATTCCACAAATCTACAACTCTCTGGGTGAAAAAGGTTTTTCTCACCTCAGTCTTAAATGGCCTCCCTTTTATTCCAAGACTGTGGCCCCTGGTTCTGGACTCGCCCAACATTTTTCCTGCATCGAGATTGTCCAGTCCTTTTATAATTTTATATGTTTCTATAAGATCTCCCCTCATCCTTCTAAACTCCAGTGAATACAAGCCTAGTCTTTTCAATCTTTCCTCTTATGACAGTCCCGCCATCCCAGGGATCAATCTCGTGAACCTACGCTGCACTGCCTCAATCACTAGGATGTCCTTCCTCAAATTAGGACCTGTTGGTCGGTGTGGGCAAGATGGGCTGAAGGGCCTGTTTCCCAGCTGTTATAGCTCTCAGGCTCTGGTAAAATCAAAAGTATTGAATTGTCAGAAATATGGAACTGCAAGTGCCGGTTTACAAATGAGCCCAGCATGCTGGAGTAACTCCGTGGGTCAGGCAGCAGCTCTGGAAGACATGGATAGGTGACGTTTCTGTCAGGAACCTCCTTCAGTCTTTTCGTAGATAAACACAAGATAAACACAAAGTGCTGGAGTAAGTCAGCGGGTCAGGCAGCGTCTCTGGGGAAAAAGAATGGGTGATGTCTGTGGAATTCTCTGCCTCAGAGGGCGGTGGAGGCAGGTTCTCTGGATGCTTTCAAGAGAGAGCTAGATGGGGCTCTTAAAAATAGCGGGGTCAGGGGATATGGGGAGAAGGCAGGAACAGGGTTGGGGATGATCAGCCATGATCACATTGAATGGTGGTGCTGGCTCGAAGGGCCGAATGGCCTACTCCTGCACCTATTGTCTATTGTCTATTGCCTATTGAAGTTTGGTGTCTTCAGACTCAGTTCCCGACCCAAAAGCAAATTCTATCTTGGTACATGTGATAATTATACATCAGGAACTTTAAGTTGCAGATCTGTGGTGATATTAATGATGATATTGCATCCAATAAAATTGAAGAAAGTGCAAGAAAATTAAAATAAAAAAATATAGGGTGGTCACGGTGGTGCAGCGGTAGAGTTGCTGCCTTAGAGCGAATGCAGCGCTGGAGACCTGGGTTCGATCCTGACTACGGGTGCTGTCTGTACGGAGTTTGCACGTTCTCCCCGTGACCTGCGTGGGTTTTCTCCGAGATCTTCGGTTTCCTCCCACACTCCAAAGACGTGCAGGTTTGTAGGTTAGTTGGCTTGGCAAATGTAAAAATTGTCCCTAGTGTGTGTAGGATAGTGTTAATGCGCGGGGATCGCTGGTCAGCGCGGACCCGGTGGGCAGAAGGGCCTGATTCCTCGCTGTCGGCTGCCCTCTCCTTACCTTGGAGGACTTACACAGTTTCCGCTGCACCAAAAAAATCCCAGAGTATCATAAAGGACATTTCCCACCCTGGACACTCCCTGTTTGAACTGTTGCCGTCAGGCAGACGGTACAGATCTACAAGGACAAGGACGAACAGACTAAAAAACAGTTTTTACCCCACTGCTATAAAAGCACTAAATGTAGCCGCCAAGGAACGCAGGGGCGATACAGACTAGGACTGTGGTACACTGTGAAATCGACAGAAGGATGGAGGGTTGGGTGTTTATGCGTGGTGCTATTTTCATGATATTTATTTTAGTTGTTTATCTTTTAATATTTTACCTTGTATGTATCGTTAGCTTTTAGAAATGTTTGAATGGTGCACTGACTGGCTGACATTTTAAATTTTGTTGTACACGGTTCATGTTACAATGACAATAAAGAAACTATTCTATTCTATTCTATTCTGTATCTCTAAAACTAAATTTGAACCAATTTAGTTTTTTTTTAATATCTGGTGCAATGAAACTCACAAAGTGCTGGAGTAACGCAGCGGGTCCATCATTTTGTGTGTTTCATTGTCACCCCAGGAATAGAGCAATGAAATTGTTATTGGTATCGGTTTATTATTGTCATGTGTACTGAGACGTAGTGTGCTGCACACGATACAATCAAATTAGATAATGTTATATTGCAGACAGTAAAGATGCCCGTGACTAGTGGTGTGCCTCAGGGGTTGGTGCTGGGCCCGTTACTGTTTGTCATCTACATCAATGATTGGGATAGGAATGTACATGGATGGCATGCTTCGCACGTTTCCAGATGACACAAAAGTGGGTGGTATTGTAGAAACATAGAAACATAAAAAATAGGTGCAGGAGGAGGCCATTCGTCCCTTCAAGCCAACACCGTCATTCATTGTGATCATGGCTGATCGTCCCCTATCAATAACCCGTGCCTGCCTTCTCCCCATATCCCTTGACTCCACTAGCCCCTATCTAACTCTCTCTTAAATCCATCCAGTGACTTGGCCTCCACTGCCCTCTGTGGCAGGGAATTCCACAAATTCACAACTCTCTGGTTGAAAAAGTTTTTTCCCACCTCAGTCTTAAATGACCTCCCCTTTATTCTGAGACTGTGGCCCCTGGTTCTGGACTCGCCAAACATTGGGAACATTTTTCCTGCATCTAGCTAGTCCAGTCCTTTTATAATTTTATATGTTTCTATAAGATGCTCACCCTCATCCTTCTAAACTAAGATAGTGAAGATAGTTGTTAAAAAATTGCAGCAGGATCTGGATCGATTGGGCTGAGGAACGGTTGATGGAATTTAATACAGAGACGTGTGAGGTGTTGCATTTTAGGAAGTCTAACACGGGCAGGACTTAAACGGTGACTGGTAGAGCACTGGTGTGTGAGTAGAACAGAGGGATCAGGCAGTGCTGGTACTCGGTTCCTTGAAGATGGTTTCACAGGTAATCATAATCATAACAGTAGGCCCATGGGTGATGCATCGTGGTCGGATGCAAGCCTGGGCGATCGATGTCATATGGAGGACAGACAGGCTGTTGCCCATGCAGCACGTCCCCCCCTCTCCACGTCACTGATCGATCCAAAGGAACAGCAGGGCCGTTACAGTTTGGCACCAGCGCCATCGCAGGAGCTGCCAGAGCGAGGTTGTAGACAACGACAAACTGCCTTAGGGGCTCCCACGCAGGTCACGGGGAGAACGTACACACTCCGTGCAGACAGCACCCGTAGTCGGGATCGAACCTGGGTCTCCGGCGCTGCAAGCGCTGTAAGGCAGCAACTCTACCGCTGCGCCACCGTGCCCAGCTGGAAAGTGCGCAGAGGAGATTTACGAGGATGTTGCCAGGACTCGAGTGTCTAAGCTATGGGGGGGGGGGGGGGAGCTTGAGTAGGCTGGGTCTCTATTCCTTGGAGTGCAGGAGGATGAGGGGTAATCTTATAGAGGTTTGGAGGGATATGGGCCAAATACAGGAGAGGCTGACCAGTGTAGATGGGACATGTTGGCTGGTGTGGGCAAGTTGGGCCGAAGGGCCTGTTTCCATGGTGTATCACTCTATGACTCCAAGGTGTTTTGCTTTTATTCAACAGAAAATGTTTTAACCAACCTTGAAAGATGTCTGTCAGGCAGGACTACCATTGAGCAGCGAAAGTCATAGTCATAGAGTGGCCTCTATGGCAATGAGTTCCACAGATTCACCACCCTCTGACTAAAGTAGTTCCTCATCATCTCCTTTATAAAAGAGTGCCCTTTAATTCTGAGGCTGTGACCTCTAGTCCTAGACTCTCCCACCAGTGGAAACATCCTCTCCACATCCACTCCACATCTATGACTTTCATTATTCTGTAAGTTTCATTGAGATCTCCCAAAACCACAGTTCTGTCCATTTAATATTTCTTACAATCACAGATATTCCTGCCCGATAATATCTACACAGGACTTTCTCTTTAATTATATTTAATTATCCCAATTATAGGAATTTGGCCCTTCGAGCCAGCACCGCCATTCAATACGATCTTGGCTAGGAAAGAACTGCAGATGCTTGAAAAATCGAAGGTAGACAGACTGAAGAAGGGTCACCTATTCCATTGCTCCATGGATGCTGCCTCACCCGCTGAGTTTCTCCAGCATTTTTGTCTACCTTTAATATGATCATGGCTGATCATCCACAATCAGTACCCGTTTCCTGCCTTCTCCCCATATCCCCTGACTACGTATCTTTAAGAGCTCCAGAGAATTGGCTTCCACTGCCCTCTGAGGCAGAGAATTCCACAGATTCACAACTCTCTGGGTGAAAAAATGTTTCCTCATCTCCGTTCTAAATGGCTTACCCCTTATTCTTAAACTGTGACCCCTGGTTCTGGACTCCCCCAACATCGGGATCATGTTTCCTGCCTCTAACGTGTCCAATCCCTTAATAATCTTACATGTGTCAATAAGAACCCCGCTCATCCTTCTAAACTCCAGTGTATACCAGCCCAGCCGTACCATTCTATCAACAGCTGCTCTACATCGGTGAGACCAAACGCAGGCTTGGCGATCGTTTCGCCCAACACCTCTGCTCGGTTCTCAATAACCAACCTGATCTCCCGGTGGCTCAGCACTTCAACTCCCCCTCCCATTCCCAATCCGACCTCTCTGTGCTGGGCCTACCTCCATGGCCAGAGTGAGTCCCACCGCAAATTGGAGGAGCAGCACCTCATATTTCGCTTGGATAATTTATACCACAGCGGTATGAACATTGACTTCTCCAATTTCAGGTAGTCCCTGCTCTCTCCCTCCTTCCCCTCCCCTTCCCAGCTCTCCCACAGCCCACTGTCTCCGCCTCTTCCTTTCTTCTTCCCACACCCCCCCCCCCCCCCACCCCCCACATCAGTCTGAAGAAGGGTCTCGACCCGAAACTTCGCCTATTCCTTCGCTCCATAGATGCTGCCTCACCCACTGAGTTTCTCCAGCATTTTTGTCTACCTTCGATTTTCCAGCATCTGCAGTTCCTTCTTGAACATGGTGCAGATTATGTATAGTTGCCACATTATCGCGTAACATTTATATCATAATAATTAGGTTCTCTAATAAATCCTTACTTCCTGAAGCTTTACAGTCTCATTAATGCAACACATCAAATAAATACACATAATTGGGATAATTAAATATAATTCAAGAAAAAGTCCTGTAAAGATATTATCGGGCAAGAGATATTAAATGGACAGAACTGTGGTTTTGGGAGATCTCATTGAAACTTATAGAATAATGAAAGGCATAGATAGAGTGGATGTGGAGAGGATGTTTCCACTGGTGGGAGAATCTAGGACTAGAGGGCATAGCCTCAGAATTAAAGGGCGCTCTTTTATAAAGGAGATGAGGAAGAACCACTTTAGTCAGAGGGTGGTGAATCTGTGGAATTCATTGCCATAGAGGCCACTCTATGACTTTCGCTGCCCATTAGTAGTCCTGCCTGACAGACATCTTTCAAGGTTGGTTAAAACATTTTCTGTTGAATAAAAGCAAAACACCTTGGAGTCATAGAGTGATACAGCATGGAAACAGGCCCTTCGGCCCAACCTGCCCACTCTGGTCAACATGTCCCAGCTTCACTAGTCCCACCTGCCTGCCACGCACCTGTCTAAATGTTTCTTAAACGCTGTGATAGTCCCGACTTCAACTCCCTCCTCCAACAGCTCGTTCCATTCACCCGCCACCCTTTGTGTGAAAAAGGTTCCCATCGGGTTCCTATTAAATACTGGAATAACTCCTGGACTGGGCGATTAAATACTGGAGTGGGCAGTCACGGTGGTGCAGCGGTAGAGTTGCTGCCTTACAGCGAATGCAGAGCCGGAGACCAGGGTTCGATCCCGTCTGTACGGAGTTTGTACGTTCTCCCCGTGACCTGTATGGGTTTTCTCCGAGATCTTCGGTTTCCTCCCACACTCCAAAGACGGGCAGGTTTGTAGGTTAATTGGGTTGGTGTAAATGGGAAAATTGTCCCTTAGTGAGTGTAGGCTAGTGTTAGTGTGCGGGGAAAGAGCTGGTCGGCGCGGACCCGGTGGGCCGAAGGGCCTGTTTCCGTGCTGTATCTCCAAAACGAAACAAACTAAAAACTAAAACGCTCGCTCTTGTTGGTGAGAGATGGGCATTAGATTGTGTTCTTGGTACTAGTCACATCTGTGGAGTCTTTTAAGTTCCTGGGAACCATCATCTCCAAGGACCTTAAGTGGGGGGCCACCATCGACTCCACAGTCAAAAAGGCCCAACAGAGGATGTACTTCCTACGGCAGCTGAGGAAGCACAATCTGCCACAGGCAATGATGGTCCAATTCTACACGGCCATCGTAGAGTCTTTCCTCACCTTCTCCATCATGGTCTGGTTTGGCTCAGCCACCAAGCACGACACCTGGAGGCTGCAGCGAATCGTCCGATCAGCAGAGAAGGTTATTGGCTGCAACCTTCCCTCCATTGATGAACTGTACACTGCAAGGGCCAGGAAGCGAGCGGGCAAGATCATCTCTGACCCCTCTCACCCTGGCCACAAACTCTTTGAATCACTTCCCTCTGGAAGGCGACTCCGGACTGTCAAAGCTGCCACAGCCAGACATAAAAACAGTTTTTATCCACGAGTAGTTGCTCTACTCAACAGCCAAAAATCTGTAGCCTCCCTTTGATCTGGTATTTTGTTGGTTCACATGCTTGATCAATGGTGTTTTATCATTCATGTTTTATTATTATTAATGTTTAGTGTTTTCTGAATCATTTGTAACTGTCACTGTATGTCATGTTGTTACTTGTGGTCGGAGCACCAAGGCAAATTCCTTGTATGTGAATACTTGGCCAATAGATTTATTTACTTATTCTTTTGCAGCCCACCATTACTGATGAGTCCACAGGCGTCTCATGGTCCAGCTGAGGTTGAAACCGGGAGCATTGGAGACAGTAACAGCACTCAGGTAGGTTTGTGGGGACAGGTCAGGATGGGGGTGAGATGGTGGGGGTGGGGTGACTTATGCTTCTCCTCCATAACAGGGCCTCTTTTTTGGTCTTGCATGGTTCGGTCTGGGATCTCTCGACATGGCCTGGATTAGACAGAGATTCAAGAATCTGCAGAGAATTGTGGACGCAGCCCAGACCATCACACAAACCAACCTCCCTTCCATTGACTCCATCTACACCTCACGCTGCCTCGGCAAGGCCAGCAGCATCATCAAGGACCAGTCGCACCCCCGGCCACTCCCTCTTCTCCCCTCTCCCATCAGGCAAGAGGTACAGAAGTGTGAAAACGCACACACCTCCAGATTCAGGGACAGTTTCTTCCCAGCAGTTATCAGGCAACTGAACCGTCCTACCACGAGCTAGAGAGTGGCCCTGACCTCCCATCTACCTCATTGGAGACCCTTGGACTATCTTTAATCAGACTTTACTGGACTTTATCGTGCAGTAAACATTATTCCCTACATCCCGTATCTGTACACTGTGGACGGCTTGATTGTAATCATGTGTTATCTTTCCTCTGGCTAGTTAGCACGCAACAAAAGCTTTTCACTGTACCTCGGTACACGTGACAATAAACTAAACTGAAACTGAACTGAACAATCTCGATCAAAACACTAAAATGCTGTTGCATGAAGTGTTAGAGTCAGACTGGGATTCTAAATGCTGAAAAGCCTCACACTTGACGAGAAGAGTTAATTAAATCGTGCTACCATTATGTGTAGGAAAGAAATGCCAATGTTGGTTTAAATCGAAGGTAGACACAAAATGCTGGAGTAACTCAGCGGGTGAGGCAGCATCTCTGGAGAGAAGGAAAGGGTGTCGTTTCGGGTCGAGACCCTTCTTCAGACTGATGTCCCCTTGCTTTCCCTCCCTCTCCATCCCCTCATCCCCCTTCCGTTCTGCGCCCAGTCTTACTTACTGTCTCCGACTACATTGTATCTCTGTTTACTTTGTTGTCACCTTCTCCCAGCTAACAGTGATCTGTTCTACATTTCGTTGCTCTCCATTCCCTTGGTCCTCTTTTCACACCTAACATTTCCTTATCTACGACTTCCTTATCTATGTACCGCCCACTCCCCTGACATCAGTCTGAAGAAGGGTCTCGATCCAAAACGTCACGGTGGCACAGCGGTAGAGTTGCTGCCTTACAGCGAATGCAGCGCGGGTTCGATCACGACTACGGGTGCTGTCTGTACGGAGTTTGTACGTTCTGCCCATGACCTGCATGGGTTTTCTCTGAGATCTTCGGTTTTCTCCCACACTGCTAAGACGTGTAGGCGGCGCGACTCTCGTCAGCAGCGGCCTCTGCAGCCCGTCCGCGTTTTTATTATTTTCTGTCTATGTTTCTATGTAGTTTTTGTTATTTTTTGTTGGGGTGTGTGTGTGAGGGGGTGGGAGGGAGGGGGAAACTTTTAAATCTCTCCCTGCACGGGAGACCCGACCTTTTCTTGTCGGGTCTCCGTTATCGTTGGGGCTGCAACGAGGAGCGCCCTAAAAACAGGAAGAGACCGGGGACTCTGGTGCTGACGACTCACCGTCACCGTCGCGGGGCTGGCCGAGTCCGGAGCGGGTGGAGCGGTGGAGGAGCGCTGCTGCTGCTGCTGTGGCCCGACCTCCGGAGATTCGGAGGCTTCAACTGCAGGTCTGGTGGACGGCGGCACCGGGAGCCCGCGGGTCCCTGGAGGGAGACCGCTTTTCAGGGCTCCCGCAACGGCGACTTCCCCCGCCCGAGTTGCGGGGTTGAAGAGCTCCTGGAGCGGGGCCTACATCACTGCCCCGCGCGGCTTGGAATGGCCGCGGGACTCTGCGAGCGCACGCCGGGGGCTCTAACACCAAGACCCGGTGTGCGACCTCGCACCACCCGGCGTGGCTTTAATGGCCGCGGGACAATCGCCATCGCCAGCCGGGGGCTTTGACTTTGACTCTGACATCGGGGGGGGGGGAGTGCAGTGGAGAGATAAGTTTATTTGGCCTTCCATCACAGCAATGTGATGGATGTTTATGTAAATTATGTTGTGTCTTGGGTCTATTTGTTTGTAATGTATGGCTGCAGAAACGGCATTTCGTTTGGACCTCAAGGGGTCCAAATGACAATTAAATTGTATCTTGTATCTTGTGCAGGTTTGTAGGTTAAATGTCTTGGTGTAAATGTAAAAATTGTCCATAGTGGGTGTGGGATAGTGTTAATGTGTGGGGATCGCTGGTCGGCGCGGACCCGGTGGGCCGAAGGGCCTGTTTCCACGCTGTATCTCTAAACTAAGACCGAAAACTTCACTCATTCCTTCTCTCCAGAGATGCTGCCTGTCCCTCCGAGTTACTCCAACACTTTGTGGCTTATCTGTGGTGACATGATCACATTGAATGGCGGTGCTGGCTTGAAGGATGAATGGCCTACTCCTGCACCTATTGTCTTTTGTCTATTCTCCCCTTAAACCCCGACACCCGTACTAATCGAGAATCTATCTACCTCTGCCTTAAATATATCCACTGACTTGGCCTCCAAGTTCAAGTTCAAGAGAGTTTATTGTCATGTGTCCATGATAGGACAATGAAATTCTTGCTTTGCTTCAGCACACAGAACATAGTAGGCATTGACTACAAAACAGATCAGTGTGTCCATATACCATTGTATAAATATATACACACATTAATAAATAAACTGGTAAAGTGCAAATAACAGAAATGGGTTATTAATAATCAGAGTTTTGTCCGAGCCAGGTTTAATAGCCTGATGGCTGTGGGGAAGTAGCTATTCCTGAACCTGGTTGTTGCAGTCTTCAGGCTCCTGTACCTTCTACCTGAAGGTAGCAGGGAGATGAGTGTGTGGCCAGGATGGTGTGGGTCTTTGATGATACTGCCAGCCTTTTTGAGGCAGCGACTGCGATAAATCCCCTCGATGGAAGGAAGGTCAGAGCCGATGATGGACTGGGCAGTGTTTACTACTTTTTGTAGTTTTTTCCTCTCCAGGGCGCTCAAGTTGCCGAACCAAGCCACGATGCAACCGGTCAGCATGCTCTCTACTGTGCACCTGTAGAAGTTAGAGAGAGTCTTCCTTGACAAACCGACTCTCCGTAATCTTCTCAGGAAGAAGAGGCGCTGATGAGCTTTCTTAATAATTGCGTTAGAATAGAATAGAATAGAATATGTTTATTGTCATTGCACAAAACTGAGCAACGAAATTCCATTTGCTTCTCCTCCGTTAAAAGAAATACCACACGACACCAATGCACATATGTACAGTTAATAGTAGAATATAAATACATTTTTAAAAGAGATTAAAATAATTTAGCGGTATTCCTTGAAGTTACTTCTTGCTTCCCAGTGTTCACTATTGGAGTTAAGCTCTTTTATCGCACAATGGTAGAAACTATTTTTTAGTCTACCAGTGCGAGCCTGCAGAGACCTGAATCGCCTCCCGGAGGGTAGCAGAGTAAAAAGGTGGTTGGCAGGGTGGGATGTGTCCTTCTTGATATTTATGGCCCTGCGCAAGCATCGGGCCTTGTATGTGTCATCCAAGGAGGGCAGGTTAGCGTTTGCAATGCGCTGCGCAGTTTTTATAATTCCCTCCTCTCAGCCACAGTACAGCTGGCAAACCACACCAGGATTCCATAGGTGAGGATACTTTCCACGGCGCATCGATAGAAGGACAGCAGCAGCGGCTGTGAGACGTTAGCTCTCCGTAGAGACCTCAGGAAATACAGCCGCCGTTGAGACCTCTTCACGATAGTGACGTTGTTCATTTGCCATTTGAGGTCCTGGGAGATGTTTATATAGTTATCTCGGACTAGGAAAGATCTTCAGAGATGTGCACACCTGCTGCGGCCCAGTTCCTGTGTCCTTCTGCTCTGTGTTCCGTGGCTGTTGTATGTGGATCATCACGACTGCACAGTAGCCTGAGCTGATTAAACGTACTGCCATTTTGCTTCCCCAGTCTGACGAGGAAACTCAGGAGAGGAGCGTGGAGCTTGAGAAGCTACTGAAGAACCACGCAGAGTGGATCTGGTACTGGTCCAGCCGCCCAGAAAACGTGCCCCCAAAGTGAGTTTTGGTTCCATTTCATCTTTATGATTATAGAAAGATGCTCTTTTTTATTGTTTATTTTATTTTATTTCTTTTTATTTATTGATTATTATTATTTTATTCTTGAACATATTTTATTAGAAGCGATTAGTACAGGGATAAGGCGATCGACATAACAGTGATACAATTATTGGACAGCTTCATTTTTAAACGTTAAACCTAAATTTAAAAAATATAAAATAAATAAATAAAGATGAAAAAAAAAGGGGAAAAAAGAAGAGAAGAAAAAAAGAAAAAGTGAGAAAAAGACCCCTGCTACCAAAGAAGTGCAAGAGAAAGGAAAAGAAATAAGAAAAGAGAAGATGGAGATATACAGTGAGGAAACAGGCCCACCGGCCCTCCGCACTGACCAGCGATCCCCGCACACTAACACCATCCTACACACACTGGGGACAATTTTACACTCATACCAAGCCAATTAACCTACAAACCTGCACGTCTTTGGAGTGTGGGAGGAAACCGAAGATCTCGGAGAAAACCCACGCAGGTCACGGGGAGAACGTACAAACTCCGTACAGACAGCGCCCGTAATCAGAATCGAACCCGGGTCTCTGGCGCTGTGGCAGCAACTCTGTAGGTGAATTGGCTTGGTATAATTGTAAATTGTCCCCAGTGTGTGTAGGATGGCGTTACCTTTCGGGGATATCTGGTTAATAGACAGTAGGTGTAGGAGCAGGACATTCGGCCCTTCGAGCCAGCACCGCCATTCAATGTGATCGTGGCTGATCATCCCCAATCAGTACCCCGTTCCTGCCTTCTCCCCATATCCCCTGACTCCGCTATCTTTAAGAGCCCTATCTAGCTCTCTCTTGAAAGCATCCAGAGAACCTGCCTCCACCGCCCTCTGAGGCAGAGAATTCCACAGACTCACCACTCTCTGTGTGAAAAAGTGTTTCCTCGTCTCCGTTCTAAATGGCTTACTCCTTATTCTTAAACTGTGTGGCCCCTGGTTCTGGACTCCCCCAACATCGGGAACATGTTTCCTGCCTCTAGCGTGTGCAAGCCCTTAACAATCTTACATGTTTCAATGAGATAGAAACATAGAAATTAGGTGCAGGAGTAGGCCATTCGGCCCTTCGAGCCTGCACCGCCATTCAATATGATAATGGCTGATCATCCAACTCAGTATCCCGTACCTGCCTTCTCTCCATACCCCCTGATCCCCTTAGCCACAAGGGCCACATCTAACTCCCTCTTAAATATAGCCAATGAACTGGCCTCAATGAGAGATACCCTCTCATCCTTCTAAACTCCAGAGTGTACAAGCCCAGATGTTCCATTCTCTCAGCATATGACAGTCCCGCCATCCCGGGAATTAACCTTGTAAACCTACGCTGCACTCCCTCAATAGCAAGAATGTCCTTCCTCAAATTAGGGGACCAAAACTGCACACAATACTCCAGGTGTGGTTGATGGGCCGAAGTGCCTGTTTCTGCACTGTACCTCTATCCTAAACTACATGAGGACATTCAGCCCACCGGGAGATTGCAACCTTCACTTGGTCTGCCCTGTTTCGACGAATGCAATCAACCTGGCGTGCACAATCAAGTAGGGTCAAATAGAACAAGTTGTCCTACAACTTTAGGCTGTGCACGCCATACGCAAGAAGAAGAAGAAGTCTACTCCATCTTATTGAAATGACAAACAAATTTTGTTTTTTCTCCTAGGGAATTCTTATTTAAACATCCCAAATATTCATCCAGTCTGAGCGTACGGAAGACAGGGGTGATGAAGAAAAGGGGGATCTTCGGTTCCGAGTTTGTGGTGCTGTTCATTCCCTCGCTCCTGATAACTCACCTGCTCATGCTGGGAGTGGGGTACGTGGTTGAACACTGTGGAGATTGTTCCCAAGGTCGCACCCGATAGGGGCTAGAGTAGGCCATTCGGCCCATCAAATCAGGTGTATCAAATCATGAGAAGAATAAATCGGGTGATTGCACAGAGTCTGTTGCCCCGAGTAAGGGAATGGAGGACTAGAGGACACAGGTTCAAGGTTCAAGGTTCAAAGGTTTTTGGCCACCCCATCTACACTGTGAAGGAGAAGAAAACGGGATTACTGTTGGCTATTGTGTTCAGTTCTGTGCAAGTGTGTTCAGTTCTGGGCACAGTGTTATAGGAAAGATATTGTCAAGCTTGAAAGGGTTCAGAGAAGATTTATGAGAATGTTGCCAAGACTCGAGGGTTTGAGTAGGCTGGGTCTCTATTCCTTGGAGCGCAGGAGGATGAGGGGTGATCTTATAGAGGTGTATATAAAATCATGATAGGAATAGATCGGGTAGATGCACAGAGTCTCTTGCCCAGAGTAGGGGAATCGAGGACTAGAGGACATAGGTTTAAGGTGAAGGGGAAAAGATTTAATAGGAATCTGAGGGGTAACTTTTTCACACAAAGGGTGGTGGGTGTATGGAACGAGCTGCCAGAGGAGGTAGTTGAGGCTGGGAATATCCCAGCGTTTAAGAAACAGTTAGACAGGCACATGGATGGTCTGAGGAAGGGTTTCGGCCCGAAACTTTGCCTATTTCCTTCGATCCATAGATACTGCTGCACCCGCTGAGTTTCTCCAGCTTTTATGTGTACCATGAATAGGACAGTTTTGGAGGGGAATGGACCAAATGTGGGCAGGTGGGACTAGTGTAGATGGGACGTTGGCCGATGTGGGCGAGTTGGGCAAAATGGGCCTGTTTCCACGGTCTATCACTCTATGACTATCAAATCTACTCCGCCATTCAATCATGGCTGATCTATCTCTCCCTCTCAACCTCATTCTCCTGCCTTCTCCCCATAACCCCAGACACCCGTACTAATCAGGAATCTGTCAATCTCTGCTTTAAAAACATCCATTGACTTGGCCTCCACAGCCTTGTGTGGCAAAGAATTCCACAGATTCACCACCCTCTGACTGAAGAAATTCCTCCTCATTTCCCTCCTAATGGAAATTCCTTGAATGATGAGGTTGTGCCCTCTGGTCCTAGACAAGTGGAACCATCCTCTCCACATCCACTCTATCCAGGCCTTTCACCATTCTGTACGTTTCAATGTGGTTTTTCCCCTCTCATCCTTCTAAACTCCAGTGAGTACAGGCCCAGTGCCGTCAAACGCTCATCATATGTTAACCCCTTATTTCTGGGATCATTCTTGTAAACTTCCTCATGGACCTTCTCCAGCGCTGGCACACTCTTCCACGGATACAGGGTCTATATTGAGTATAGAACTTGGGATGTAATGTTAAAATTGTACAAGGCATTGGTGAGGCCAATTCTGGAGTATGGTGTACAATTTTGGTCGCCTAATTATAGGAAGGGTGTCAACAAAATAGAGAGAGTACAGAGGAGATTTACTAGAATGTTGCCTGGGTTTCAGCAACTAAGTTACAGAGAAAGGTTGAACAAGTTAGGGCTTTATTCTTTGGAGCGCAGAAGGTTAAGGGGGGACTTGATAGAGGTCTTTAAAATGATGAGAGGGATAGACAGAGTTGACGTGGATAAGCTTTTCCCACTGAGAATAGGGAAGATTCAAACAAGGGGACATGACTTGAGAATTAAGGGACTGATGTTTAGGGGTAACATGAGGGGGAACTTCTTTACTCAGAGAGTGGTAGCTGTGTGGAATGAGCTTCCAGTGAAGGTGGTGGAGGCAGGTTCGTTTTTATCATTTAAAAATAAATTGGATAGTTATATGGACGGGAAGGGAATGGAAGGTTATGGTCTGAGTGCAGGTATATGGGACTAGGGGAGAATACGTGTTTGGCACGGACTAGAAGGGTCGAGATGGCCTGTTTCCGTGCTGTAATTGTTATATGGTTATATATAAGACAGAAGCAGGCCCTTCGACCTAATTCGACTGTACCGACCAAGATGCCAAATCAAAGCTGGTCCCATTTTCCTGCGTTTGGCCCTCATCCCCTTAAACCTCCCCTATCCATGTACCTGTAAAATGTCTTTTCAATGTCGCTATGGTACCTGCCTCAACTACTTCCACTGGCAGCTGGTTCCATGTACGCCCACCACCCTCTGTGTAAACAATACAGGTTGCCTTTTGGGTTCTTATTGAATCTTTCCCCGCTCACCGTAAATCTACGGTCTCTTGTTCTTGCACACGCGGTGTAGCAGATGCTGGCTATTCTGCTGCCCGGGTCACCGTGGCACCGTGGCGCAGCGGTAGAGTTGCTGCCTTACAGTAATGTAGTGCCAGGGAGATCCCAGTTCGATCCCGACTACGGGTGCCGTCTGTAGGGAGTTTGCACGTTCTCCCGTGACCTGCGTAGGTTTTCTCCTAGATCTTCATTTAGAAACATAGAAACATAGAAACATAGAAATTAGGTGCAGGAGTAGGCCATTCGGCCCTTCGAGCCTGCACCGCCATTCAATATGATCATGGCTGATCATCCAACTCAGTATCCCGTACCTGCCTTCTCTCCATACCCCTTGATCCTCTTTAGCCACAAGGGCCACATCTAACTCCCTCTTAAATATAGCCAATGAACTGGCCTCATCTACCTTCTGTGGCAGAGAATTTCAGAGATTCACCACTCTCTGTGTAAAGAATGTTTTTTTCTCATCTCAGTCGTAAAAGATTTCCCCTTTATCCTTAAAATATGACCCCTTGTTCTGGACTTCCCCAACATCGGGAACAATCTCCCTGCATCTAGCCTGTCCAACCCCTTAAGAATTTTAAAGTTTCTATAAGATCCTCCCTCAAACTTCTAAATTCTAGCGAGTACAAGCCGAGTCTGTCCAGTCTTTCTTCATATGAAAGTCCTGATATCCCAGGAATCAGTCTGGTGAACCTTCTCTGCACTCCCTCTATGGCAAGAATGCCCTTCCTCAGATTAGGAGACCAAAACTGTATGCAATACTCCAGTGTGGTCTCACCAAGACCCTGTACAACTGCAGTAGAACCTCCCTGCTCCTATACTCAAATCCTTTTACTGTAAATGCTAACATACCATTTGCTTTCTTCACTGCCTGCTGCACCATCATGTCTACTTTCAATGACTGGTGTACCATGACACCCAGGTCTCGTTGCATCTCCCCTTTTCCTAATTGGCCACCATTCAGATAATAGTCTACTTTCCTGTTTTTGCCACCAAAGTGGATAACCTCACATTTATCCACATTATACTGCATCTGCCATGCATTTGCCCACTCACCCAGCCTATCCAAGTTACCTTGCAGCCACCTACCATCCTCCTCACAGCTAACACTGTCCCCCAGCTTCGTGTCATCCGCAAACTTGGAGATATTGCATTCAATTCCCTCGTCCAAATCATTAATATATATTGTAAATAGCTGGGGTCCCAGCACTGAGCCTTGCGGTACCCACTAGTCACTGCCTGCCATTGTGAAAAGGACCCGTTTACTCCTACTCTTTGCTTCCTGTCTGCCAGCCAGTTCTCTATCCACATCAATACTGAACCCCCAATACCGTGTGCTTTAAATTTGTATACTAATGTCTTATGAGGGACCTTGTCGAAAGCCTTGTGAAAATCCAGATATAACACCACCACTGGTTCTCCCCTATCCACGCTACTAGTTACATCCTCGAAAAATTCTATAAGATTAGTCAGACATGATTTACCCTTCATAAATCAATGATTTCACCACTTTCTAAATGTGCTGCTATCCCATCTTTAATCACTGACTCTAGCAGTTTCCCCGCTACCGATGTTAGACTAACTGGTCTGTAATTCCCCGTTTTCTCTCTCCCTCCCTTTTTAAAAAGTGGGGTTACATTAGCTCCCCTCCAATCATCAGGAACTACTCCAGAATCTAAAGAGTTTTGAAAAATTATCACTAATGTATCCACTATTTCTGGGGCTACTTCCTTAAGCACTCTGGGATGCAGCCTATCTGGCCCTGGGGATTTATCGGCCTTTAATCCATTCAATTTACCTAACACCACTTCCCGGCTAACCTGGATTTCACTCAGTTCCTCCATCTCATTTGACCCGCGGTCCCCTGCTATTTCCGGCAGATTATTTACGTCTTAGTGAAGACGGAACCAAAGTAGTTATTCAATTGGTCCGCCATGTCCTTGTTCCCATGATCAATTCACCTGTTTCTGACTGCAAGGGTCCTACATTTGTTTTAACTAATCTTTTTCTCCTCACATATCTATAAAAACTTTTGCATGTCAGTTTTTATGTTCCCTGCCAGTTTTCTTTCATAATCTATCTTCCCTATTTTCCACAAGACATACAGATTTGTGATTTGTGGGTTAATTGGCTTGGAAAATGTAAAAATTGTCTATGGCGTGTGTAGGATAGTGTTAATGTGCTGGGATCGCTGGTCGGCGCGGACCCGGTGGGACGAAGGGCCTGTTTCCGTGCTGTATCTCTAAACTAAAATTCACCCAATCAATTCGCCTCATGATTTTGTACACCTCTATGAGATCACCCATCAGCTCCCAGCTCCCCAAGGAATAGAGTCCCAGCCTGCTCAACCTCTCCCTATAGCTCACACCCTCCAGTTCTGGCAAAGTCCTCTTGAATCTTCTCCGCACTCTTTCCAGTTTAATTACATCCTTCCTGTAAGCAGGGCGACCAAAACTGAGCACAGAAGGGTCTCGACCCGAAACGTCACCTATTTCCTTCGCTCCATAGATGCTGCCTCACCTGCTGAGTTTCTCCAGCAATTTTGTCTACTCCACAGTACTCCAAGTGTGACCTCACCAACGGCTTGTACAACTCTAACATGACCTCCCAACATCTATGTGCAGATACGGGTGTCAATTGGGGACAGACACTGATGGAGTAAGTCAGGCAGCGTCTCTGGAGAGAAGGAACAGGTGATATTTCGGGTCTGATGATGGGCCTCGACACGAAACGTCACTCATTCCTTTTCCCCCAAATATGCTGCCTGTCCTGCTGAGTTACTCCAGCACTTTGTGTCTATCTTCGGCTTACACCCGCACCTGCAGTTCCTTCCTACACACATGGTCCTATTGAAGTTCCTTGTCTCTTTACTGTTTGGATAGTCCCAGCCTCAACTACCTCCTCCGGCATCTTGTTCCATACATCCACCACACTTTGCATGAAAAAGTTACCTCTCAGATTCCTATTAAATCTTCCCCACCTGAGCCCTCTGGTCCTCGATTCCCCCTCTATGGGCAAGAGACTCTGTGCATCTACCCGATCTATTCCTCTTGCTGGGCTGAGATGCTGCCTGACCCGCTGAGTTACTCCAGCATTTTGTGTCTACCAATGTTCTTGTTGAAGGTGGGAGGGGGGGGGGGGGGGGGGGAGAGAAGACACCCAGCGTGGGGTGGGGTGGAGGAGCAGAGAACAAAGGAGGACCTGGTGTGGGATTCGTTATAAATATGTTGGCGCCATTGATGTGGTGACTCTTTGCATACCTTTGGTGTGCAACACAACAAATTTCACTGTGACTTGACAATAGACAATAGGTGCAGGAGTAGGCCATTCGGCCCTTCGAGTCAGCACCGCCATTCAATGTGATCATGGCTGATCATCCCCAATCAGTACCCCGTTCCTGCCTTCTCCCCATATCCCCTGACTCCGCTATTTTTAAGAGCCCTATCTAGCTCCAGAGAACCGGCCTCCACCGCCCTCTGAGGCAGAGAATTCTACAGACTCACCACTCCCTGTGAGAAAAAGTGTTTCCTCGTCTCTGTTCAAAATGGCTAACTCCTTATTCTTAAACTGTGACCCCTGGTTCTGGACTCCCCCAACATCGGGAACATGTTTCCTACCTCTAGCGTGTGTCCAAGCCCTTAACAATCTTATATGTTTCAATGAGATCCCCTCTCATCCTTCTAAACTCCAGAGTGTACAAGCCCAGCTGCTCCATTCTCTCAACATATGACAGTCCCGCCATCCGGGAATTCACCTTGTAAACCTACGCTGGGCTCCCTCAATAGCAAGGATTAAAAAGACAACAAGAGTTTTTTGACCGACTGTATCTCTCTTCCCTCCACTTGTTTAGGATCTACATCGGCAGAAGGCTGGCAGCTTCCTCAGCGAGTAGCTTGTAAATGGCCGCAGTGAGGAAGACCACCGTGAAGAAGAGATGGACACCAGTTGCTTCACTCGCCGCACACGTAGACAGGCATAGCGGGCGCCTGGGAGAGTTACAAAGACTCCACGTGCTCCTATCGTTCACTGCGCTCTGCGCCTCCTCTGTGCTAGTCGCCTCTTTCCTTCAGTCTTTACACTTCCATTAGTTCTTTATGCCAGCTAGCCAGCCTGGGAACGCCTACTAGTGGTTGGTGGGAGGAACCACCCCCCCCACTCCCTACACCTGAACCGTGTCTTGTTTAGATAATGCTTAGAGATACACGCTAGCACTATCACGCACACGCAAGCACGCACGCGCACACACACACGCGCACACACACACACGCGCACACACACACACAACACACACACACACCCGCACGCACACGCACGCATACACGCGCACGCACACACACCCGCACGCACACACGCACGCACGCACGCGCACGCACGCACCCACACACACACACGCACACACACACACACACACACACACACACACACACACGCACGCATGCACGCACACACACACACGCACACACACACACACACACACACACACACGCACGCATGCACGCACACACACGCACACACACACACACGCACGCGCACACACGCACGCACGCACCCACCCACACACACACACACACACACACGCACGTACAGACAGCGCCCGTAGCCGGGATCGAACCCGGGTCTCTGGTGCTGCAAGCGCTGTGAGGCAGCAACTCTACCGCTGCACCACCGTGACCTGTTGTTGGTGAGCCTGTACAGTGGGCTGTACTCCAGGGCCAGTTCACCAATAGTGTGCACAGCTGCACTACAGTCAGTGTGTGCTTATACGTGTGTGTGTGTCTGTGCGCGTGTGTGTGTGCATGCATACGTATGAGTGTGAGACTGTTCCATGCACATGCTCCCCTTGGGACCAAAAGAGACAATTTGAGGATCTTAGCTTTAATTGCACATTAATTTCAAGTCTCTCTTCGGCGGTTGTCTCATCTCGGAGAAGACTAGGGGAGTTCTCCCCAGTTTCCTCAACAACTCCAAACCAAATTAAGTGTTCCTCCCAAAGATCTTATAGCAGAGCTTTAAGATCTTTGGTTCTTCCTGTATTACTGTATCACTGTATTACTGCATAGTTTAGTTTAGAGACTCAGAGTGGAAACAGGCCATTCTGCCCATATCCAGGCCAACCATCTGTACACACTAGTTATCGTTCTAGTTTTAGCAATATAGTACGGGAACAGGCTCTTCAGCTCACCGAGTCCGCACCGACCAGTGATCACCTAATACATACCAGCACTATCCTACACACTAGCGACTGTTTACAATTTTAACTAAGCAAATTAACCCACAAACCTGCGTGACTTTGGAGTGTGGAAGGAAACCGGAACTCCAGGAGAAAACCCGCGCAGGTCACGGGAGAACGTACAAACTCCGTACAGACAGCGCCCGTAGTCTGGATCGAACCCGGGCCTCTGGCGCTGTGAGGCAGCAACTCTACCGCTGGCCCACCGTGCCGCCATTGGGCGAGAGAATCTTATGAATCTTTTGATGAATCATGTTTCGGAGAAGATTAAGGCAATTCTTAAAAAAAGAATAAGTTGTTCATGCTTGACTGCATCGTTTAGTTTGGAGACACAGAGAGGAAACTGTCCCTTTGGCCAGGGTCGGCATCGGCCAGTTCACATGTTCCAGTCCACTTACTGAGGACAATTTACAGAAGCCAGTCAACCCACAAACCCGTACGCCTTGGAGTGTGGGAGGAAACCGGAGCACCTGGAGAAAACCCAGTGGTCCCGGGGAGAACGTAGAAGCTCTGTGCGTGCAGCACTGGCGCAGTGAGGCAGCAACTCTGCCACTGTATCGCTGTGTTGCCCTGGCGATTTTCAATGGCGTGATCTGTGCCCTCCATGGGGTTTGATTCCAGAGAGGGAGCCTGAGAAATGAGCCTAAGGATGAGTGGGGATCTCATTGAAACATATAAGATTGTTAAGGGCTTGGACACGCTAGAGGCAGGAAACATGTTCCCGATGTTGGGGGAGTCCAGAACCAGGGGCCACACAGTTTAAGAATAAGGAGTAAGCCATTGGGGATGATCAGCCATGATGACATTGAATGGCGGTGCTGGCTCGAAGGACCAAATGGCCTACTCCTGCACCTATTGTCGAATGTCTAGACACACTACTTCTATGTCAGTCTACTTTCCTCCCTTGATTCCCAGATCTGGAACGCTGTCCGGAATACAGCAGACAACAGACCATTGTGGGCTCCTTGGCCATCGGTGCCGGCTCAAATAACTCATATTTTCCTACCGCTCGTTTCCCTCACCCCCATTAGTTCCTGCCTGAAGAAGGGCCTCGACCCAAAACCTCTCCAGAGATGCTGCCCGTCCCGCTGAGTCACCCCAGCACTTTGTGTCTATCCTCTGGAACACGTTGCCAGGTTAAGGCTGGGTGGCAGTGTGCAGAGTGTAGTGGGCACCAAGGTGACTCTTTGCATACCTTTGACAATAGACAATGGAGGCAGGTTCTCTGGATGCTTTGAAGAGAGAGCTAGATAGGGCTCTTAAAAATAGCGGAGTCAGGGGATATGGAGAGTAGGCAGGAACGGGGTACTGATTGGGGATGATCACACTGAATGGCGGTGCTGGCTCGAAGGGCCGAATGGCCTACTCCTGTACCTATTGTCTATTGCGCACCAAGGCGTTCAGGCGGGCCCCGGTCAACTCCTTGTGGAGTTTGATGTATAACAGAAGTTGCATACGGCTCTGGTGAGACCACATCTGGAGTATTGTGTACAGTTTTGGTCTCCTAATTTGAGGAAGGGCATCCTTGTGATTGAGGCAGTGCAGCGTAGGTTCACGAGATTGATCGCTGGGATGGCGGGACTGTCATATGAGGAAAGATTGAAAAGACTAGTCTTGTATTCACTGGAGTTTAGAAGGATGAGGGGGATCTTACAGAAACATATAAAATTATAAAAGGACTGGACAAGCTGGATGCAGGAAAATGTTCCCAATGTTGGGCGAGTCCAGAACCAGGGGCCACAGTCTTAGAATAAAGGGAGGTCATTTAAGACAGAGGTGAGAAAAAACTTTTTCTCCCAGAGAGTTGTGAATTTGTGGAATTCCCTGCCACAGAGGGCAGTGGAGGCCAAGTCACTGGATGGATTTAAGAGAGAGTAAAACTTTTTTGTTTAGTTTGGACATACAGCATGGAAACAAACCCTTCGGCCCATTGAGTCCATGCTAACCAATGATCAACTGTTCACACCAGTTCTGTGTTATCCCACTTTCTCATCCACTCCTTACGCACTAGGGATGATTTCACAGAGGGCAATTAACCTATAAACACGCACGTCTTTGGGATGTCAGGGGAAACACATAGGGCCACACGGAGAGCATGGAGACTCCACACAGACAGTGGGAAATTCTAGGACCAGAGGTCATAGCTTCAGAATTACAAGACCTTTTAGAAAGGGGACGAGGAGGGATTTCTTTAGTCTTTAGAGGGTGGTGAATCTGTGGAATTCTTGCCGCAGATGGCTGTGGAGGCCAAGTCAGTGGATATATTTAAGGCAGAGACAGATAGATACTTGATTTATACGGGTGTCAGAGGTTATGGGGAGAAGGCAGGAGAACGGGGTTAGGTGAGAGATAGATCAGCCGTGATTGAATGGCGGAGTTGACTGGTTGGACTCATTCTGCTCCTATCTCTTATGACAAAGAGTAGGAGTAAAGGGGTCCTTTTCACAATGGCAGCCAGTGACTAGTGGGGTACTGCAAGGCTCAGTGCTGGGACCCCAGCTATTTACAATATATATTAATGATTTGGACGAGGGAATTGAATGCAACATCTCCAAGTTTGCGGATGACACGAAGCTGGGGGCAGTGTTAGCTGTGAGGAGGATGCTAGGAGGCTGCAAGGTGACTTGGATAGGTTGAGTGAGTGGGCAAATGCATGGCAGATGCAGTATAATGTGGATAAATTTGAGGTTATCCACTTTGTGGCAAAAACAGGAAAGTAGACTATTATCTGAATGGTGGCCGAAAAGGGGAGATGCAACGAGACCTGGGTGTCATGGTACACCAGTCAATGAAAGTAGGCATGCAGGTGCAGCAGGCAGTGAAGAAGGCAAATGGTATGTTAACATTCATAGTAAAAGGATTTGAGTATAAGGGCAGTGAGGTTCTACTGCAGTTGTACAGGGTCTTGGTGAGACCACACCTGGAGTATTGCGTACAGTTTTGGTCTCTTAATCTGAGGAAAGACATTCTTGCCATAGAGGGAGTACAGAGAAGGTTCACCAGACTGATTCCTGGGATGTCAGGACTGTCTTATGAAGAAAGACTGGATAGACTTGGTTATACATGCTAGAATTTAGAAGATTGAGGGGGGATCTTATAGAAACTTACAAAATTCTTAAGGGGTTGGACAGGCTAGATGCAGGAAGATTATTCCCGATGTTGGGGAAGTCCAGAACTAGGGGTCACAGTTTAAGGATAAGTGGGAAGTCTTTTAGGACCGAGATGAGAAAATCATTTTTCACACAGAGAGTGGTGAATCTGTGGAATTCTCTGCCACAGAAGGTAGTTGAGGCTACAGTTCATTGGCTATATTTAAGAGGGAGTTAGATGTGTCCCTTGTGGCTAAAGGGATCAGGGGGTATGGAGAGAAGGCAGGAATGGGGTACTGATTGGGGATGATCAGACATGATCCTATTGAATGGCGGTGCAGGATAGAAGGGCCGAATGGCCTACTCCTGCATCTATTTTCTATGTTTCTATGACAGCACCCGAGGTCAGGATTGAACTGGGCGCTGTGAGACAGCAGCTCTGCCGTCTGTACCACCGTGCGTTCCCCTTGGTATTGGGCTGTGGAAGCCTGACGCTCTAATTCATTAAATTACACAAAGTGCTGGAGTAACTCAGCGGGTCAGGCAGCATCAATGGGAACCAGGATGGGAGACCGTTCAGGTTGGCGACACTTAAAGGACATTAGCGGCGGATGGCCATAATTCTCCATCGGCCCCCTTGCACGCTTGATGTGAGCCCTTCCACCCGTGTCTGTAAAGCTTGAATCTGTACTGTAGCGTTGGATGGCGATCGAGAAGGCGGGTTCGATCCTGACTACGGGCGCTGTCTGTACGGAGTCTGCACGTTCTCCCCGTGGCCTGCGTGGGTTTCTCCGGGGATCTTCTATTTCCTCCCACGCTCCAAAGACGTACGGATTGTAGCTTAATCGGCCTGGTGTAAATGTAAATTGTCCCTAGTGTGAGTGTGTGTGTAGGGTGGTGTTGATGTGCGGAGATCGCTGGTCGGCGCGGACCCAGTGGGCTGAAGGACTGTGCCTCTAAACTAAACTAAGATCTTGTTCCACTGCTGCACTGTGGGTATGGGACAGGGCAAAAGGTTTTGTGGACGTCTCGAGTGGATCTAAAGCAACGTGTTGCCCAGAGGCATCGTAAGTTGATCAGGCTCTCAGCATTGCCGTGTGTTATGAGGTGCTGCTTATATTGTTATTAATGACTGGAATTAAGATATCTGCAATATGAACACCAATAAACATGCTTGTCCTACTTAGATTCCATGTGAAAAGCAATTAAACCTCAGCACCAATGTACTTACTTCCCTCG
>JAWMAR010000222.1:2104585-2162266 GCA_036785375.1 Leucoraja ocellata | reverse complement strand
AAGTTCTTGAAGGGAAGGTTTCGGACCCACCCGAAACGTCACCTATACCTTTTCTCCAGAGATGCTGCCTGACCCAGTGAGTTATTCCAGCATCTTGTGTCTATCTTCAGCATAAACCAGCATATGCAGTTCCTTCCCATAGAGAGAGTCCCTTGCCACAGAGGGAGTACAGAGAAGGTTCACCAGACTGATTCCTGGGATGTCAGGACTTTCATATGAAGAAAGACTGGATAGATTCGGCTTGTACTCGCTAGAATTTAGGAAATTGAGAACTTACAAAATTCTTAAGGGGTTGGACAGGCTAGATGCAGGAAGATTGTTCCCGATGTTGGGGAAGTCCAAACAAAGAGGTCACAGTTTAAGGATAAGGGGAAATCCTTTGGTACCGAGATGAGAAAAACATTTTTCACACAGAGAGTGGTGAATCTCTGGAAACTCTCTGCCACAGAGGGTAGTTGAGGCCAGTTCATTGGCTATATTTAAGAGGGAGTTAGATGTGGCCCTTGTGGCTAAAGGGATCAGGGGTATGGAGAGAAGGCAGGTACAGGATACTGAGTTGGATGATCAGCCATGATCATATTGAATGGCGGTGCAGGCTCGAAGGGCCGAATGGCCTACTCCTGCACCTATTGTCTATGTTTCTATGTTTCCCCACTGATTTAGGGGCTCTTACACTCAACGAAGTGCAGTAAAAGAAACAGAGCAATGATACCATTCTTGGACATGAGGAGGTATTTATTTATTAGGAAAAGAACAACCCTTATAGCCACTGGGCATCATTTGAAGGCAGCACGATGGGTGGATGGTTAGAAGGGGAAAGGGTTCACCGATGCCTGCTCCTGCCGTTACTCATCGACCATGTCCGCTGGGGTCCTCTCAGCCCCTTCCTCGAGGGTCCGATGGATGGAGGTGTGCGGGGGAGGGGTCAGCTGGGCGGGGGCTGTGTCATCCGCTTGTTCTTTGGCGGGGAGGGGGCGGTGGGCTCTTGAGGGCCTTGCTGCTATCCGGGTTCGGAGAACTCGCGACCTGGCGGGAAGGGGAGAGAACAAACGAGTTAGCGTTGGTCGCGGTAACGGCGACACCTCCCTCTTTCTCCCCCCCCCCCCCCCCCCCTCCTTTTCGGGATGGGATGGATCACAGCACGGTTTGGGAACAGCTCCATCCAAGACCGCAAGAAACTGCAGCGAATTGTGGACGCAGCCCAGACCATCACACAAACCGACCTCCCCTTCCATTGACTCCATCTCCACCTCACGCTGCCTCGGCAAGGCCAGCAGCATCATCAAGGACAAGTCTCACCACGGCCACTCCCTCTTCTCCCCTCTCCCATCACCCATCAGGCAAGATGTACGGAAGTGTGAAAACGCACACACCTCCAGATTCAGGGACAGTTTCTTCCCAGCTGTTATCAGGCAACTGAACCATCCTACCAACCACCAGAGAGCGGTCCTGAACTACTATCTACCTCATTGTAGACTTTCGACAATCTTTGATCAGACTTTACCTTGCACTTAGCGTTATCCACGATATTCCCTTTGTCATGTATCTGTACACCCTGAATGGCTCGACGGTAATCATGCACAGTCTTTCCGCTGACTGGTTAGCGCGCAACAAAAGCTTTCCACTGTACTCGGTACACGTGACAATAAACTAAACTGAAACGACTCCCACTCTGTCAATGGGCAGGGGAGACAAAATATAGAAAGATTCTGACAATCCAGGCCCTTCGGACCAACTTAGGTACAGCAGGCAGTGAAGAAAGCCAATGGCATGTTGGCCTTCATAACAAGAGGAGTTACATCTGAACATAGAAAACAGGTGCAGGAGGAGGCCATTCGGTATCCACAATCAGTACCCCGTTCCTGCCTTCCATATCGCTGACTCCGCTATCTTTAAGAGCCCTATCTAGTTCTCTCTTGAAAGTATCCAGAGAACCGGCCTCCACCGCCCTCTGAGGCAGAGAATTCCACAGACTCACCACTGTGTGAAAAGTGTTCCCTCGTCTCCGTTCTAAATGGCTTACCCCATGTTCTTAAACTGTGGCCCCTGGTTCTGGACTCCCCCAACATCGGGAACAAGTTTCCTGCCTCTAGTGTGTCCAAGCCCTTAATAATCTTATATGTTTCAATGAGATCTCCTCTCATCCTTCTAAACTCCAGAGTGTACAAGCCCAGCTGCTCCATTCTCGCAGCATATGACAGTCCCGCCATCCGGGAATTAACCTTGTAAACCTATGCTGCACTTATTCAATAGCAAGAATGTCCTTCATCAAATTAGGGGACCAAAAATGCACACAATACTCCAGGTGTGGTCTCTGTACTCTAGGGCTCTGTACAACTGCAGAAGGACCTCTTGCTCCTATATTTGATCTCATGTTATAAAGGCCAACATGCCATTCGCTTTCTTCACTGCCTGCTGTACCTGCATGCTTACTTTCATAGACTGATGTACAAGGACACCCAGATCCCGTTGTACTTCCCCTTTTCCCAACTTGATGCCATTTAGATAGTAATCTTGTTTTTTAGGGGCAACTTTTCTTCACACAGAGGGAGGTGGGTATATGGAACATATATTGTACTTCCCCTTTTCCCACTTGCACTCCTCAATAGCGAGAAGGTCCTTCCTCAAATTAAAGGACCACTCGGATCTATAATCCAGTCGGGTCTCACCTTACAGTCACCGTATATTACTAACGTTTTGAGCCACTAGTCCATCAGTCGGGATGTAGCCAAAGTGGTGACTACCTGGTAAAGAAATGCTTTTGGTGTGCTGGCATTTATAAATCAGAGCATTGAGTATAGAAGTTGGGATGTAATGTTAAAATTGACAAGGCATTGGTGAGGCCAATTCTGGAGTATGGTGCTACAATTTTGGTTGCCTAATTATAGGAAGGATGTCAACAAAATAGAGAGAGCACAGAGGAGATTTACTAGAATGTTGCCTGGGGTTTCAGCAACTAAGTTACAGAGAAAGGTTGAACAAGTTAGGGCTTTATTCTTTGGAGCGCAGAAGGTTAAGGGGGGACTTGATAGAGGTTTTTAAAATGATGAGAGGGATAGACGTGGAAAAGCTTTTCCCACTGAGAGGAGGGAAGATTCAAACAAGAGGACATGACATGAGAATTAAGGGACTAAAGTTTAGGGGTAACATGAGGGGGAACTTCCTTACTCAGAGAGTGGTGGCTGTGTGGAATGAGCTTCCAGTGAAGGTGGTGGAGGCAGGTTCGTTTTTATCATTTAAAAATAAATTGGATAGTTATATGGATGGGAAGGGAATGGAAGGTTATGGTCTGAGCGCAGGTATATGGGACTAGGGGAGAATATGTGTTCGGCACGGACTAGAAGGGTCGAGATGGCCTGTTTCCGTGCTGTAATTGTTATATGGTTATTATATGGTTACCTTCAGTGTAACTTCACTAGATGCTAATGAACGTGTTGGGTCGTTACTTGGGATGTCCTGTGTTTGCTCTACACCAACTCACCTTGAATTGGAGCTGCTCTTTCCCAGGAGCCTGGAAGGGCGGCGAGGCCATTGGGTCCACCAGGTCATGGCTGAAGTTCTCCAGGAGGCTGGGGTTGATCTTCCTGGGCAAGGGCGGAGGCCGGGAACTTTTGACCTGCCCGCCGAATCCATTGTTCACGGTAACTGTCTGACCTGTGGAGACGCACAACGTGCCGGTCAGTGAAGGGGTAGAAACAAAGAACTGCAGGTGGACAAAAATGCTGGAGAAACTCAGCGGGTGAGGCAGCATCTGTGGAGCCAAGGAGTAGGCGACGTTTCGGGTCGAGACCCTTCTTGGATTGAAGAGAGAGTTAGATAGAGCTCTAGGGGCTAGTGGAGTCAAGGGAGAAGGCAGGCACGGGTTATTGATAGGGGACGATCAGCCATGATCACAATGAATGGCGGTGCTGGCTCGAAGGGCCGAATGGCCTCCTCCTGCACCTATTTGCTTTGTTGCTATGTTCAGACTGATGTAACAGGATAGGGAGTCTGAAGAAGGGCCTCGACCTGAAACGTCGCCTATTTCCTTCGCTCCGTAGATGCTGTCTCACCCGCTGAGTTTCTCCAGGAATTATGTCTACGTTCGATTTTTCCAGCATCTGCAGTTCTTTCTTAAACAAGGAACTGCAGGTTCCTCTCTCATCTGCCGCTTCGCCCCCCGTCTCTCCTCACCTTTGCTTCGTCCTGCCCCTCTCCTCTTCCACCATCCCGCCCCTCTTTCTAGGCTTTAGACATAAGGGATACTGGCCCCTTGGCCCAGCGAGCCCGCGCTGACCAGCGATCACCCCAAACACTCGCACTACCCTGCACACTAGGTGTGTGGGATCAGAAGGCAGTGGAGGCTGGTTGCCCGGATGCTTTCAAGATGGGGCTCTTAAAGATAGCTCCAGGGGTCCTCCAGGGGTCCAAATGACAATTAAATATACTCTTGATACTCTTGATAGCGGAGTCAGGGGATATGGGGAGAAGGCAGGAACGGGGTACTGATTGTGGATGATCAGCCATGATCACATCGAATGGCGGTGCTGGCTCGAAGGGCCAAATGGCCTGGTCCTACACCTATTGTCTATTGTCTATTGTCTTTGGGAAATGCGAGCCCAACCAGTCTCCCTCTCCTCCTTAAAGGGCCTGTCCCACTTGGAGATTTTTTTTTCGGGGACTGCCGGCATCATTGACTGATGTATCAGGTCACCGGAAAATATGCAGCGTGACGCGCCGTGATGACGTATGTCGCACGATGCTGGATTTTGAAACGCTCAAGATCTTGTGGCGACCCTGATATGACGCCGGCAGTCGCCGAGAAAATCACCAAGTGGGACAGGCTCTTAAAACCCTCTGTTCCCACACCTCTCCACAATGGCCCACAAACCTGCAGTGTTTTCTTTGGCAAAGTGTTCTGGACTTCTCTCCATTGAGTTGCCTGAGACCAGGGGCATCCTTGAAGGCTCCTAATGGTAAACAGAAATGAACATAGAGATATAGTTAGAAACATAGACAATAGGTGCAGGAGGAGGCCATTCGGCCCTTCAAGCCAGCACGTCCTTTAAATATGAGGCTGTGCCCTCTGGTGCTAGACTCTCCCACTCGTGTAAACATCCTCTCCACATCCACTCTATCCAGGCCTTTCACTATAGAAACATAGAAAATATGTGCAGGAGGAGGCCATTCAGCCCTTCAAGCCAGCACCGCCATTCATTGTGATCATGGCTGATCGTCCCCTATCAATAACCCGTGCCTGCCTTCTCCCCATATCCCTTGACTCCACTAGCCCCTAGAGCTCTATCTAACTCTCTCTTAAATCCATCCAGTGACTTGGCCTCCACTGCCCTCTGAGGCAGGGAATTCCATAAATTCACAACTCTCTGGGTGAAAAAGTTTTTTCTCACCTCAGTTTAAATGACCTCCCCTTTATTCTAAGACTGTGGCCCCTGGTTCTGGACTCGCCCAACATTGGGAATATTTTTCCTGCATCTAGCTTGTCCAGTCCTTTTATAAGTCTTATATGTTTCTATAAGACATCCCCTCATCCTTCTAAACTCCAGTGAATACAAGCCTAGACTTTTCAATCTTTCCTCATATGACAGTCCCGCCATCAACACCATTCCAGTTGTGCTTCAACTAAGAGATCCCTTCCCCCACCCCCCATCCTCCGTCCTAATATATTTTGTTTTAAAGATACCGTAAGTAATGACGTAACAGCTCTATCCAAGACCGCACGAAACTGCAGCGAATTGTGGACGCAGCCCAGACCATCGCACAAACCAACCTCCCTTCCATTGACTCCATCTACACCTCACGCTGCCTCGGCAAGGCCAGCAGCATCATCAAGGACCAGTCTCACCCCGGCCACTCCCTCTTCTCCCCTCTCCCATCAGGCACGAGGTACAGAAGTGTGAAAACGCACACACCTCCAGATTCAGGGACAGTTTCTTCCCAGCTGTTATCAGAAAACAACCATCTTATCACCAACATGAGAGCAGCCCTGAGCTCCCATCTACCTCATTGGAGACTATCTTTAATCAGACATTATGGACCTTTATCATCACTTTATCCAGTATTTGTACGCTGCGGACGGCTTGAGTGTAATCACGTACCGTCCACTGACTGGATAGTTGGCAACATAAAAAACTTTAAGGGCCTGTCCCACTTATGCGATTTTTTCGATGACTTGCTGAAAATTTGTGGCTGATCTATCTCTCCCTCCTAACCCCATTCTATCTCTCCCGCCTTCTCCCCATAACCCCCGATACCCGTACTAATCAAGAATCTATCTATCTCTGCCTTAAAAATATCCATTGATATTTGAGATTGGCTACCATTGAATGGCGGAGTAGACATGATGGGCCAAATGGCCTATTTCTGCTCCCGTGGCATTTGAACTGGCTCCCTCAGCGGGAGGCCCGTCTGCCATTTTGTGAGACGCATTCTCTCACCACAGTGCATTCCGGAACGGGTGCAGGCATGGGCGATCGAGCAGGCCCCTGGAGCCCACTGGCCCTGTTCTCCTTCTTGGCCACCTTCCTGTCCTCAAGGTCCTTGGCCACAACTTCCAGAGGTCTGTCTAGGTTGCGGATGCTTTGTTTCCTCGGCAGTGGAGGTTCCACACTGTAATCAACAACAGGGGCATTAAGCACACATGGAGACGAGAGCTACCACTGACGAGGTGCAGTCACGGATGTTTCTGCGGCACCACAGGGGCGGCGCGGTGGCGCAGCGGTAGAGTTGCTGCCTCACAGCGCCAGAGGCCCGGGATCAATCCTGACCACGGGTGCTGCCTGTACGGAGTTCCTTAAATTAGGCGCAGTTTAGTTTAATGTCGCGATAAAACGAGAAAAAAGAGAAAAAAGGGACAAAAAGAGGAAAAAGAAAAAAAGAGAAAAACGAAACAAAAGTGAAAAAAACGAGAAAAAAAGTGAAAAACGAGAAAAAAGAAAAAAATGAAAAACGAGAAAAAAAGAGCCAAAACGAAAACGAGGTGCAGTGAAAACCTCAGATGATAGCTCGTTGCACGCTATCCAGTCAGCCGAAAGACAAACATAACCCTGCCCCTGTGTACGTTGTCCCCGTGACCGCGTGGGCTTTCCTCCGGGTGCTCCAGTTTCCTCCTCTATGTAACGTTCAATGCTCCACTTGTAATAGACAATAGACAATAGGTGCAGGAGGAGGCCATTCGGCCCTTCGAGCCAGCACCACCATTCAATGTGATCATGGCTGATCATCCCCAATCAGTACCCCGTTCCTGCCTTCTCCCCATATCCCCTGACTCCGCTATCTTTAAGAGCCCTACCTAACAGCTACCTTTTACACCTAAGTGTCAGAAACTAAGGGACACTAAGGTTATTAGAGGTTTAGAGGGGATCTGAGGATGATTTCTTTCACCCAGCGATAATTATCATGGCCTACTCCTGCACCTATTGTCTACTGTCTATTGTATTCTAGTTATTCTGCAGAAGGTAACTGAAGGAAACATGTTCCCGATGTTGGGGGAGTCCAGAACCAGGGGTTGCAGTTCAAGAATAAGGGTTGGCCATTTAGGACTGAGACAAGGAAAAACATTTTCACCCAGAGAGTTGTGATTCTGTGGAATTCTCTGCCACAGAAGGCAGTCTAGGTCGATTCACTGGATGTTTTCAAGAGAGAGTTAGATAGAGCTCTGAGGGCTAACGGAATCAAGGGATATGAGGGGAAAAGCAGGCACGGGTTACTGATTGTGGATGATCAGCCATGATCATTTTGAATGGCATTGCTGGCTCGAAGGGCCGAATGGCCTACTCCTGAACCTATTGTCTATGTTTCTGTGTATGTTCTATACTACCTGTGGCCTAATAATGGCATTGGCGTGTTCAAGAGCATGGGATCAAAAGTATCAAATGCTTTTAACAATGATACATTCAGAAGAAAATCTGATATCTCCATCATTCTGGGATACTTTGCTATTGGAACCCTCTTCGTGGAGTTTGCATGCTCTCCCTGTGACCACGTGGGTTTCCTCCGGGTGCTCCGGTTTACTCCCACAACTCAGGTTTGTGCGGGGTTTGTAGGTTAATTGCCCCCCTGTAAATTGACCCCTGGTACGCAGGGCGTGGGATGGGAAAGTGGGATAACATAGAACTAGTGTTCACCTGTGATCGATGGTTGGCATGGACTTGATGGGCCGAAGGGCCTATTCATAAGACCGTAACAGTGGAGTTAAACCATTCGGTCCGTCGAGTCTGCTCCGATGCTGTACTTGATAGACAATTGACAATAGGTGCAGGAGTAGGCCATTCGGCCCTTCGAGCCAGCACCACCGTTCAATGCGATCATGGCTGATCATCCCCAATCAGTACCCCGTGCCAGCCTTCTCCCCATTTCCCCTGACTCCACTATCTTTAAGAGCACTGTTTCTTGAAAGTATCCAGAGAACCGGCCTCCAGGCAGAGAATTCCACAGACTCACCACTCTCTGTGTGAAAAAGTATTTCCTCGTCTCCATTCTAAATGGCTTACCCCTTATTCGTAAACTATGGACTTCCCCAACATCGGGAACATGTTTCCGTGCTCTGTCTCTAAGCTAAATCAAACTAAAATGATGTTCTGAAGGGTGCAGCAATTCTTCCTTCACCTACCTGTCCATGGTGGTCCTGGTCGATTCCTTGTCTGAGCTCGTGGAACTCAGTGAACTCGAGGAGATGACTGACAGAGGACGATAGGATCGGATCATGGAACGCGGCCTGCTCCCGGCTCCACTGCCTCCCCGCCTCTCATCGGAAAACGACTGGAAAACATCAGCACACGCACATGTGATTATCTTTAACAACTCAACCTCAACCATTTTTGCACGTTCCCCTTGTGACTTCATGGGGAGCCTGAAGAAAATCCTCGGGCAGAAGGTCTTCTTCTTGCAAATAAATAAACCAAAGGAATAGTTAAAGGTAGACAAAAATGTTAACCATATAACCATATAACAATTACAGCACGGAAACAGGCCATCTCGGCCCTACAAGTCCGTGCCGAACAACTTTTTTCCCTTAGTCCCACCTGCCTACACTCATACCATAACCCTCCATTCCCTTCTCATCCATATGCCTATCCAATTTATTTTTAAATGATACCAATGAACCTGCCGACACCACTTCCACTGGAAGCTCATTCCACACCGCTACCACTCTCTGAGTAAAGAAGTTCCCCCTCATGTTACCCCTAAACTTCTGTCCCTTAATTCTGAAGTCATGTCCTCTTGTTTGAATCTTCCATATTCTCAAAGGGAAAAGCTTGTCCACATCAACTCTGTCTATCCCTCTCATCATTTTAAAGACCTCTATCAGGTCCCCCCTTAACCTTCTGCGCTCCAGAGAATAAAGACCTAACTTATTCAACCTTTCTCTGTAACTTAGTTGTTGAAATTTAGTTGTTGGAGAAACTCAGTGGGTTTTGACCCGAAATGTCATCTATTCCTTCGCTCAATAGATGCTGCCTCAGCCGCTGAGTTTCTCCAGCATTTTTATCTACCAATTTTTCCAGCATCTGCAGTTCCTTCTTAAACAAAGGAATAGTTAGATCCACGGTAAAATCCCAGGTTAGGGCAAGAGGTACAGAAGTGTGAAGACGCACACCTCCAGATTCAGGAACAGTTTCTTCCCAGCTGTTATCAGGCAACTGAACCATCCTACCACAACCAGAGAGCAATGCTGAACTACTATCTACCTCATTGGTGACCCTCGGATTATCTTTGATCGGACTTTGCTGGCTTTACCTTCTGTCATGTACGCTGTGGAAGGCTCGATTGTAATCATGTGTTGGTTCACGTGCTTGATCAATGGTGTTTTATCATTAATGTTTTATTATTATTAACGTTTAGTGTTTTCTGAGCCATTCGTTACTGTCACTAGATGTCATGTTGTTACTTGTGGGCGGAGCACCGAGGCAAATTCCTTGTATGTGAATACTTGGCCAATAAACTTACTTACTTACTTACGTACTTTCTGCTGGGTGGTTAGCGCTCGACAAAAGCATTTCACCGTACCTCGAAACATAGAAACATAGAAAATAGGTGCAGGAATAGGCCATTCGGCCCTTCGAGCCTGCACCGCCATTTGACATGATCATGGCTGATCATCCAACTCAGTATCCCATCCCTGCCTTCTCTCCATACCTCCTGATCCCTTTAGCCACAAGGGCCACATCTAACTCCCACTTAAATATAGCCAATGAACTGTGGCCTCAACTACCTTCTGTGGCCGAGAGTTCCACAGATTCACCACTCTCTGTGTGAAAAATGTTTTTCTCATCACGTTCCCAAAAGACTTCCCTCTTTTCTTTAAACTGTGACCCCTAGTTCTGGTACACGTGACACTAAACGAAACAGAACTGAATTGAACTGAACTAAACAGAAATCGGGTTCCAACCCAATCCCTAGTTCACGAGTCAAGAGAGTTTTATATACATACTAGACCAAGTGCAGACCCGTTGGGTCCGCTCCCCCAATGGTGTGATCCCCCAACCCAATATTCCACCATGCACCCGTCTCCTCCAACGGAACTGAAGCCGTTCCCCAAATGTAAGATTCCAGCACTGCCCTGCCTCCATCAGCAGTGGATTAAAAAAAAAATCCAATTGCACCTCCCCTGCCTGCTGCAGCAGTGAAAAGTTCAGAGTGTTCCTGTCTTGCAACTTTGTTTCGAAGTGTGTTGGAAGCTGATAGGAAGGAGCAGCCATCAACGAATCAAAAGGCAGAAAGGCATCTGGATGGCAGCCGGTCGGATGGCACGAGAGTTTTACGTATTAATAGATGTCCCGGGTGGGACAATGACATTCTTACTTGCTGCAGCACAACACAATATGTAAATATGTAAACATAGTACATATGGGGGAAGAGAAAAAAAGTTCAATAAATAAGAAATATAGTGCAAATAACAAAGAATAATATAGTCTTTTGCAGTTCAGAGCTCATAGCTTATTTGTTGTTGTGTTTAATAGCCTGATGGCTGTGGGGAAGAAGCTGTTCCTGAACATGGACGTTACAGTTTCCAGGCTCCTGTACCTTCTTCCCGATGGCAATGGTGATATGAGGTGTGTGGCCAGGATGGTGTGGGTCTTTGATGATTTTGGCTGCCTTTTTGAGGCAGTGACTACGATAGATTCCTTGAAGCGCAGTTCAATTTGTGTCCAAACAACTCAGGCACAGTGAACGCATGACATACAGTCACAAAAAGGAGAAGTCGGTTGACCAAAGAGGTCGCAGAGACAGTGAGCAAATAGTGAAAGGCTTATATAACCATATAACAATTACAGCACGGAAACAGGCCATCTCGGCCCTTCTGGTCCGTGCCGAACACGTATTCTCCCCTAGTCCCATCTACCTGCGCTCAGACCATAACCCTCCATTCCTTTCCCATCCATATACCTACCAATTTATTTTTAAATGATAAAATTGAACCTGCCTCCACCACTTCCACTGGAAGCTCATTCCACACAGCTACCACTCTCTGACTAAAGAGGTTCCCCCTCATGTTACCCCTAAACTTCTGTCCCTTAATTCTGAAGTCATGGCCTCTTGTTTGAATCTTCCCTACTCTCAATGGGAAAAGCTTGTCCACATCAACTCTGTCTATCCCTCTCATCATTTTAAAGACCGTGGATAGAGTGGATTTGGAGAGGATGCTTCCACTAGTGGGAGAGTCTAGGATCAGAGGCCATAGTCTCAGAATGAAGGCACATTCCTTTAGAAGGTGATGAGGAGGCATTTATTTAGTCAGAGAGTGGTGAATCTGTGGAATTCATTGCCACGGAAGGCTGTGGAGGCCACGCCAGTGGATAACTTTTTTCGGCGGAGATTGACAGATTCTCGATTAGTACAGGTGTCAGAGGTTATGGGGAGAAGCCAGGAGAATGGGGTTAGGAAGGAGAGGTACAGCAGCCTTGTTCGAATGGCTGAGTTGACTAGATGGGCCGAATGGCCTAATTCTGAACCGCAGA
This sequence comes from Leucoraja ocellata, assembly GCA_036785375.1. Taxonomy (NCBI): domain Eukaryota; kingdom Metazoa; phylum Chordata; class Chondrichthyes; order Rajiformes; family Rajidae; genus Leucoraja; species Leucoraja ocellata. The sequence continues at coordinate 2,150,309 of JAWMAR010000222.1, read as the reverse complement.
ATTACTCCAGCACTTTGAGCGCTTGCTAGCTATGGATGTCACCAACAGTTTGACTTGGTCCAACCATATTGACGATTTGCCCAAGAAGGCACGGCAGCACCTCTACATCCTCAGAAATACCAAGGAAATTCAACATGTCTACAATGACGTGTACCAATTTCTACTGATGACCATGAGAAAGCCTGGATGTGGAGAGGATGCCTCCACTAGCGGGAGAGTCTAGGACCAGAGGTCGCAGCCTCAGAATAAAAGGTTGTACCTTTAGAAAGGAGATGAGAAGGAATCTCTTTAGTCAGAGGGTGGTGAATCTGTGGAATTCATTGCCACAGAAGGTGTGGAAGCCAAGTCAATGGATATTTTTAAGGCGGAGGTTGACAGATTTTTGATTAGTGTGTTGTGATAATATCAGGCATTTTGGGTGCTTGATAAAATGGAGGATTTCTGCTTCTGTGAAACTTGCTTCTCTCCTTTTGCAAAAGCTGCAAAGACCATGAGGATCGTGGCTGCAGAAAGTCTGTGGCATGGGTAGGGGTTACATAGAAATATCGAAACATAGAAAATAGGTGCAGGAAGAGGCCATTCGGCCCTTCGAGCCAGCACCGCCATTCATTGTGATCATGGCTGATCGTCCCCTATCAATAACCCGTGCCTGCCTTCTCCCCATATCCCTTGATTCCACTAGCCCCTAGAGCTCTATCTAACTCTCTCTTAAATCCATCCAGTGATTTGGCCTCAACTGCCCTCTGTGGCAGGGAATTCCATAGATTCACAATTCTCTGGGTGAAAAAGTTTTTTCTCACCTCAGTCTTAAATGACCTTCCATTTATTCTAAGACTGTGGCCCCTGGTTCTGGACTACAGGCCCTGGGCAATTAACTAATTATGTATGGACGGCAATTAACCCATGTCTTGCCAGATCTACATTCCCAGGTTGGAGGAGTTTTTGCTGGAAACCAGTGACCAAGGCCATAAAAGCTATACGATGATGGTGCTGGGACAAGAAGAAATTGAAACTGTATTGAAAAGAACAACCAAGTGTTGCTAACAAGATGAACTGCTGTGAAGATTGAAGATCATCATCGCTGGATACATTTGATTGACTATGAACAGTTTGTGGAAACAAGGACGATGGGCTATTGATGCTCCCTTTATTCTGGGGTGGCCCAGCCCACAAGGACTGAACTTTCTTCAGAATGGCAAACTTGCGGACTAACCCACATTTAAAGGATGGTACACACCTCCTTTTAAACAAGATTGAAGTCAAGCGCAGCAAAGATACCGTGCCTACAGACAGTAAGAGGTCTGCAAAGGCCAGTTAAATCTACCTGTTTTTGCCACAACCAAGGCACTGGTGTATTTTTAGGAAACAGTATATTTGTGACAGGGCATTGTTATGTTGCAAATGCAGTGCCACACAAGAGAAGCAAGAACCAGTTACACCAGCACACGGGGAGTTCCATGCAAAGCCGAATAAAGGCTGAGCAATTTTTATGATCCTTTTCCTGTCCTATGGTAGTATCTTAGTGTCACGTCCGGGGGAGGTTGGTGGCCATTTAAAATGTTTGGAGGGACTTGTGGAACAATTGTCCACTATGAATTGATTGTGTTACTAGTGTACTATTAATTTGTCTGATGAGATGCTTATGGTCTTTCGTATGTACTCAGCAAGGACTGTAGTAGTTATTGTAGTGGCCATTTGGCCTGTTTTGCATGTCACTGTGGATGGCATGTTCCTTTAAATTTTAGCCAGCCCGTTATAATGTGGGTGGGATTTTATGACGTGTCTTGGGGCGTGTTTATGCAGCTTAACTGCTTGCGTGTTAGTTTAGTTGAGGATTCGTTTTGGACAGGAGAGGGAGAAGGTTTATCCTTCGACCATGTCAAGCATGTCAAGCATGTCAAGCCTCATGTGAAGAAGGAGACACGAGGAGTTTTCTAGTATCTGAAGCAATGCGCTGGAGTTCGAAGGAGATTGCTGGAACAAGTCGGAAAACCTTGGATGTATCTTACTATTTTATATCTACAATAAAGAAAATATTCATTAAAAGACTGTGTGCTGAAGCTTTATAAAGTAGAAGCTCTGAAAGTCTCTGAGGCAGCTTGCATGCGTACCGAAGATATTCCCCTTATCCCCTCTCACTCAATTAGTGGCTAGGGAGTTAATTTCCTGAAAGATCTGAAAAATCTGCCGCTACAGTTATCAAAATGTTGATAAAAGGATGGAATGATGAAGCCGAATTTTAGTTAAAATTATAAGAAGATATTAAATTGGCTTCTGGGCTAGCTTACAGCTTATATTTAGTCTCAAATTAGGCTTGCCTCAGGTTGCGGTGTGTGGTGTGAGATAATAAATCCTATAACATTGTCTCCCAAGTGACAAGCAGAGAGGAGAAGCTAGGGTGATCTCTTTGATGTAAGATGCCGTAAACCAAATGGCCAATGTTTATGAGGGACGAAGTGACGAGAGGGGAACCACGGAATTAGAAAGATAAGATGCCGTAAACCAAGTGTCCTATGTTTATGAGGGACCAAGTGACTGAGAGGAAGCAGCGAAAGAGCTAGGGTGATCTCTTTGAAGATAAAATGACCTAAACCAAATGGCCAATGTTTTTAGTATATCTTGTACCATGTCAACAAAATGCCTTTGATGTGATGCCTTTTCCTGTACCTCTGACCATGACTAATGTCTGTGGAATGTGCTAAGGTGACAAACATACACTATATAATGCTGTGTAATTCTGTTGTTCAGGGAAGGTGGCTGAGCACAGTTAAGTGTCTACATTGGTCACTTGACTGGAGTTCTCGCTCCCTTCCATCGGCCGATATTAAGTAAAGTTTTGAACTGGTCTACCAAACAGTTTGTGTGGTGTCTGTTTATTAAGAAGTGAACCTGGTTTAGTAGTTATAAAAGTAACTTTTTCAGTCCTTTTGTAATTTTATATGTTTCTATAAGATCCCCCTCATCCTTCTAAACTCCAGTGAATCGAGGTTGAAGTCCAGATGGCCTTTAATTGTTAATATGTATTCATGTAATATGTATATGAGCTAGGTCTTGTTGCAAATGCATGCTTGAGATTGGTTGGGGGAATGGTGGGTTACAATATGTTGCAGAGTCTCCTCGACGCTAATTATGATTGGTCAAGGAGAGGGGCCTTACCCAAGATGTTTACTTTACCTGGGAGAATGATTATTTACCTAACAGAATTGTTTCCCCCACCCCCAAGTGCTTTAAAGTCAAAGTCAAGGTCAAATGTATTTGTCACATGCACCCGAAGGTGCAGTGAAATGAATTTGCCAGCAGCGATACACTTAAAAAGAACACACAATACACAATAGAATCTAACACAAACATCCACCACAGCATTCTTCACGGGTGAGACGGGCCACAATGCACAAGTCAGCAGACAACAGGGGTAAAAGCGTGCCCAACGTCACCCTCACCCTGATGGCCACCTTCGTGTGTGGCTGCATCAGGAGGAGTGTAGAGCCAAGGCACGTGGGCACCGTGTCACTACCTGCTGATGTTCTACCTGTCCCCGGTGTTGCGAAGGATGGGCCTGGCGCAAGTGCCACGTAATGTGCCAGTCAGCTAGACATTGCCGCACCATCTGTCGTTTGTAGAAAGGTTACTGCTATCCAAATGTGCGGCTATCTCATCTTTTATAATTGACTCCAGCATCTCCCCCACCACCGATGTCAGGCTAACTGGTCTATAATTCCCTGTTTTCTCTCTCCCGCCTTTCTTAAAAAGTGGGATAACATGATCTACCCTCCAATCCACAGGAACTGATCCTGAATCTATAGAACATTGAAAAATGATCACCAATGCATCCACGATTTCTAGAGCCACTTCATTAAGTACCCTGGGATGCAGACCATCAGGCCCTGGGGATTTATCAGCCTTCAGTCCCATCAGTCTACCCAACACTATTTCCTGCCTAATGTAGACTTCCTGGATGTGGATAATGTGGATAAAAGAGTGTTGGATTTTCCAGTGCTTGTATTCAGTGTTTGACTGAAGCAGACTAAGGGGGGTAAGTTTAGAACTGAAATTACATGGGTATCAGGGGTTATGGGGAGAAGGCAGGAGAATGAGGTTCAGAGGAAAGGATAGATCAGCCATGATTAGATGGCGGAGTAGGCTGGATGGGCCGAATGGCCTCATTCGACTCCTGGAACATGAAACCATCCCATCGGGATGCATCTACGGGTTCTTCTGCAGTTGTACAGAGACCTAGTGAGACCACACCTGGAGTATTGTGTGCAGTTTTGGTCCCCTAATTTGTGGAAGGACATCCTTGCTATTGAGGGAGTGCAGCGTAGGTTCACCAGGGTTAATTCCCGGGATAGCGGGACTGTCATATGCTGAGAGAATGGAGCAGCTGGGCTTGTACACTCTGGAGTTTAGAAGGATGAGAGGGCATCTCATTGAAACATATAAGATTGTTAAGGGCTTGGACGGGCTAGAGGCAAGAAACATGTTCCCGATGTTGGGGGAGTCCAGAACCTGGGGCCACAGTTTAAGAAAAAGGAGTAAGCAATTTAGAACGGAGATGAGGAAACACTTTTTCTCACAGAGAGTGGTGAGTCTGTGGAATTCTCTGCCTCAGAGGGCAGTGGAGGCCGGTTCTCTGGATACTTTCAAGGGAGAGTTAGATAGGGCTCTTAAAAATAGCGGAATCAGGAGATATGGAGAGAAGGCAGGAACGGGGTACTGATTGGGGATGATCAGCCATGATCACATTGAATGGTGGTGCTGGCTCGATGGGCCGAATGGCCTACTCCTGCACCTATTGTCTATTGTCTATTGTTGGTCAGGAAACTGCGCTGTCCTGACCTATCAACTTTTCCCACCGTGTCTTACACCTCGAAAGAGGTGCCCAGAAAGATTGACTCACCAGATCCCGCACTCCATACTGGCTCTCCACTTTGGCCTTGAGTTGAGCGAAGCACTCCTCCATCCGATCGTGGAAGGGTTTCAGGGCTTCCGTCACCTTCTTCCCGTGGATCCTGATGCCCTCCGTCAGCAGTGGGATCTTTTGGGGAGAGAATGCAAAATGATCACATCTGGTCATTTTAGTCGCCGAATGTCCTAATTTAATCCTAGTTTAGAGATACAGTGTACAGTGCACCGATGTATTCAACAGACTGAAGAAAGAAATTCATCCTCATCTCCTTCATAAAGGAACGTCCATTCATTCTGTGGCTATGACCTCTGGAACTAGACTCTCCTACCAGTGGAGAGAGAGAGTTAGATTTAGCTCTTAGGGCTAACAGTATCAAGGGAAATGGGGAGAAAGCAGGAACGGGGTACTTATTTTGGATGATCAGCCATGATCAAATCGAAGGGCCGAATGGCCTACTCCTGCACCTATTTTCTTTGTTTCCACGACCTGCGATCTCCATACACTAAGGCACTTGAGGAACGTCACCTTACTCTCCTTAGGCACCGGTATAATTGATGCCCTTTTAAAGCAGGTGGGGACCTCAGACCTCAGTAGTGACAGGTTGAAAATGTCCGTAAAAACTCCTGCCAGTTGGTCTGCACAGGTTTTTGTATTGTATTGTATTGTATTCAAATTTATTGTCATTGTCTCAATTTGAGACAATGAAATGAATTTCCCTTACAGGCAGTATCATAAAAAAAATCACCAAAAAAATAAATAAATAATAAATACATAATAAAACATATTAAAAATAAAATTGAAATTGAATTAAAAAAAAGCACTAACAGAAAGTCCACGACACAACATAACATAAATGGCACCAAGGTGAGGATGGCACCATAGTCCAGCCAGCCTCCCCTCCATGTTCATCCGTGGTCGGGGCATTCCGAACACCCGCAGTCGCCGCCCCGGGTATAGAACACGACCGGGTATACCATCAGGTCTAGGCTTCCTTTCTCTGACCAGAGCTGCGTGACAATCCCTCTCTCATTCCTCCCCATCTGTGAATCCTGATGCTCCCCTGCTCTCACCCAGACCAGTCTGAAGAAAGGCTCCTGACCCAAAATGTCACCGATCCACGTTCTCCAGAGTCCAAGCGTAGACTTGGCGACACTGTTTCGCTGAACACGGTGGCGCAGCGGTAGAGTTGCTGCCTTACAGCGAATGCAGCGCCGGAGACCCGGGTTCGATCCCGACTATGGGTTCAGCCCGTGACCTGCGTGGGTTTTCTCTGAGATCTCCTGTTTCCTCCGACACTCCAAAGACGTACAGGTTTGTAGGTTAATTGCCTTGGTAAATGTATAAATTGTCCCTAGTGGGTGTAGGATGGTGTTAATGTGCGGGGATCGCTGGTCGGAGCGGACCAGGTGGGCCGAAGGGCCTATTTCCGCGCTGTATCTCTAAAACTAAAACACTTGCGCTCGTTCCTCTGACGCCTACACGATCTCCCAGTTGCCAACGATTTTAACTCCCGTTCCCATTCCCATTCCCATACTGACCTTTCTGTTCTGGGCCTCCTCCACTGCCAGAGTGAAGCCACATGGAAATTGGTGGAATGAGCATTGAATTTTCTAATTTTAACTTCTCACTTTTAACTTTTATTAACGATTTAGACAAAGGAATTAAATGTGACATCTCCAAGTTTGCGGATGACACAAAGCTGGGTGGCAGTGTGAGCTGTAATGAAGATGCTATGAGGTTGCAAGGTGACTTGGATAGGTTGGGTGAGTGGGCAGATGCATGGCAGATGCAGTATAATGTGGATAAATGTGAGGTTATCCACTTTTGGCGGCAAGAACAAGAAGGCAGATTATTATCTGAATGGTGGACACAAAATGCTGGAGTAACTCAGCGGGACAGGCAGCATCTCTGGAGAAAAGGAATGGGCGACGTTTCGGGTCGAGAGCCTTCTTCAGACCTGAATTATCTGACACAATCATCTGAATGGTGTCAGATTAGGAAAAGGGGAGGTGCAACAAAACCTGGGAGTCATCGTACATCAGTCACAGAAAGTAACCATGCAGGTACAGCAGGCAGTGAAGAAAGCTAATGGAATGTTGGCCTTCATAACGAGAGGATTTGAGTATAGGAGCAAAGAGGTGAGACCACATCTGGAGTATTGTGTGCAGTTTTGGTCTCCTAATTTGAGGAAGGACATCCTTGTTATTGAGGGAGTGCAGCGTAGGTTTACAAGGTTAATTCCCGGGATGGCGGGACTGTCATATGCTGAGAGAATGGAGTGCCTGGACTTGTATTCACTGGAATTTAGGATGATAGGAAATCTTGTAGAAACATATAAAATTCCTAAGGGATTGGACAGGTTAGATGTAGGAAAAATGTTCCCAATGTTGGGGGAGTCCAGAACCAGGGGTCACAGATTAAGAATAAGAGGCAGGCCATTTAAGACTGAGATGAGGAAAAACCTTTTCACCCAGAGAGTTGTGAATCTGTGGAATTCTCTGCTACAGAAGGTAGTGGAGGCCGATTCACTGGATGTTTTTAAGAGAGGGTTAGATATAGCTCATAGGGCTAATGGAATCAAGGGGTGTGGGGAGAAGGCAGGAACGGAGTACTGATTTTTGATGATCAGCCATGATCAATTTGAATGGTGGTGCTGGCTCGATGGTCCAAATGGCTTCCTCCTGCACCTATTGTCTATGTTTTCTACTAACACTCCCCTGCTCTCCTCCCTTGCACCCTTCCTGTGTACTAGTCATTGCACCAGTTTCTCGGTTCTTCTCAATGTATCCCTCATGTGATCACACCTTCCCTGGCCAACAAACCATCTACCAGGGCACCACCGTGCCTGAGGGTCTTCAGACACCAACTCAGATTTGTCATAGTCATAGAGTCATGGAGTCATAGATTGATGGAAGCAGGTTCCACGGGATGGCGGGACAGTCATAGACTGAGAGAATGGAGCAGCTGGGCTTGTACACTCTGGAGTTTAGAAGGATGAAAGGGTATCTCATTGAAACAAATAAGATTATTAAAGGATTTGACACACTAGAGGCAGAAAACATGTTCCCGATGTTGGGGGAGTCCAGAACCAGGGTCCACAGTTTAAAAATAAGGGGTAAGCCATTTAGAACGGAGATGAGGAAAAACTTTTTCACCCAGAGAGTTGTGAGTCTGTGGAATTCTCTGCCTCAGAGGGCGGTGGAGGCAGGTTCTCTGGATGCTTTCAAGAGAGCGTTAGATAGAGCTCTTAAAGATAGTGGAGTCAGGGGATATGGGGAGAAGGCAGGAACGGGGTACTGATTGTGGATGATCAGCCATGATCACATTGAATGGCGGTGCTGGCTTGAAGGGCCAACTCCTGCACCTATTGTCTGTTGTCTGTTGAAAGATTTCGAGGGATATGGGTCAAATGCGTTCAAATGGGACTAGCGTAGATGGGCCTCTTGGATAAGTGAAAGGGCCTGTTTCCGTGCTATAGGACTCTTTGAATCTAATTGAACCAGCTGTACAGTCTGAAGAATCTGTCAACTTGAAGTATGACCTGTCCATGTTCTCCAGAGATGATGCATGTCCCACTGACTTACTCCAAGGCGGGCACAGTGGTACAGCGGTAGAGTTGCTGCCTAACAGCCCCAGAGACCCGGGTTCAATTCTGACTACGGGCGCTGTCTGTCTGGAGTTTGTACGTTCTCCCCGTGACCTGCGTGGGTTTTCCCCGGGTACTCTGGTTTCCTCCCACACTCCAAAGACGCACAGGTTGGTAGATTGATTGGCTTCGGTTAAAATTGTAAATTGTCCCTGGTGTGCATGGGATAGCGTTCACGTTCGGCGCGGACTCGATGGGCCTGTTTCCGCGTGGTATCTCTGAACACTTTGTGTCCTTTTGTGTGGGCACAAAAAGCTGGAGTAACTCAGCGGGACAGGCAGCATCTCTGGAGAGAAGGAATGGGTGACGTTTTGGGTCGAGACCCTTCTTCAGACATTTGTGCGTTCGCCAGCATCTGTTAGGTATGTTACAAAACTGACCTTCAGCGGCGCTGCAGTTCTACCGCTGCCCGCATGCGCGACTTTGGCACCTTTGTGAGGGGGGCGGGTTTAAAATGCGATTTTCTGCAGCCTATTCAAATCGATCTCTGTTAGGCTGTTTAGTTGCTAAAGAAAAATCGCTTCGACTGCTGTTTTATTAAGTTTATTAAAATTACTGCTGGTTAATTTAATTGGTAGAGTAAATTAAAAGTCATCTTCTAAAGCCGTGAACACCGACCTCGGCACGGATCTCACGTAGGGGACAAGGCAAGGTAGGCTGTTTATTTTTACATAAAAAAGTACTTCTTAAGATGCCTTTAATCAAAATTTTAAGTTGCGAGAAGGTAACTTGGAGTCCATCCGAACCGGCAGTATTTTTCATGCCGACATGGGGTTCAAATGCACCGCAACGTTCCAAACCATCGCGTTCCACAAAATCCCACTCGCAAGATGATTTAAATGGCCATTAATTTACAGCAATTAAACACTAAATTCCTTCCATTTGGCCTATAAACTTATGACAATTAGATTTTAAAATTATGTTATATTGTGAATTCTTGTGTGAATGTTATTTGGACATTTAGGCTATTTAAAAATGTTAATCTGTTCTTAAGAAATGGATAGATGTTCAGATCTAGTAATTGAATTTTGGTATTAGCTACAATTGGGTAACTAACTAATGATATGCTTTAATTTCAGGTCATCCAAGTAAGATTGTTTAATATTTGTTTCAGAATGCTTCAATCTATAATAACTGAACATTTCTTTCAGTTCTCTTAATTTTTAAGAAAGTTATGGCCATTTGAGTGTCCACGATCACAGCTTTTGTGTCGATGGAAAATCAATAGGGAACAAGATGCTAATTTCCGAGAATGAAAATGGCCATAACTTTTTTAATACTGAAGATATGAAAGTGAATTAGGTGTCAAATTAAACTTCTTTTTATGCTTTGGCTGATGGGATAAATTGCAGACTTGATTTTTAAAATCTCAAAATGTTGTAACATTGCTACATCTGTAGTTCTTTGTTTCTCTGGTGTTTCCGGATACACAGTCTCCGATACACAGTCATGAGATGAGGAATTGAATTGTGCTCACCTGCCAGGCAATGAGATCCTTTAGCTTTGTGATATTGTCCAAGTCTTCCGGGTGGCTACACATGTATCCTTCAGTGAAGAATGCCTGAGGAATGAAATGGTCATATGTCAGCTGAAAGCTTTATTCCTTGTCACTGTTGGGGGTGGGGGAGAAATAGGTGGAGAAATAATTCCCTCTCCCATTCCTACACTGATCTCTCGGTCCTGGGCCTCCAGGATTCACTGGAATTTTCCTTCAACAGCATCCACTTTGATCTCTCCTTTTCACACCTCGCCCTTCCACATCTCTAGTCTCCCTCTCCCCTGACTCTCAGTCTGAAGAAGGATCTCGACCCATAATGTCACCCACTCCTTCTCTCCAGAGATCAGACATCAGTCGCTGAAAGTAAGCATGCAGGTACAGCAGGCAGTGAAGAAAGCTAATGGCATGTTGGCCTTCATTGGATTAGAGTGTAGGAGCAAGGAGGTCAGTGTGGCCCAGTGCAAATTGGAGGGACAGCACCTCATATTTCGCTTGGGCAACTTACACCCCGGCAGTATGAACATTGACCTCAAGTCACCCTTGTTTCACCTCTCTCTCCATCCCTCCCCCAACCCTAGTTCTCCAACTAGTTTCATTGTCCTTCTGATTAAATCTTACTGATTGTAATCCCTCTTGCCAACTTCCCCTCAGCTAAAGGGCCTGTCCCACTTGGCGATTTTTTTCGGCGACTGCCGGCATCATTGAATGATGTAGCAGACCATAGACAATAGACAATAGGTGCAGGAGTAGGCCATTCAGCCCTTCGAGCCAGCACCGCCATTCAATGTGATCATGGCTGATCATCAACAATCAGTACCCCGTTCCTGCCTTCTCCCCATATCCCCTGACTCCGCTATTTTTAAGAGCCCTATCTAGCTCTCTCTTGAAAGTATCCAGAGAACCGGCCTCCACCGCCCTCTGAGGCAGAGAATTCCACAGACTCACCACTCTCTGTGAGAAAAAGTGTTTCCTCGTCTCCGTTCTAAATGGCTTACCCCTTATTCTTAAACTGTGGCCCCTGGTTCTGGACTCCCCCAACATCGGGAACATGTTTCCTGCCTCTAGCGTGTCCAAGCCCTTAACAATCTTATATGTTTCAATAAGATGCCCTCTCATCCTTCTAAACTCCCGAGTGTACAAGCCCAGCTGCTCCATTCTCTCAGCGTATGCCAGTCGCGCCATCCCGGGAATTAACCTTGTAAACCTATAGTCTTCTGGTCTTGTAAACTCCTAATAGGCTGGCACAGCGGTTCAGTTGCTGCCTTACAGCACCGGAGACCCGGGTTCAAGCCTGACTACGAGTGCTGTCTGTTTGGGGTTTGTACGTTCTCTCCCCGTGACCTGCGTGGGTTTTCTCCGGCTGCTCCGGTTTCCTCCCACACTCCAAAGATGCATAGGTTTGTAAATTGATTGGCTTCAGTAAAAATTGTATGGGGGAGTCCCTGGTTCTGAACTCCTCCAACATTGGAACATATTTACTGCCTCTAGCATGTCCAAACCCTTAATAATCTTGTACTGAAGTCCAACGTGCCATTAGCTTTCTTCACTGCCTGCTGTACCTGCATGCTTACTTTCATTGACTGATGAGCAAGGACACCCAGGTCTCGTTGTACTTCCCCTTTTCCCAACTTGACGGGGAGAAATCTGCGGCGTGAAGTGGGGTGATGCGGCGGTGACGTGGCGCGATGTCGTGTTAATGCGCGCCGTTTTTTCAAGTCTCGCAATATTTTTTTTGCCGCCGCTGGATTTTGAAAAGCTCAAAATCTTTTGGCGACCCAGATATGATGCCGGCAGTCGCCGAAAAAAAATCTCCAAGTGGGACAGACCCTTAACAATGAACCATTCTATATTTTCCTTCAACAGCATCCATTTTGATCTCTCGTTTTCACACCTCACCCTTCCACATCTCTAGTCTTCCCTCTCCTCTGAAGAAGGGTCTCCACCCAAAATGTCACCCGTTCCTTCTCCCCTGGAGATCAGACATCAGTCACTGAAAGTAAGCATGCAGGTACAGCAGGCAGTGAAGAAAGCGAATGGCATGTCGGCCTGTGGAATTCTCTGCCTCAGAGGGTGGTGTAGGCCGGTTCTCTGGATGCTTTCAAGAGGGAGCTAGATAGGGCTCTTAAAAATAGCGGAGTCAGGGGATATGGGGAGAAGGCAGGAACGGGGTACTGATTGGGGATGATCAGCCATGGAAGTGCTGGCTCGAAGGGCCGAATGGCCTACTCTTGCATCTATTGCCTATTGAGTCTTTCTTCGCATGTAGGGAGGAACTGTAGATGTTGGTTTAATGAGAAGACGCGAAATGCTGGAGTAACTCAGTGGGACAGGCAGCATCTCTGGAGAGAAGGAATGGGTGACGTTTCAGGTAGAGACCCTTCTTCAGTCTCGAACCACAATGTCACCCTAATATTCCCCAATGTGGTTCCAGTTGGCGTCAATAGTTGGCCCTGGATTGGATATGAAAAGTCGGAGTAACTTCAGAAGTATTTTACCCCAGCTTTTTGTGTCTATCTTCGGTTTAAACCAGCATCTGCAGTTCCTTGACGAGATGGAATGGGTGACGTTTTCGGGCCGAGACCCTTCATCAGAATGAAGTGTGAGGTCCGAGGAAGGGTCTCGACCCGAAACGCCACCCATTCCTTCTCTCCAGAGACGCGGCCTGTCCCGCTGAGTTGCCCATCTCCCACTAATGCCCCTGTCCCACTTAGGAAACCTGAACGGAAACCTCCGAAGACTTTTGCGCCCCACCCAAGGTTTCCGTGCGGTTCCTGGAGGTTCCTGTCAGTCTCCCTACCTGCTTCCACTACCTGCAACCTCCGGGAACCACCTGCAACCTCCGGGAACCGCACGGAAACCTTGGGTGGGGCGCAAAGTCTCCAGAGGTTTCCGTTCAGGTTTCCTAAGTGGGACAGGGGGATTACTCCAGCATTTTGTGCCTGTCGTCGAGTGATTGTTGAGTTGAGCTTACCTTTTCGTACTTGGCAAAGCCGCCCATGACAGCAGGATCCACGATGCCGTTGAGCAGCATGGAGAGGGGGTTGATGGAGAGGTTGGCATCATTATGGTGCTGGTTCACCATGGTGAGTATCTTATCATTGCTGGTCTGCATCGTTTCAATGGCGTTCTCCAATGGGCTTATACAGGTCTGCAGGACACAAAGGTCACCAGTGAGTACATATGGAAGGCAAGGATCAGACACTCAAACAACAAAGCACGCATTGCATCCTTTACTGGGAGAGTCCAGGGCCAGAGGGCGCAACCTCAGAACAAAAGGACGTACCTTTAGAAAAGAGTTTACAAGGAAAGATACATAGAAACATAGAAATTAGGTGCAGGAGTAGGCCATTCGGCCCTTCGAGCCTGCACCGCCATTCAATATGATCATGGCTGATCATCCAACTCAGTATCCCGTACCTGCCTTCTCTCCATACCCCCTGATCCCCTTAGCCACAAGGGCCACATCTAACTCCCTCTTAAATATAGCCAATGAACTGTGGCCTCAACAACCCTCTGTGGCAGAGAGTTCCAGAGATTCACCACTCTCTGTGTGAAAAAAGTTCTTCTCATCTTGGTTTTAAAGGATTTCCCCCTTATCCTTAAGCTGTGACGCCTTGTCCTGGACTTCCCCAACATCGGGAGCAATCTTCCTGCATCTAGCCTGTCCAACCCCTTAAGAATTTTGTGAGTTTCTATAAGATCCCCTCTCAATCTCCTAAATTCTAGAGAGTATAAACCAAGTCTATCCAGTCTTTCTTCATAAGACAGTCCTGACATCCCAGGAATCAGTCTGGTGAACCTTCTCTGCACTCCCTAAGTGGGGACTTTATTGAAACTTACGAATAGTGAAAGGCTTGGATAGAGTGGATGTGGAGAGGATGTTTCCACTAGTGGGAGAGTCTAGGACTAGAGGTCATAGCCTCAGAATTAAAGGACATTCCTTTAGAAAAGAGTTCACAAGGATGAGTGGGTACTTTAATGAAACTTACGAATAGTGAAAGGCCTGGATAGAGTGGATGTGGAGAGGATGATTCCACTGGTGGGAGAGCCCAGGATCAGAGGTCACAGACTCAGAATTAAAGGACGAACTGTAACTTTAGAAAGGAGATGAGGAGGAAATTTGTTAGTCAGAGGGTGGTGAATCTGTGGAATTCATTGCCACAGATGGAGGCCGAGTCAATGGATATTTTTAAGGTGGAGGTTGATAGGTTCTTGATTGGTACGGGTGTCAGGGGTTACGGAGAGAAGGCAGGAGAAAGGGGATGCGAGGGAGAGATCGGTCAGCCGTGATTGATCAGGCGTCTGTGGCAGGCGGCATCTCGGTTTGGGGTCGGGACCCTTCCAGTTATTTAACCTTCTCCCAATAACATTTCTTCAAACAGGCTACCACAACATCTGGATCTGGATGTAGTACGTTGAACAGCTCGAGGTAGCCCATCACTCAGCACATTACCATTTAGTTCAGTTGAGTTTATTGTCACATGTACCGAGGTACAGTGAAAAGCTTTTGTTGCCTGCTAACCAGTCAACGGAAAGACAACACATGATTACAGTCGATCCATTTACAGTGTACAGATACATGATAAGGTGAGTATATCATAGTTAGAGTAAAGACATTTTTATCGCAGTCGCTGCCTCAAAAATGCTGGCAGTATCATCAAAGACCCACACCATCCTGGCCACACACTCATCTCCCTGTTACCTTCAGGTAGAAGGTACAGGAGCCTGAAGACTGCAACGTCCAGGTTCAGGAATAGCTACTTCCCCACAGCCATCAGGCTATTAAACCTGGCTCGGACAAAACTCTGAACATTAATAGCCCATTATCTGTTATTTGCACTTTATCAGTTTATTTATTCATGTGTGTATACATTTATTGTTTTTAGTGTTATTATGTGTGAAATGTTTTAAATTTCATGTGCGATGCTCCGCTATTCACTGGGAAACGTCTTTTCATTTTGCACTGTACAACTGTTGCTTGCATAATGACAATAAAGGTTGATTGATTGATTGATTGATTAAAAAAAAAATTATATAATGGTATATGGACACACTGATCTGTTTTGTAGTCAATGCCTACTATGTTCTGTTGTGCTGAAGCAAAGCAAGAATTTCATTGTCCTATCAGGGACACATGACAATAAACTCCCTTGAACTTGAACTTGAAATGTTGCTGTAAGAAGTGGAGTTTGGAGCGATTGTAATATGTGATAGTAGGTCTGTTTCAGTGGCTGACACACAAATGGATGCCCGTGTTGGCCGCCATCTTGGATTTAGATTTTAGCCAAGACGTTAGAATTCATGGGATCTTGCTGTGCGGACAATGGCCACAGCAGTTCCCGGCATCTAGACAACGACCGTACCTTGAATGGTGTGCACAACTCACCTGGGAGACCTGCAGTACCTCGAACCAGCGGAGAATGCCGGGCAACTTGTAGGCCGTGGTGAACATTGTCCTTTCAATCCACATTGACTGCGGGTAAGAGAAAATGGTTGAATGGTCTTCAAACCTTTCTACACAGTGCAGAGACCTCGAAATCTTCCCCTGTGTCTAGTCTAGCTCAGCGATACAGACAATAGACAACAGGTGCAGGAGGAGGCCAGTCGGCCCTTCGAGCCAGCACCGCCATTCAATGTGATCAAGGCTGATCATCCCCAATCAGTACCCCGTTCCTGCCTTCTCCCCATATCCCCTGACTCCGCTATTTTCAAGAGCCCTATCTAGCTCTCTCTTGAAAGCATCCAGAGAACCGGCCTCCACCGCCCTCTGAGGCAGAGAATTCCACAGACTCGCCACTCTCTGTGAGAAAAAGTGTTTCCTCGTCTCCGTTCTAAACGGCTTTCCCCTTATTCTTAAACTGTGGTCCCTGGTTCTGGACTCCCCCAACATCGGGAACATGTTTCCTGCCTCTAGCGTGTCCAAGCCCTTAATAATATGTTTCAATAAGAAACCCTCTCATCCTTCTAAATTCCGCAGTATACAAGCCCAGCCGCTCCATTCTATTAACATATGACAGTCCCGCCATCCCGGATACAGAGCATATGCAGGCCATTTGGCCCACCCGCGACCGTGCTGACCAGCGATCCCCGCGTACTAACACTACCCAACACACACTGGGGACAATTTGAGGAAGGACATTTTTGCTTTTGAGTGCAGCGTAGGTTCACCAGGTTAATTATGGTGAAGGAATGGAGCGACTGGGCTTGAATTCACTGGAATCCCCGCTATAGGGGTAAATTTTACACACAAAGAGTGGTGGGTGTAAGGAACGAGCTGCCAGAGGAGGTAGTTGAGGCTGGGACTATCGCAACGTTTAAGAAGCAGTTGGGCAGGTACATGGATAGGACAGGTTTGGAGGGATATGGACCAAACGCAGGCAGGTGGCATGAGAGTAGATGGGACATGTTGGCTGGTGTGGGCAAGTTGCAGCGAATGCAGCGCCGGAGACCCGGGTTCGATCCCGACTACGGGCGCTGTCTGTACGGAGTTTGCACGTTCTCCCCGTGACCTGCGTGGGTTTTCGCCGAGATCTTCGGTTTCCTCCCACGCTCCAAAGACATGCAGGTTTGTAGGTTAATTGGCTTGGTGTCAGTGTAAAAATTGTCCCCAGTGTGTGTAGGATAGTGTTATTGTGAGGGGATCGATGGTCGGCGCGGACCCGGTGGGGCCGAAGGGCCTGTTTTCACGCTGTATCTCTAAACGAAACTGAACTGACAGCGCCGGTCGTGGTTGGCAGTGAATGAGTTAACAACTCTCAAGGTTATTAATGGTGCAGGGATGTTGCTGTTGCCGCTGATGGGGGGAACGGAGTGGGTCGAAATGCTTCGGCAGCGACGTGCGGTGTTGTTTAATTAGCCAGAGGATCCCCCGCGTGACTGCTGGCAGCCGAGGACTGACGCACGCCTTGAGATCAAAGGGTCCGGTCTGCATCAGAGCAGCATGGGCCCAACCCTGTTAATGAAGTCAAGCCAGCACTGTGGAGAGGGATCAAACACAGCAGCGGTGAACACTACACTTCAAACACATGGGAGGAATAAATCTGGCAGATGCACAGGGTCTTTTGCCCAGTGTGGGGGAATCGAGGACCAGAGGACACAGGTTTAGAAACAGAGAAACATAGAAAATAGGGCCATTCGGCCCTTCGAGCCTGCACCGTCATTCAATGTGATCGTGGCTGATCATCGCCAATCAGTACCCCGTTCCTGCCTTCTCCCCATATCCCCTGACTCCGCTATTTTTAAGAGCCCTATCTAGCTCTCTCTTGATAGCATCCAGAGAACCGGCCTCCACCGCCCTCTGAGGCAGAGAATCCCACACTCACCACTCCCAGTAAAGGCCCTGTCCCACTGTACGAGTTCATTCAAGAGCTCCCCCGAGTTTAAAAAAAAATCAAACTCGTGGTAAGCACGTAGAATGTACGTAGCGGGTACGTCGGAGCTCGGGGACGTCTCTTAGCGGCCCGTAACGCTAACGGCAGGTACTCATGAAATGTGGTAAGCTCGTGAAGACTCATGAAGATTTTTCAACATGTTGAAGAATGTCCATGAGAGCCCCGAGTGCCCACGTCCTACAAACCTATGCATCACAATTAAAGCCAATGGCGACAGATTAGCTCAGGCATTAACGAAGGGGTACTTACAGCAAACTCATTCTCGGGGTCCTTTGGTCCTCTTCTGATTGGTCTGGAGTAGCTGAACTTCAGCACGTTATTAGCCTTGTAGAAGCTGATGGGGGAAGAGTTCAAATCGAGTGAATGCTCCTGCTCAACAACGACCAACGAATGCTCCTGCTCTTATCCCGAACCAGCCTGAAGAACGGTCTCCGCATGAAAACGGCACCCATTCCTTCTCTCCAGAGACAATAGACAATAGACGCAGGAGTAGGCCTTTGAGCCAGTACCGCCATTCAATGTGATCATGACTGATCATCCACAATCAGTGCCCCGTTCCTGCCTTCTTCCTATATCCCATAACTCCACTATCCACACGAGCCCTATCTAGCTCTCTCTTAAAAGCATTCAGAAAACCTGCCTCCACCGCCCTCTCAGGCAGAGAATTCCACAGACTCACAACTCTCAGCGTGAAAAATGTTTTCCTCATTTCCGTTCTAAATGGCTTACCCCTTATTTAGAACGGAGACGAGGAAAAACTTTTCCTCACAGAGAGTTGTGAGTCTGTGGAATTCTCTGCCTCGGAGTGTGGTGGAGGCAGGTTCTCTGGATGCTTTCAAGAGAGAGCTACGTAGGGCTCTTAAAGATAGCGGAGTCAGGGGATATGGGGAGAAGGCAGGAACGGGGTACTGATTGGGGACATGATCACATTGAATGGCGTGCTGGCTCGAAGGGCCAAATGGCCTACTCCTGCACCTATTGTCTATTGTCAAACCTGTCCTATCCATGTTCCTGCCCAACTGTTTCTTAAACGATGAGATAGTCCCAGCCTCAACTACCTCCTCTGGCAGCTTGTTCCATACCCCAACCACTCTCTGTGTGAAAAAGTTACCCCTCAGATTCCTATTAAATCTTCTCCCCTTCACCTTGAACCTACGTCCTCTGGTCCTCGATTCCCCTACTCTGGGTAAAAGAGTAGGGGAATGGAACAAGGTGATCATGGTAACGTCAAACAGTGGGCTCACCGTACAATAAAATTATTGTCCAAGCACCTCGTTGACGTACTGTCAGAGCCTGCACTGACACATGAGGATACACAAAATTGCTGGAGAAACTCAGCGGGTGCAGCAGCATCTATGGAGCGAAGAAAATAGGCGACGTTTCGGGACGAAACGTCGCCTATTTTCTTCGCTCCATAGATGCTGCTGCACCCGCTGAGTTTCTCCAGCAATTTTGTGTACCTTCGATCTTCCAGCATCTGCAGTTCCCTCTGACACATGAGGATATGGGGAGCAGTGAGTGACCGAACCCTGGGGAAAACGTAGGGACAAGGAACTGTAGCTGCTGGTTAACACATGAAAGGACACAAAGTGGCTCAGCAAGTCAAGGCAGCATTTCTGCAGAAGGTGGACAGGTGACGTTTTGGGTTGGGACCTGAAATGTCACCCATCCATGTTCTCCAGCGACACTGCCTGACCTGCTGAGTAAAGAGGCTGTCACAGTTGGCCGTCATTTGCGCATCATTTACGCTTTATATGTAAATTAGGTGACGCGTGTGGTGCACATGCGTTGCGCATGGCGAGGAGTGGAATCGTATGCGGTGGCCCACGGTATCACGTGCCCCGCTCCAGGATTTAGTACAGGAACGAAATCCTCGCACACGCCACCTGCGAGACGTATCACGTACGCACGCTGACGCATTGGCGTCCCGACGTCTGATGTGTATCATAGAAACATAGAAACATAGAAATTAGGTGCAGGAGTAGGCCATTCGGCCCTTCGAGCCTGCACCGCCATTCAATATGATCATTGCTGATCATCCAACTCAGTATCCCGTACCTGCCTTCTCTCCATACCCTCTGATCCCCTTAGCCACAAGGGCCACATCTAACTCCCTCTTAAATATAGCCAATGAACTGGCCTTAACTACCCTCTGTGGCAGAGAGTTCCAGAGATTCACCACTCTCTGTGTGAAAAAAGTTCTTCTCATCTCGGTTTTAAAGGATTTCCCCCTTATTCGTAAACTGTGACCCCTTGTCCTGAACTTCCCCAACATCGGGAACAATCTTCCTGCATCTAGCCTGTCCAACCCCTTAAGAATTTTGTAAGTTTCTATAAGATCCCCTCTCAATCTCCTAAATTCTAGAGAGTATAAACCAAGTCTATCCAGTCTTTCTTCATAAAACAGTCCTGACATCCCAGGAATCAGTCTGGTGAACCTTCTCTGCACTCCCTCTATGGCAATAATGTCCTTCCTCAGATTTAGAGACCAAAACTGTACGCAATACTCCAGGTGTGGACTCAACCAAGTCTATCCAGTCTTTCTTCATAAGACAGTCCTGACATCCCAGGAATCAGTCTGGTGAACCTTCTCTGCACTCCCTCTATGGCAATAATGTCCTTCCTCAGATTTAGAGACCAAAACTGTACGCAATACTCCAGGTGTGGTCTCACCAAGACCCTGTACAACTGCAGTAGAACCTCCCTGCTCCTATACTCAAATCCTTTTGCTATGAAAGCTAACATACCAGTTGCTTTCTTCACTGCCTGCTGCACCTGCATGCCTACTTTTAATGACTGGTGTACCATGACATCCAGGTCTCGCTGCATCTCCCCTTTTCCTAGTCGGCCACCATTTAGATAGTATCGCGTGATGACGCATGGTTACGTCACCGTGCGACAACGTCCTTGCGTCAAGGTCCTGCCGCACACCGCAGGGTATTCTAATGACGTCACACACACCAAACTGCTGTGCTGACTCGTGATGACTCGTGATTTGCGAGCGACATCTATTTTACACGTAAATGACACGTAAATGAGGCGCGAATGAGGCGCAAGTGGGACAGGCCCTTCACTCCAACACTTTGTGCCCTTTAAAGATTGGGATGTTTGCAAAATGTGTAAGAAGCAACTGCAAGTGCTGGTTTGCACCGGACATAGACACAAACAGCTGGAATCACTCAGCGGGTCAGGCAGCGTCTGTGGGGAAAACGAATAGGTGGCGTTTCGGGTCGAGAACCGTCTTCAGAATGAGAGTCAGGGGAAAGGGAAATGAGAGGTATAGATGGTGATGGGTCCCAGGACTCGGCCATTTGGCCCTTCTAGCCAGCCCCGCCATCTAAAATCAGTACCCCCTTCCTGCCTTCTCCCCATATCCCCTGACTCCCACTATCTTTAAGAGCTCTGTCTAACTCTCTCTTGAAAGCATCCAGATAATTGGCCGCAGATTCACAACTCTCTGGGTGAAAACGTTTTTCCTCATCTCTGTTCTAAATGGCCCACCTCTAATTCTTAAACCCCGTTCCTGCCTTCTCGCCATGATCCCATTAGCCCTAAGAGCTACGGTACATCCACGCTTCCGAGGCTGGCTATGGCTCCTAGGGCTAAAGAGCTATATCGAGAGGGAGAGAGTGTTTTATTGTCATGTGTGCCAGATAGGACAATGAAATTCTTACTTGCTGCAGCACAACAGAATATGTAAACATAGTAGAAACATAGAAACATAGAATATATGTGCAGGAGGAGGCCATTCGGCCCTTCGAGCCAGCACCGCCATTCAATATGATCATGGCTGATCATCCCCAATCAATAACCCATGCCTGCCTTCTCCCCGTATCCCTTGACTCCACTAGCCCCTAGAGCTCTATCTAACTCTCTCTTAAATCCACCCAGTGACTTGGCCTCCACTGCCCTCTGTGGCAGGGAATTACATAAATTCACAACTCTCTGGGTAAAAAAGTTTTTTCTCACCTCAGTCTTAAATGACCTCCCCTTTATTCTAAGACTGTGGCCCCTGGTTCTGGACTCGCCCAACATTGGGAACATTTTTCCTGCATCTAGCTTGTCCAGTCCATTTATAATTTTATATGTTTCTATAAGATGCCCCCTCATCCTTCTAAACTCCAGTGAATACGAGGCTAGTCTTTTCAATCTTTCCCCATATGACAAAACAGGAGATAAAAGTTCAGTGTGTCTGGAGACCATAGACCATGTATATATACACAATAAATAACCAGATATACTGTTCCCTCTGCCTTGTCACTGCCTTCTGTGGCAGAGAGTCGCACTGAATCACGATACTGCCACCACCCGCGTACCGTCCCAAGAACCAAGTGACGCAAGAACTTACTCCACGATCTGTTCCGGAACGTTCTTGTTGTGAAACTGTGCCTGCTCGGCCAGGATGGGCTGCACGGTGAAGCATTGGATGGCTGTGGGTTACAGTTAAGGAAGTGGACACAAGATGGCAGCATTGCCACGACTATGCCAAGGTCTCCGCGGGACAGTGATGCCAGGGAAATGAAAATGTTATCCATGTTATGCATTTGAAAACTGATATCCCAGAGTACAAGATACATTTCCAGCAACAATCTCAATTTTCTCCGTTCCGATCGGGTACTTCCATCGTGGGACGGGTGTTGTTAGTTTAGCTTAGAGATACAGCGGGGAAACAGGCCCTTCGGCCCACCGAGTCCCTGCCTACCAGCGATCCCCACACAATAACACTGCCCCACACTAATAGAGAGCCACTTTACAATTATTACCGAAGCCACAAACCTGTACCTCAGAATTAGACAGAGATGAGGAGGAATTTCTTTAGTCAGAGGGTGGTGAATCTGTGGAATTCTTTGCCACAGAAGGCTGTGGAGGCCAAGTCAGTGGATATATTTAAGGCAGAGATAGATAGATTCTTGATTAGTGCGGGTGTCAGAGGTTATGGGGAGAAGGCAGGAGAATGGAGTTAGGACAGAGAGATAGATCAGCCATGACTGAATGGCGGACTAGACTTGATGGGCCGAATGGCCGAATTCTACTCCTATCACCTTTGATCTTACGATTAGGGGCAATTTTACAGAGGCCAATTAACTTACAAACCTGCACATATTTGGGATGTGGGAGGTGCTGGCTCGAAGGGCCAAATGGCCTACTCCTGCACATATTGTCTATTGTCAAACCTGTCCTATCCATGTTCCTGCCCAACTGTTTCTTAAACGATGAGATAAAATGGGACAAAAAATAACAAAAAGACAGACGGACTGCAGAGGCCGCTGTGACGTGAGTGGCGCCGCCCACCTATAGGTGCTGAATTGCCACCGGTGTGCTGGCTGGTGTATGGGTGATCGTCATGCAGACATAAAGTGATACTGTGTGGAAACTGGCCCTTCGGCCCAACCAGCCAGCATGTCCATGCTACACTAGTCCCACCTGCCCACGTTTGGTCCATATCCCTCCAAACCTGTCCTATCCATGTACCTAACTGTTTCTTAAACATTGGGATAGTCCCAGCCTCAACTACCTCCTCTGGCAGCTTGTTCCATACCCCAACCACTCTGTGTGTGAAAAAGTTACCCCTCAGATTCCTATCAAATCTCCTCCCCTTCACCTTGAACCTACGTCCTCTGGCCCTCGATTCCCCTACTCTGGGTAAAAGAGTAGGGGAATGGAACAAGGTGATCATGGAAACGTCAAACAGTGGGCTCATCGTACAATAAAATTATTGTCCAAGCACCTCGTTGACGTACTGTCAGAGCCTGCACTGACACATGAAGATACACAAAATTGCTGGAGAAACTCAGCGGGTGCAGCAGCATCTATGGAGCAAAGAAAATAGGCGACGTTTCGGGACGAAACGTCGCCTATTTTCTTCGCTCCATAGATGCTGCTGCACCCGCTGAGTTTCTCCAGCAATTTTGTGTACCTTCGATCTTCCAGCATCTGCAGTTCCCTCTGACACATGAGGATATGGGGAGCAGTGAGTGACCGAACCCTGGGGAAAACGTAGGGACAAGGAACTGTAGCTGCTGGTTAACACATGAAAGGACACAAAGTGCTGGTGTGGCTCAGCAAGTCAAGGCAGCATTTCTGCAGAAGGTGGACAGGTGACGTAAGGGCCAATTTTACAGAGGCCAATTAAATTACAAACCTGCACATATTTGGGATGTGGGAGGAAACCGGATCGCAGGATAAGGGGCAAACTTATAGAGGTGTATAAGATTGTGATTGAGGCAGTGCAGCGTAGGTTCACAAGATTGATCCCTGGGATGGAGGGACTGTCATGTGAGGAATGATTGAAAAGACTAGGCTTGTATTCACTGGAGTTTGGAAGGATGAGGGGATATCTTATAGAAACATATAAGATTATAAAAGGACTGGATAAGCTAGATGCAGGATCATTTTTCCCAATGTTGGGCGAGTCCAGAACCAGGGTCCACAGTCTTAGAATAAAGGGGAGGTCATTTAAGACTGAGGTGAGAAAAAACCTTTTCACCCCGAGAGTTGTGAATTTGTGGAATTCCCTGCCACAGAGGGCAGTGGAGGCCAAGTCACTGGATGGATTTAAGAGAGAGTTAGATAGAGCTCTAGGAGCTAGTGGAGTCAAGGGATATGGGGAGAAGGCCGGCACGGGTTATTGATAGGGGACGATCAGCCATGATCATATTGAATGGCGGTGCTGGCTCGAAGGGCCGAATGGCCTCCTCCTGCACCTATTTTCTATGTTTCTATATTATGCGGGGCAATAGATAGGATAGATGCACAGTCTTTTACCCAGAGTAAGGAAGTAAAGAACCAGAGGACATGGGTTAAGATGAGAGATTGAATAAGAAGCTGAGAGGCAACATTTTCACACAGATAGTGAGGGGTATATATGTTGGAGAAGGTAGTTGAGGCAGGCCCTAAAACAACTTTTAAAAGACACTAGATGACTCGTGGCCCGTTGGGTCCCCTTTGTGATGCCGGGAGTATTAGAACAAAATGGCAATCTGAAAATGGCGCCGGGCCCGACAACCCTCCCACAAACTGCGCAGGCACGGCTGACAGGCCCGGCTAGTGGGAGCGCACTGCGTAGGTGCGGCTGTCACGTTGAAACATGTCTCATTCACAGCATAATGTTCATTAAAATTAATAAAGTGAATTACTTTAAAAATATTATGAAACTTGGTATTGCACACCGCAGGCGAATGGTGGGTATGGTGTCACTAAAATTGTAGCGCCATCATGTACCGCATTGGCTGTATTTCGGGAACATATACGTACATACAAGATGAGACTTTTAGTTATATACTAGACCAAGTGCAGACCCGTTGGGTCCGCTCCCCCAATGGTGTGATCCCCCAACCCAATATTCCACCATGCACCCGTCTCCTCCAACGGAACTGAAGCCGTTCCCAAATGTAAGATTCCAGCACTCCCCTGCCTCCCTCAAGTGTAATTTAAAAAAAATTCCAATTGCAATATCAATTGGTCCTCCTCCTTCTGTTGAAGCACTGTGATATCCCATTGAGGTGAAAAGTTCAGAGTGTTCCTGTCTTGCAACTTTGTTTTGAAGTGTGTTGGAAGCTGATAGGAAGGAGCAGGCGTTTATCAGGCGACTGCCGGCAACTTGACAGTCACCGGCAGTCGGCTGGAAATAAACCTAAGTGGGACAGGCCCACCAGGCAGCGACTCTACCGCTGCGCCACCGTGCTGCGCGTGTATGTTTATTGCCGAAAGCTTCAACTGATCCAGAACATATCAGAACAGCAGACACTTGAGGGTAGATTGAAAACAAATCCACGGGAACAATATTACGGACAGTAATCAATCCATTGGACAGGGACCCCAGGGAGTGAGGGTGAAAGGCACGGACTCTGATTCATTTAAATGCTAATTACATCTCTCATAGAAAATAACACTTTGAGATTAGTGTATTTGGTTATTTGGGATGACATGTGGTGGGTGCCTTGGAGGCTGAGATAACCGTTCAGTAACAGAGCACAAAGCCTTGTTCTCCTTGCATTGGATCCATGCCATCCAGCAGAGAGCCATTCACGTTACGTTTTAAAGATGGAAACAGCGTGGAAACAGGCGTTTCGGCCCACTGAGACCATGCTGACAATAGGTGCAGGAGGAGGCCATTTGGCCCTTCGAGCCAGCACCGCCATTCAATGTGATCTTGGCTGATCATCCCCAATCAGTACCCCGTTCCTGCCTTCTCCCCATATCCCTTGACTCCTCTATTTTTAAGAGCCCTATCTAGCTCTCTCTTGAAAGCATCCAGAGAACCTGCCTCCACCGCCCTCTGAGGCAGAGAATTCCACACTCACCACTCTCTGTGAGAAAAAGTGTTTCCTCGTCTCCGTTCTAAATGGCTTACTCCTTATTCTTAAACTGTGGCCCCTGGTTCTGGACTCCCCCAACATCGGGAACATGTTTCCTGCCTCTAGCGTGTCCAGTCCCGCCATCCCGGGAATTAACCTTGTAAACCTACGCTACACTCCCTCAATAGCAAGAATGTCCTTCCTCAAATTAGGGAACCAAAACTGCACACAATACTCCAGGTGTTGTCTCACTGGGGCCCTGTACAACTGCACAAGGACCTCTTTGCTCCTATATTCGATTCCTCTTGTTGTCAAGGCCAACATGCCATTCGCCATGCCGACCAGCCATGCCAACCATTCACACAGCACTATCCTACGCAATAGGGACTACTTACAGAGGGCCAAATTAACTTACAAACCCCGCACGTCTCTAGGAGGTTGGAGGAAACCTGAGCACCAGGAGAAAACCCTCGCGGTGACCAGGAGAGCCTGCAAGCTCCACACAGACAGCACCCGCAGTCAGGATGGAAGATGGGTCTCCGACGCTGTAAGGGAGCAACTCTACCGCTGCACCACCGTGCCGCACAGTCATAGACTCACACAGCATGGAAACAGGCCCTTCGGCCCGACTCGGCCATGGTGCCGACCTCGAACCGTAGAGTGTAGTGAAATACATTCACATTGAGTGGAGTCCGTGGTTAGTTTTTGCATTCAGTTTAGTTTTAGAGTTACAGCGTAGAAAAAGTCCCTTGGCTCTCCGAGACCACACCGACCTGTGATCACCTGTACACCAGTCCTATCTTATCCCACTTCCCCCATCCTACACAGCTAGCGACAATTTACAGAAGCCAATTAGCCCGCAAACTCCGCACGTCCTCGGGAGTGTGGGGGAAAACCTGAGCGCCCGGAGGAATGCCACGCGGGCACAGGGAGCACCTGCAAGCTCCACACAGACAGCACCCGAGGCCGGGATCAAAACCGGGTCTCTGGCCACTGTGAGGCAGCAACTCCACTGCTGTGCCACCGTGCCGCCCAGTCATAGTCACACAGCACGGTAACAGGCCCATCGGCCCAACGTAAATTGTCCCAAGTGTGTAGGATGGGAGAGTGGGATAAGATAGAACTAGGGTGTAGGTGTACAGGTGATGATATGACATAAGGTGTACAGGTATAGTGCAGTATATTGGAATAGATTGATATAAGTGGAGTACATTAATTGTAGAGATACAGCATGGAAACAAGCCCTTTGTTCCTCCGAGTACACGCCGACCATCGTACACTAGATCTATGTTATCCCACTTTCAAATCTTATACACTAGGGGCAATTTACAGACCCACAAACCTGGCTGACCATGGGTATCTCCAGAGTTGGAGGACGCCTGTGTGTTACTTTGTTTAACGTGGGGAGACTGGTGCACAGACAGCCACCCCACTCCTTGACAGATCTGGGTCAGGATCCAGTGGCGTGGAGTCCAAGACGACCGGAGACCCTTTTCTGCCGCAGCCTTCATCCGCCTTCCCAGCCGTTGTGACGTTAGCTCCACTAAGGTCAGCCATCGTCCTCCGCCTGTTCCACCGTTGAGGTCTTGGTTGGATTGCTCTTTGTCAGGGACCTCCCCCTCGACCTTACCGCCATGGGTGGCCCTACCAGGAGCGTAGATAGCTCCAGACGGCATCGCTCTCAGGATCTCAGGACCACACGAGCTTCTCCACCACGACAAGGTGACAATCCTGCACTCCTTAGGTATGTGGGAGGAAACCGGAGCACCTGGAGAAAATCCACGCGGTCAGAGGGAGAACATGCAAACTCCATATAGACAGCACTCAGAGCCAGGATCAAACCCGGGTCTCTTGTGCTGTGAGGTCGTGTCACAATAGTTGAATTAGGTCATTCGGCCCACCAAGTCTGCTCCACCATTCAATCACGGCTGATCTATCTCTCCCTCCTAACCCCATTCTCCTGCCTTCTCCCCATAACCCCTGACACCCATATCAATCAACAGCCATAAGCCATTAAGGGAGCAACTCTATTGCTACGCCATCATGCCTCCACTAAAAATATTCAAAGTCCGGGGAAAACACGGGCAGGTGGGACTAGTGTAGATGGGCATGTTGGCTGGCGTGGACAAGTTGGGCTGAAGGGCCTGTGTCCACGCTGTATGACTCCATGTCTCCAAAAGGTCCCGACTGTCTCTCATAATGATCTATTTTCTATAAAGTCTCCCCTCAACCTCTGGCATTCCAGAGAGAACGACCCAAGTCCGTCAATTCTCTCCTTGCAACCAATACCTCCTAATGCAGGCATAATTCTGGTCATCATCCCATGTGTCTGCTTCAGGCCTGCACATCCTTCCTGTTTTCGAGCAAGCAATACTCCAAATGTGGCCAAACCAGTCATGGCGAGCTGCATCACCCGAACCCTAACAGTAACCCTAACCCTCGCCATAACCCTAACCCAAACCCTAGCCCTAAACCTAGCCCTAGCCCTAACCCTAACCCAAACCCTAGCCCTAACCCTAGCCCTAAACCTAACTCTAACCCTAACACAAGCCCAAACCCTAGCCCTAACCCTAGCCCTAACCCTCGCCCTAACCCTAACCCTCGCCCTAACCCTAACCCAAACCCTAGCCCTAACCCTAACCCTAACCCTAACCCAAACCCTAGCCCTAACCCTAACCCTAGCCCTAACCCTAACCCTAGCCCTAACCCAAACCCTAGCCCTAACCCTAACCCTAACCCTAACCCTAACTAACTTTAACCCTAACCCTAGCCCTAACCCTAGCCCTAAGCCTAGCCATAACCCAAACCCTACCCCTAACCCTAACTCTAACCCTAACCCTAACTAACTTTAACCCTAGCCCTAACCCTAGCCCTAACCCAAACCCTAACCCTAACTCTAACCCTAACACTAACCTTAACCCTAACCCTAACTAACTTTAACCCTAACCCCAGCTCTAACCCTAACCCTAACCCTAACCCTAACCCTAACCCTAGCCCTAGCCCTAACCCTAACCCTAGCCCTAACCCTAACCCTAACCCTAACTGGGCGTCACCCACAGGACAGCATCCATCAGCGTGTGTGTCGTACAACTCAACAGTTTTACTGGCGTCAGTCACTGACGCTCTCAGTCGCCCTTTACTCTCAATGCCCCGACCATACGCCTTCTTTACCCCCTTGTCCAGTTTACTTTAGTGTAGTTTTGAGATACACAGCGGAAACAAGGCCATTCGGCCCACCGAGTCCGTACCGGCCAGCGATCCCCGCACACTAACACTACCCTACACACACCAGGGACAATTTACAATTATAACAAGCCAATTCACCCACAATCTTCGACGTAGAAAATAGGTGCAGGAGTAGGCCGTTCGGCCCTTTTGAGCCAGCACCGCCTTTGGAGAGTGGGAGGAAACCGGAGATCCCGGAGAAAACCCACGCAGGTCACGGGAAGAACGTACAAACTCCGTACAACATGCACCCGCAGCCGGGATCGAATCCAGGACCCTGGTGAATGGTGCTGTGAGGCAGCAACTCTACCGCTGCGCATATACGTGCCTTGCACACATGAACCATTGAAGAAGGGTAGTTGAGGCCAGTTCATTGGCTATATTTAAGAGGGAGTTAGATGTGGCCCTTGTGGCTAAGGGGATCAGAGGGTATGGAGAGAAGGCAGGTACGGGATACTGAGTTGGATGATCAGCCATGATCATATTGAATGGCAGTGCAGGCTCGAAGGGCCGAATGGCCTACTCCTGCACCTAATTTCTATGTTTCTATGTTTCTAAGAATAGGCAATTGGCAGTCAGCGTAGGACAATCAAATGGAGATGGTAGCCTTGTTTTTACGTGGTGCGAATCAGGCCCATTTGGACCGTAGCGAGCCGGTACAGGTGTCCCAGCCTCGCCGTTGTCATGGGTGTCCCCGAGTTCGTCCGTACCGGGCGGGTCCCCTGTGCGTGGGAACGTATGTACGATGTACAGCCACTTTGTTCATCTTCCCTTTCGGTTTCGTGCCTCTGGTTCTGGGGGGTGGGGGCTCCTGTGGCGCCCCCTGGTGGTTAGCCACGTGTGGTGCGAACCCTCGCTCTAGGGGTTGGGTCATGTGACTTGGTTCGTCGGGAGGATTGGGTCACGGGGCTTCCCTGGGATAGATATTTCGGGTCGGGAATGCCCATGGTTGCGGTTTTGGGAGCTGTCCTGTGTATTACTAACAAGGAACTCTTTGCGTGAGAACTGGTGTCCCAGCTTCACCCGCAACCCCTGACCTACCAATCCCATTCCCTCATCAACAGTTAGCTCATCCCAACAGGGGCCGAAAGGATACATTGTCCAGGGGCATTGTTGACCTCATCGCCAGGCTGCGAGGTTGTCTTCATTATGTCCGCATTCGGGAACTGGTGCAGGAGGAATTGCTCAACATCCTCCCGTCTCTCGTACTCCTTCCCTCGGTGAATGAAGATCTTGTTCTGGAATGGCAAGAGAAGGTCCATGGTTAGATGAGATTAGTTTATTACAGGCACAGGCCGTGAGTAAGCAAGTAAGTAAGTTTATTGGCCAAGTATTCACATACAAGGAATTTGCCTTGGTGCTCCGCACACAAGTAACAACATGACATACAGTAGGTATGTTACAAAACCTACCTGAATCATTGTTGAGAATCTGTCCCAGCCCCGTGTGTGTTATTTTGGCGTTGTTTAGAGGGGGCGGGTTTAAAACGCGATTTTTACTAGGCTGTTGCAATCGAAAATGTTCAGCCTAGTAAATCATTAACGGAAAATCGCTGAAAGACCCCGTCGCAAAAGGTATTATTAGTTTTTATGGCCTTGTATAATAGTTATAGTAGTTTAAAAATCACTCTCTAAACCCGCGACCTCTCGGGTTTTATAAAGCAAACAATTAAAGGTATGTACCTTATTTTTACATTAAAAGGGGCTTCTTAAGAACCCTGTATATAACGTTTTCTATAGCGAGTAGCTCATTTTGGGCTCTTTGTATCCCACAATATTTTTCTGGGCATTTGAGGGCACAAATCCACTGCATTGTGAACGTTCTAAACCAGCGTGTTCACAGGATCCCACTAGAAAGCTGATTTAAATGGACTTTAATTTACAGCAATTGAGCACTAAATTCCTTCCATTTGGCCTATAAATTAATGTAAATGAGATTTAAAAATCATGTTTTATTGTGAATTATTTGTGAATATTATTTGGACACTTAGGCTATTTAAAAATGTTAATCATTTATTAAGAAATGGATAGAAGTTTAGATCTAGTAATTGAAGTTTGAAATTAGCTACAATTGGGTAACTAACTAATTATAAGCTTTAATTTCAGGTCATCCAAGTAAGATTATTTTATATTTGTTTCAGAATGGTTCAATCTATGATAACTGAAAATTTCATTCAGTTCTCTTAATTTTTAAGAAGGTTATGGGCTTTTGACTGTCCACGATCACAGCTTTTTTGTTATGTCCATAGAAAATCAATAGGGAACAAGATGCTAATTTCCGAGTATGAAAATGGCCATAACTTTTTTATTACTTGAGATATGAAAGTGAATTAGGTGTCAAATTAAACTTATTGTTATGCTTTATCTGATGGGATAAATTGCAGACTTGATTTTTTAAATCTCAACATTTTGTAACGTTGCTACATACAGTGACAGTTACGAATGACTCAGAAAACACTAAACATTAATAATAATAAAACATGAATGATAAAACACCATTGATCAAGCATGTGAACCAACAAAATACCAGATCAAAGGGAGGCTACAGATTTTTGGCTGTTGAGTAGAGCTACTACTCGTGGATAAAAACTGTTTTTATGTCTGGCTGTGGCAGCTTTGACAGCCCGGAGTCGCCTTCCAGAGGGAAGTGATTCAAAGAGTTTGTGGCCAGGGTGAGAGGGGTCAGAGATGATCTTGCCCGCTCGCTTCCTGGCCCTTGCAGTGACCAGTTCATCAATGGAGGGAAGGTTGCAGCCAATAATCTTCTCTGCTGATCGGACGATTCGCTGCAGCCTCCAGGTGTCGTGCTTGGTGGCTGAGCCAAACCAGACCATGATGGACAAGGTCTACGAAGCTCTACGATGGCCGTGTAGAATTGGACCATCTTTGCCTGTGGCAGATTGTGTTTCCTCAGCTGCCGCAGGAAGTACATCCTCTGTTGTGCCTTTTTGACTGTGGAGTCGATGGTAGCCCCCCATTTAAGGTCCTTGGAGATGATGGTTCCCAGGAACTTAAAAGAATCAACAGATGTGACTGTGGTGTTGTTGATGGTGAGTGGGGTGAGGGGAGGGGGAGCTCTCCTAAAGTCTACAATCAATTCCACTGTCTTAAGGGCATTGAGCTCTAGGTTGTTGCCATGGCACCAGGACGTCAGCTGTGTCACTTCCTGTCTGTAGGCAGATTCCTCCCCATCCTGGATCAGTCCAATCAGGGTTGTGTCGTCTGCAAACTTGAGAAGCTTGACAGAGGTGTCTGTGGAGGTGCAGTCGTTGGTGTAGAGAGGGTAGAATTCAATCGTGACTGATCTATCTCTCCCATTCTCCTGCCTTCTCCCCATAACCCCTGACACCCGTACTAATCAAGAATCTGTCAATTTCTGCCTTACAATTATCCAATGACTTGGCCTCCACAGCCGTCTGCGGCAATGAATTCCACAGATTCACCACCCTCTGGCTAAAGAAATTTCATGTTCCCGATGTTGGGAGAGTCCAGAACCAGGGGCCACGGTTTAAACATAGAAACATAGAAACATAGAAATTAGGTGCAGGAGTAGGCCATTCGGCCCTTCGAGCCTGCACCGCCATTCAATATGATCATGGCTGATCATCCAACTCAGTATCCCGTACCTGCCTTCTCTCCATACCCCCTGATCCCCTTAGCCACAAGGGCCACATCTAACTCCCTCTTAAATATAGCCAATGAACTGGCCTCAACTACCCTCTATGGCAGAGAGTTCCAGAGATTCACCACTCTCTGTGTGAAAAAAAGTTCTTCTCATCTCGGTTTTAAAGGATGTCCCCCTTATCCTTAAGCTGTGACCCCTTGTCCTGGACTTCACCAACATCGGGAGCAATCTTCCTGCATCTAGCCAGTCCAACCCCTTAAGAATTTTGTAAGTTTCTATAAGATCCCCTCTCAATCTCCTAAATTCTAGAGAGTATAAACCAAGTCTATCCAGTCTTTCTTCATAAGACAGTCCTGACATCCCAGGAATCAGTCTGGTGAACCTTCTCTGCACTCCCTCTATGGCAATAATGTCCTTCCTCAGATTTGGAGACCAAAACTGTACGCAATACTCCAGGTGTGGTCTCACCAAGACCCTGTACAACTGCAGTAGATCCTCCCTGCTCCTATACTCAAATCCTTTTGCAATTTAAGATTGTAATTGTAAGCCATTTAGAACAGAGATGAGGAAAAACATTTTCACACAGAGAGTGGTGAGTCTGTGGAATTCTCTGCCTCTGAAGGTAGTGGAGGCCGGTTTTCTGGATGCTTTCAAGAGAGAGTTAGATAGAGCTCTTAAAGATAGAGGCGTGAAGGAATATGGGGTAAAGGCAGGAACTGGGGTACCGATTGGGGATGATCAGCCATGGTCACATTGAATGGCGGTGCTGGCTCGAAGGGCCGAATGGCCTATTCCTGCACATATTGTCTAGTCTATGGTTTCTTGAAGGTTGAGTCGCAGGTAGATAGTGTGATCAAAATGTCTTTTTGCACATTGGCCTTCAACAGTCAGAGTATTGAGTCTAGAAGTTGGGAGGTCATGTTGCAGTTGTATAAGACGTTGGTGAGGCCGCATTTAGCTGTTGTCTAGCTGGAGAGGGTACAGAGAAGATTTACGAAGAAGTTGCCAGGACTAGAGGGTCTGAACTCTCGGATGAGGTTGAGCTGGCTGGAATTCTATTGCTTGCAGCACAGGAGGATGGGGGGTGATAAAATCAGTAGAGGAATAGATCGGGTAGATGCACAGTCTCTTGCTCAGAGTAGGGGAATCGAGGACCAGAGGACATAGGATTAAGGCACTGTAAATGGGAGACGATGTAATAGGAGTCTGAGGGGTAATTCTTTTCACACAAAGGATGGCAGGTGTCTTGGAACCAGCTCCCGGAGGAGGTAGTTGAGGCAGATGCTATTGCAATGTTGAAGAAACAATTAGACAGGTACATGGATGGAACAGGTTTGGAGGGATATGAGCCAAACGCAGGCAGGTGGGACTAGTGTAGATGGGACATGTTGGTTGGTGTGGGCAAGTTGGGCAAGTTGGGCAAGTTTCCACGCTAGCATTTCTGTCAAGAAAGCTTGAATACAAAAGCAGGGAAGTAATTCTGAGGCTCGGTAAGGCGCTGGACGTCGTATTTGGAGCATTGTGATCAATTTTGGGCACCGGATCTGAGGAAGGACGTGCTGGCTCTGGAAAGGGTTCTTGAGGAGGTTCACAAGAACGATCCCAGGAATTGGTGGGTTAACGTTTGACGGCACTGGGCCTGTACTCGCTGGAGTTTAGAAGGATGAGGAGGTACATCATTGAAACTTACCGAATAGTGAAAGGCCTGGATAGAGTGGATGTGGAGAGGATGTTTCCACTAGTGGGAGAGTCTAGGACCAGAGGTCACACCCTCAGAATTCAAGGACGTTCTTTTAGGAAGGAGATGAGGAGGAATTTCTTTAGTCAGAGGGTGGTGAATCTTTGGAATTCATTACCACAGAAGGCTATGGAGGCCACATCAGTGGATATTTTTAAGGCAGAAATTGATTAGGGGTTATGGGGAGAAGGCAGGAGAATGGGGTTAGGAGGGAAGGGTAGATAAACCACGATTGGTGGTGGTGGAGTAGACTTGATGGGCCAATTGGCCTAATGCTGCTCCTATCGCTTACGACCTTATGACTTGTAGGATTCTACCACTCTACCTGTGCTCGCTCACTGGCGATTACCTAATGTAGCTAAGTCAATCATTGACTCTTACTTTCCTTTCTTCAGGTTTCTTAGCAATGTGCTGCCATGTCTTCTCATGAGTAGGAACTGCAGATGCTGGTTTAAACCGAAGATAGACCCAAAATGCTGGAGGAACTCAGGCAGCATCTCCGGATACAAGGAATGGGTGACGTTTTGGGTAGAGACCCTCCTTCAGACTTATGTCTCGGGTCTCGACCCCCTCATCCTTCTAAACTCCAGCGAGTTCAGACCCAGTGTCGTCAGACATTCATCATATGCTAACCCACTCATTCAATAGAGAATAGACAATAGGTGCAGGAGTAGGCCATTCAACCCTTCGAGCCATTCAATGTGATAATTCCCAATCAGTACCCCGTTCCTGCCTTCTCCCCATATCCCCTGACTCCGCTATTTTTAAGAGCCCCATCTAGCTCTCTCTTGAAAGTGTTCAGAGAACCTGCCTCCACCGCCCTCTGAGGGAGAGAATTCCACAGACTCACCACTGTCTGTGAGAAAAAGTGTTTCCTCATCTCCGTTCTAAATGGTTTACCCCTTATTCTTAAACTGTGGCTCCTGGTTCAATGTGATCATGGCTGATCATCCCCAATCAGTACCCCATTCCTGTCTTCTACCCATATCCCATGAACATTAACGTTTATATCAAAAGAATTTGAGTATAGGAACAGGGAGGTTCTACTGCAGTTGTACAGCATCTTGGTGAGACCACACCTGGAGTATTGCGAACAGTTTTGGTCTCCAAATCTGAGGAAGGACATTATTGCCATAGAGGGAGTGCAGAGAAGGTTCACGAAACTGATTCCTGCGATGTCAGGACTTTCATATGTAGAAAGACTGGATAGACTTGTACTTGCTAGAATTTAGGAAATTGAGGGGGGATCTTATAGAAACTTAGAAAATTCTTAAGGGTTGGACAGGCTAGATGCAGGAAGATTGTTCCCGATGTTGGGGAAGTCCAGAACAAGGGGTCACAGCTTAAGGATAGAGGGAAAATCCTTTAGGACCGAGATGAGAAAAAAATAAATTCACACAGAGAGTGGTGAATCTCTGGAACTCTCTGCCACAGAAGCTAGTTGAGGCCACAGTTCATTGGCTATATTTAAGAGGGAGTTAGATGTGGCCCTTGTGGCTAAAGGGATCAGGGGGTATGGAGAGAAGGCAGGTCCAGGATACTGAGTCGGATGATCAGCCATGATCATATTGAATGGCGGTGCTGGCTCGAAGGGCCGAATGGCCTACTCCTGCACCTATTGTCTATGTTTCTATGTTTCAAATCCGCATTCTTTAAGAGCTCTGGGGATCAATCTTGTAAACCTCCTCTGGACCCTCTCCAGACAGAGATGCTGCCTGTCCCGCTGTGTTGCTCCAGCACTTTGTGTCACATCTTCTCAGCCGCCCTGTTTGATTCCTTCATCACTGAAGCAGCTCGTACATCCGCCTTTTCACACGCCCGACAGCATATTACGAGAGAGGGGGAGCGATGGAAGCTCAGATCCTTGTGCTAAATATCAAACCAACTCCCGGCTTGACTCCAGGGATATAATGCCTGCGTTTTTGTACATTCAAGAGACTGATGCGATCAGAGAAATATCATTACTCAAAGATAGCTTTTGAAGAATCCATTAACATTCTGTCGTTTCATTTAAATTTAAATATACCTCTTCATTTTTCTTATTTCTAAAAGGACTTGAGATGTTTGTGTGAAGACAGTTTCAATCTATCTCCAAGGCTCATTTATATTCAGTCCATTTGGCTCCTGCAGATATTTTTCGCCTGTTTTTTATCCCCTTTACAATCTGTTCATCCACTTCCTGGTTCTTTCCACTCCCCAGTGAAAAGACTAGGCTTGTAATCACTGGAGTTTAGAAGGATGAGGGGCAAAATCTTACAGAAACATATACAATTATAAAAGGACTGGACAATCTAGATGCAGGAAAAATGTTGGGCGAGTCCAGAACCAGGGGCCACAGTCTTAGAATATAGGGGAGGTCATTTAAGACTGAGGTGAGAAAAAACTTTTTCACCCAGAGAGTTGTGAATTTATGGAATTCCCTGCCACAGAGGACAGTGGAGGCCAAGTCACTGCATGGATTTAAGAGAGAGTTAGATAGAGCTCTAGGGGCTAGTAGAGTCAAGGGATATTGGGAGAAGGCAGGCACAGGTTATTGATAGGGGCTGATCAGCCATGATCACAATGAATGGTGGTGCTGGCTTGAAGGGCCGAATGGCCTCCTCCTACACCTATTGTCTATGTTTCTATGTCGACAGGCGACTAGGCTGTTGCCACATGGTCGCCGGGGTGTTGCCTGTATGGTCTCCACAGTCGCCCAAAGAGGCGTAGCGTTTTTCTGGTCACCGCTGGATTTTGAAATGTTCAAAGATTTTTGGCAACAGTCGGCACCCGTAGGCTTGTCGTAGCTTGACCTCTCCTGGCGTGGGCGCTGTCGTATGTTGTCATCAGGATGGCATAGGTTGTCGCCGGGCGCTGACTTCAGTGAAGTCCATTGGCGACTACCTACACCAACCGGCGACTGAATTGTCTTCAGTTGCCGCTGACAGCGTCGTAGGTTGTCGTAGGTGTGGTCGTAGGTGGACGTCCTATGGGTCGCTGGTGGTCGGTGGCTTGACGTAGCTTGACGTGGACTAGGTGGTAGGTTGTTGTAGCTTGTCGTAGACATTGTCGTGGAGGGGGGTTCAGTCACCGGTTTATCAGCAACCTGCTACCATATAACAATTACAGCACGGAAACAGGCCATCTAGACCCTTCTAGTCCGTGCCGAACACGAATTCTCCCCTAGTCCCATCTACCTGCACTCAGACCATAACCCTCCATTCCCTTCCCGTCCATATAACTATCCGAGATGAGAAGAACTTTTTTCACACAGAGAGTGGTGAATCTGTGGAACTCTCTGCCACAGAAGGTAGTTGAGGCCAGTTCATTGGCTATATTTAAGAGGGAGTTAGATGTGGCCCTTGTGGCTAAAGGGGATCAGGGGGTATGGAGAGAAGGCAGGTACGGGATACTGAGTTGGATGATCAGCCATGATCACATTGAATGGCGGTGCAGGCTCGAAGGGCCGAATGGCCTACTCCTGCACCTAATTTTTTTTTAAATTTTTTTATCCAATTTATTTTTAAATGATAAAATTGAACCTGCCTCCACCACTTCCACTGGAAGCTCATCCCACACAGCTACCACTCTCTGAGTAAAGAAGTTCCCCCTCATGTTACCCCTAAACTTCAGTCCCTTAATTCTCAAGCCATGTCCTCTTGTTTGAATCTTCCCTACTCTCAATGGGAAAAGCTTATCCAGGTCAACTCTGTCTATCCCTCTCATCATTTTAAAGACCTTTATCAAGTCCCCCCTTAACCCTCTGTGGGGGGAGGGGGGCGGGGGGGAGGGGCAGTCGCCTGTTTATTGGTGACCCGTTACGACTGTAAGTTGCCGGCAGTCGCTGAAAAGATTGCCTAAGTGGGACAGGCCCATAAAGTACGAGGTGTCTGTTTCAGACAGAACCTGCCTCAAACAGTCCAATGATTCCAGCAAACCAAGCAGAAAGCAATTGACTTTTACATTGCAACTCCCCATTTCTGGGCAACTGGTTATCTCCTGTTACAGTCTTTTCAATCAGAAGAAGTAATCTTTTCCCATTCAATCTTATAAAAAGGTTTAACAATTTAAAAACTTTATTCATATATTTTGTCGCAGTCTTCTCCGCCTGAGTGAAGCTCGTTCAAGTATCTCTTACAATGAAATTGCAGGACACTACGGCACAAGGGGCAGGCCACTCGGCCCACAATGCCTGTGCTATACATGGTGCCAATTTAAACCAGGACCACGTCCCGACACATAACCATGTTCACACATTCCCAGCTCGTTCAAATCTCTGTCTGCACACTTCCTAATCATATTTGCTTCCACCAGGAGCTCTGGCACCTAGCTCCAGGCACCCACCGCTCCATATTAAAAATATTGTCTCAGACTTTCCCCCTCTGAACAGCTTTCGATCATAAATGACAGGAGCAAATTTAGGCCATTCGGCCCATCAAGACTACTACAAAGTCAAAGTCAAAAGTCAAAGTCAATTATATTCGTCATTCAATCATGACTGATCTGCATCTCCCCTCCAAGCCCTTTCTCCCCATAACCTCTGACACCCGTACTAATCAAGCATCTATCCATCTCTGCCTTAAATATATCCACAAAAATGCTGGAGAAACTCAGCGGGTGAGGCAGCATCTATGGAGCGAAGGAATAGGTGACGTTTCGGGCTGAAACCATTAAAATCATGATTCCAAATCTGCCCATCACGGCTTATGTACGTCCAAGTACAGGATATAAAATCATGAGAAGAACAGATCAGGGGGTATGCAAGGTCTTTTACTCAAGGCAAGGGAATCAAAAACAAGTGTGTTTAAGGTGAGAGGGACAAGATTTAACACTAACCTGAGGGAAAACCTTTCCACTCAGAGGGTCGTGGGTATGAACAGGTCAAGTCATTGACTTGTTTATCAAGAGAGTTTATTGTCATGTGTCCCTGATAGGACAATGAAATTCTTGCTTTGCTTCAGCACAACAGAACATAGTAGGCATTGAGTACAAAACAGATCAGTGTGTCCATATACCATTGTATACGTATATACACACATGAATAAATAAACTGATGAAGTGCAAATGACAGATAATGGGCTATTAATGTTCAGAGTTTTGTCTGAGCCAAGTTTAATAGCCTGATGGCTGTGGGGAAGCAGCTATTCCTGAACCTGGACGTTGCAGTCTTCAGGCTCCTGTATCTTCTACCTGAAGGTAGCAGGGAGATGAGTGTGTGGCCAGGATGGTGTGGGTCCTTGATGATACTGCCAGCTGGCAGAGGGGGGGAGTCTAAGAGCATTTAATAGACATTTGGATATTTGGACAGGTGCATGGCTAGAGAGGTGTAGAGGGAAAAGGGCCATATATTTGGGCAAATGGAATTAGTTTAGATGGGGCATCGATGTTGACATGGACGAGTTGGGCCGAAGGGCCTGCTTCCGTGCGTGTATGTCAATGACTACATGACGCCCGCAGCATTCAGTTCTTGTGTCCAGCTGGTCACTCAAAGTAACTCTGTGTATCTGTCAGAGTCTGAAGAAGGGCTTGTACACTCTGGAGTTTAGAAGGATGAGAGGGGATCTTATTGAAACATGTAAGATCAATAACGGTTTGGACACGCTAGAGGCAGGAAACATGTCCCCGATGTTGGGGGAGTCCAGAACAAGGGGTCACAGTTTAAGGATAGAGGGGGAAATCTTTTAGGACTGAGATGAGAAAAACATTTTTCACACAGAGAGTGGTGAATCTGTGGAATTCTCTGCCACAGAAGGTAGTTGAGGCCAGTTCATTGGCTATATTTAAGAGGGAGTTAGATGTGGCCCTTGTGGCTAAAGGGATCAGGGGGTATGGAGAGAAGGCAGGTACGGGATACTGAGTTGCATGATCAGCCATGATCGTATTGAATGGCGGTGCAGGCTCGAAGGGCCGAATGGCCTACTCTTGCACCTATTTACTATGTTTCTATGTTTCTGTGAGGAAACACTTTTTCACACAGAGAGTGGTGAGTCTGTGGAATTCCCTGCCTCAGAGGGCGGTGGAGGCCGGTTCTCTGGAGACTTTCAAGAGAGAGCTAGATAGGGCTCTTAAAAATAGCGGAGTCAGGGGATATGGGGAGAAGGCAGAAACGGGGTACTGATTGGGGATGATCAGCCATGATCACATTGAATGGCTCAAAGGGCCGAATGGCCTACTCCTGCACCTATTGTCTGTTGTCTATTGAAATGTCACCCATTCCTTCTCTCCAGAGTTGCTGCCAGAGCAGCTGAGTTACCTCAGGATTCTGTGTCTATGTTCGGTGTAAACCAGCCTCTGCAGTTCCTTCCTACACATATCTGGCAAGTGTTTGATTAGCTCTTCAATTCATTAGTATGATCTCTTGCTAATGCGGGGCGATAATCTGGAGGTAATTAGACAGAAAAACATTATGTCACCCTCATTCATCAAGCGTTATGTCGCCACTGGCATCGTTAATCGGTGTGCATGATGAATCTTCACTCTTCTGATGTTAGTTATCTTAATATATAACTTCATCATTGAAAGCTGTGCAATCGATGTTATCTCCATGGTGGGTGGCACGGTGGCGCAGTGGCAGAGTTGCTGCCTCACAGCCCCAGAGACCCGGGTTGGACAATACCGGGTAGACAACAGGTGCAGGAGTAGGCCATTCGGCCCTTCGAGCCAGCACCGCCATTCAATGTGATCATGGCTGATCATCCCCAATCAGTACCCCGTTCCTGCCTTCTCCCCATATCCCCTTGACCCCGCTATTTTTAAGAGCCCTATCTAGCTCTCTCTTGAGGTTCGCTGGATGCAGAGGGCGGTGGGAGGCAGGTTCTCTGGATACTTTCAAGCGAGAGCTAGATAGGGCTCTTAAAAATAGCGGAGTCAGGGGATATGGGGAGAAGGCAGGAACGGGGTACTGATTGGGGATGATCAGCCATGATCACATTGAATGGCGGTGCTACTCCTGCACATATTGTCTATTGTCTATTCCGACATGTCGGGGGAGAGGATACATAGATAAGGAAGTGTAAGGTGTGAAAATAGGGCACAGGGAATGTCGAAGAAGGAAAATGCAGAATGCTAGCTGGGAGTAAACAACAATAAAGCAACAATTTTTAAGAGCCCTATCTAGCTCTCTCTTGAAAGCATCCAGAGAACCGGCCTCCACCGCCCTCTGAGGCAGAGAA
The DNA here is from genome assembly GCA_036785375.1 of Leucoraja ocellata. Taxonomy (NCBI): domain Eukaryota; kingdom Metazoa; phylum Chordata; class Chondrichthyes; order Rajiformes; family Rajidae; genus Leucoraja; species Leucoraja ocellata. The sequence continues at coordinate 2,108,833 of JAWMAR010000222.1, read as the reverse complement.
TTCCACAGACTCACCACTCTCTGTGAGAAAAAGTGTTTCCTCGTCTCCGTTCTAAATGGCTTACTCCTTATTCTTAAACTGTGTGTGGCCCCTGGTTCTGGACTCCCCCAACATCGGTAACATGTTTCCCTGCCTCTAGCGCGTCCAAGCCCTTAACAATCTTATATGTTTCAATGAGATACCCTCTCATCCTTCTAAACTCCAGGGTGTACAAGCCCAGCTGCTCCATTCTCGTTTTCGTGACCTGGGAACTGCAGCCAGTCACGGGGCAGGCGAGCCGACCTGGGCGCCAGATGACCTGGGAACTGCAGGTCCTTTGGCCCACCGTGTCCGCGCTGACCAGCAATCACCCCGTACACTAGCACCATCCGACACACTAGGGACAATGTACAATTTACCCAAACACTTAACCTACAAACCTGCACGTATTTGGAGCATGGGGGCACGCAGGCCACCTGGGTCGCTACAGCCAGACTTGGGGCAAACGAGCCGACCTGGGACTGGCTGAAGCACCCAGATCAAAAAACATGTGGGAGATTGTCCGAAAGCACCCAGATCAAAAAACATGTGGGAGATTGTCCCACACCTCTCAAAACATAGGCCCCATCAAACATAGGGCCCACCAAACATAGCCCATCAAAACATAGGCCCCCCATCAAAACCATAGGCCCCATCAATACATAGGCCCCATCGAAACATAGGCCCCATCAAACATAGGCCCCATCAAAACATAGGCCCCATCAAAACATGGGCCCCATCAATACATAGCCCCATCAAAACATAGGCCATCCAAAACATGGGCCCCCATCGAAACATGGGCCCCCATCAAAACATAGGCCCCATCAAAACATAGGCCCCATCAAAACATAGGCCCTCCAAAACATAGCCCCATCAAAACATAGGCCCAACCAAAACATAGGCCCCCATCAAAACAAGGACCCATCAAAACATAGGCCCTCCAAACATAGGCCCCATCAAAACATAGGCCCCATCAAAACATGGGCCCCATCAAAACATAGGCCCCATCAAAACATAGGCCCCATCAAAACATAGGCCCCATCAAAACATGGGCCCATCAAACATAGGCCCTCCAAAACATAGGCCCCATCAAAACATAGGCCCCATCAAAACATAGGCCCCATCAAAACATGGGCCCCATCAAAACATAGGCCCTCCAAAACATAGGCCCCATCAAAACATAGCCCTCCAAAACATAGGCCCATCAAAACAAAGGACCCATCAAAACACAGGCCCCATCAAAACATAGACCCATCAAAACATAGGCCCCATCCAAAACATAGGCCATCCAAAACATAGGCCCCATCAAGGTTAAGAATTCAGCTTCCCTGAAGTGTCCAGTGAGGCGAATGTTAATTGTTTTTGTTTAGTTTAGAGATACAGCAAGGAAACAGGCCCTTCAGTCCACCGGGTCCTGCGATCCCCATACACTAACACTATCCTACACCCACTAGGGCCAATTTTTACATTTACCAAGCTAATTAACCTACAAACCTGCACGTCTTTGGAGTGTGGGTGGAAACAGAAGGTCTCGGAGAAAACCATGCAGGTCACGGGGAGAACGTGCAAACTCCGTACAGGCAGCACCCGTAGTCGGGATCGAACCCGGGTCTCCGATGCCGCTTTCGCTGTAAGGCAGCGACTCTACCGCTGCGCCACCGTGCCGCTCGATGAAAGCCATATAACCAATGACTTTCAATGTGTTCAGGGTTAGGTAAGGTGGAACTTTTCAGTTTAGTTTAAAGATAGTGTGGAAACAGGCCCCTCGCCTATTGAATCCACGCCCACATTTGATCATCCGTACACATGCAAACATAGACATATGTGCAGGAGGAGGACATTCGGCCCATCGAGCCAGCACCACCATTCAATGTGATCATGGCTGATCATCCAAAATCAGTACCCCGTTCCTGCCTTCTCTCCATATCTCTTGATTCCTTTAGCCCTAATACAGTACCAATTCTAACTCTCTCTTGGAAACATCCAGTGATTAACCTCCACTGCCTTCTGAGGCAGAGAATTCCACAGACTGAGGAAGGACATTATTGCCATAGAGGGAGTGCAGAGACGGTTCACCAGACTGATTCCTGGGATGTCAGGACTGTCTTATGAAGAAAGACTGGATAGACTTGTTTATACTCTCTAGAATTTAGGAGATAAGAGGGGATCTTACAGAAACTTACAAAATTCTTAAGGGGTTGGACAGGCTAGATGCAGGAAGATTGTTCCCGATGTTAGGGAAGTCCAGGACAAGGGGTCACAGCTTCAGGATAAGGGGGAAATCCTTTAAAACCGAGATGAGAAGAACTTTTTTCACACAGAGAGTGGTGAATCTCTGGAACTCTCTGCCACAGAGGGTAGTTGAGGCCAGTTCATTGGCTATATTTAAGAGGGAGTTAGATGTGGCCCTTGTGGCTAAGGGGATCAGGGGTATGGAGAGAAGGCAGGTACAGGATACTGAGTTGGATGATCAGCCATGATCATATTGAATGGCGGTGCAGGCTCGAAGGGCCGAATGGCCTACTCCTGCACCTAATTTCTATGTTTCTATGACTCACAACTCTCTGGGTGAAAATGTTTTTCCTCATCTCGGTCCTAAATGGCCAACCCCTTATTCTTAAACTGTGACCCCTGGTTCTGGACTATCCCAAAATTGGGAACATGTTTCCTGCATCGAGCCTGTCCAATACCTTAAGAATCTTTTTGTTTCTATAAGATCCTCTTTTATGTCATTCCACTTTCGCATCCTACACACTATGTACAATATACAGAGTCCAATGTAATCTACAAACATGTGTAAGAAAGAACTGCATATGCTGGCTTAAATTGAAGGTGGACACAAAATACTGGAGTAACTCAATGGGACAGGCAACATCTCTGGAGATCTCTGGACTTTTTATCAGAGAGTGGTGAGTCTGTGGAATTCTCTGCCTCCGAGGGCGGTGGAGGCAGGTTCTCTGGATGCTTTCAAAAGAGAGCTAGATGGGGTTCTTAAAAATAGTGGAGTCAGGGGATATGGGGAAAAGGCAGGAACGGGGTACTGATTGGGGATGATCAGCCATGATCACTTGAATGGCGGTGCTGGCTCGAAGGGCCGAATGCCCCACTCCTGCACCTATTGTCTGTTGTCTATTGAACTTAACAGTGTGCTTTTCAATTTTAGAGTACAATTTCATGAGATTGATCCCTGGGATGGCGAAACTGTCATGAGGAAAGATTGAAAAGACTAGGCTTATATTCACTGGAGTTTAGAAGGATGAGGGGGGATCTTATAGAAACATCTAAAATTACAAAAGGACTGGACAAGCTAGATGCAGGAAAAATGTTCCCAATGTTGGGCGGGTCCAGAACCAGGGGCCACAGTCTTAGAATAAAGGGGAGGTCATTTAAGACTGAGGTGAGAAAAAACGTTTTCACCCAGAGAGTTGTGAATTTGTGGAATTCCCTGCCACAGAGGGCAGTGGAGGCCAAGTCACTGGATGGATTTAAGAGAGAGTTAGATAGAGCTCTAGGGGCGAGTGGAGTCAAGGGATATGGGGAGAAGGCAGGCACGGGTTATTGATAGGGGACGATCAGCCATGATCACAATGAATGGCGGTGCTGGCTGGAAGGGCCGAATGGCCTCCTCCTGCACCTATTATCTATTTTTCTACGTTTGTAGGTTAATTGGCTTCTGTAAAATTGTCCCTGGTGTGGGCTAGCATAGCGGGGGTGTTTTGTGGTCGGCATGGTCCCGGTGGGCCGAAGGGCCAAATTCCACGCTGTATCTCCAAAGCCTAACCCGCAACTTTTTTTTACACAGAGGAGGGTGGGTGCTTGGAACACGATATTAGGGGTGGTAATCACATTTCACTGTGCCATCTTGCACATGGGACAAATAAATGTATCTTGTATCTTGTGACCTGTACGCCTGGAGTGTGGGAGGAAGCCGGAGCACCCGGAGAAAACCCACGCAGTTCACGGGGAGAGAACGTACAATGTCTGCACTGTACGGTCAGTATCGAACCGTGTCTCCAGCAACTTGGATCCATAAATTGGATAGTTATATGGATGGGAAGGGAATGGAGGGTTATGGTCTGAGTGCAGGTATATGGGACTAGGGGAGATTATGTGGTCGGCACGGACTAGAAGGGTCGAGATGGCCTGTTTCCGTGCTGTAATTGTTATATGGTGTTATAACTCTACCCCTACACCACCAATATAGATCACGTGCAGGCAGTTCACGTGCAG
>JAWMAR010000222.1:2054585-2099585 GCA_036785375.1 Leucoraja ocellata | reverse complement strand
GGAGAGGACGCTGCACGGAGAGGACGCTGCACGGAGAGGATGCTACAGGAGAGGACGCTACACGGAGAGGACGCTGCACGGAGAGGACGCTGCACGGAGAGGACGCTGCACGGAGAGGACACTGCAGGAGAGGACGCTGCACGGAGAGGACGCTGCACGGAGAGGACGCTGCAGGAGAGGACGCTACAGGAGAGGACGCTACAGGAGAGGACGCTGCACGGAGAGGACGCTGCACGGAGAGGACGCTGCACGGAGAGGACGCTACACGGAGAGGACGCTGCACGGAGAGGACGCTGCACGGAGAGGACGCTGCACGGAGAGGACGCTGCACGGAGAGGACACTGCAGGAGAGGACGCTGCACGGAGAGGACGCTGCACGGAGAGGACGCTGCAGGAGAGGACGCTACAGGAGAGGACGCTACAGGAGAGGACGCTGCACGGAGAGGACGCTGCACGGAGAGGACGCTGCACGGAGAGGACGCTACACGGAGAGGACGCTGCACAGAGAGGACGCTGGCGCTGTTTGTCCGCCGCTTCTCCGTCTGCTATTGCCTCTTGTGTTCTTGTTTGTGTTCTGTTTTTGTTTTGTTTTGTTTTTGTTTTTGTTTTTTGTTTGCCTTGCCTTGTAAGGCGACTTTGAGTCCTTGAAAAGCGCTATATAAATTCAATTTATTATTATTAATATAAGGTCATAAGTGATTGGAGCAGAATTAGGCCATTCATAGAAACATAGACAATAGGTGCAGGAGTAGGCCATTCAGCCCTTCGAGCCTGCACCGCCATTCAATGTGATCATGGCTGATCATCCAACTCAGTACCCCGTACCTGCCTTCTCTCCATACCCCCTGATCCCTTTAGCCACAAGGGCCACATCTAACTCCCTCTTAAATATAGCCAATGAACTGGCCTCAACTACCTTCTGTGGCAGAGAATTCCACAGATTCACCACTCTCTGTGTGAAAAATGTTTTTCTCATCTCGGTTTTAAAAGATTTCCCCCTTATCCTTAAGCTGTGACCCCTTGTCCTGGACTTCCCCAACATCGGGAACAATCTTCCTGCATCTAGCCTGTCCAACCCCTTAAGAAATTTGTAAGTTTCTGTAAGATCCCCCCTCAATCTCCTAAATTCTAGCGAGTACAAGCTCATCGGCCCACCGTCAACTCTGCCCAACAATCATGGCCGATCTATCTCTCCCTCCTAACCCCATTCTCCTGCCTTCTCCCAAATACCCCTGATGCCCCTACTAATCCAGAATCTATCTCTCTCTGCCATAAAAATATCCACTGACTTGGCCTCCACAGCCTTGTGTGGCAAAGAATTCCACAGATTCACCACCCACTGACTAAAGAAATTCCTCCTCATTTCCTTCCTAAAGGAACGTCCTTTAATTTTGAGGCTGTACCCTCTGGTCCTAGACTCTCCCACTAGTGGAAACATCCTTTCCACATCCACTCTATCCAAGTCTTTCACTATTCAGCACACGTTTCGATGAAGTCCGCCCTCTGACAGTTTGAGCTTTTGTGTGGAAAGCAGAAACAATAGACAATAGACAATAGGTGCTGGAGTAGGCCATTCGGCCCTTCGAGCTGAATCATCAAGGGAAGAATCGGGAACAACTTCCGAATGAGATTCTTTTCATAGAAACATAGAAACATAGAAATTAGGTGCAGGAGTAGGCCATTCGGCCCTTCGAGCCTGCACCGCCATTCAATATGATCATGGCTGATCATCCAACTCAGTATCCCGTACCTGCCTTCTCTCCATACCCCCTGATCCCCTTAGCCACAAGGGCCACATCTAACTCCCTCTTAAATATAGCCAATGAACTGGCCTCAACTACCCTCTGTGGCAGAGAGTTCCAGAGATTCACCACTCTCTGTGTGAAAAAAGTTCTCCTCATCTCGGTTTTAAAGAATTTTGTAAGTTTCTATAAGATCCCCTCTCAATCTCCTAAATTCTAGAGAGTATAAACCAAGTCTATCCAGTCTTTCTTCATAAGATAGTCCTGACATCCCAAGAATCAGTCTGGTGAACCTTCTCTGCACTCCCTCTATGGCAATAATGTCCTTCCTCCGATTTGGAGACCAAAACTGTACGCAATACTCCAGGTGTGGTCTCACCAAGACCCTGTACAACTGCAGTAGAACCTCCCTGCTCCTATACTCAAATCGTTTTAGTTTTAGAGATACAGCGCGGAAACAGGCCCTTCGACCCACCGAGTCCGCGCCAGCCAGCGATCCCTGCGCACTTACACTATCCGACACACACTGGGGACAATTTACATGTACACCAAGCCAATTAACCTACAAACCTGAACGTCTTTGGAGTGTGGGAGGAAACCGAAGATCCCAGAGAAAACCCACGCGGGAGAACGTGCAAACTCCGTACAGACAGCACCCATAGTCAGGATCGAACCCGGGTCTCTGGCGCCGTGAGGCAGCAACTCTAACACACCGTGCCGTTATGTTTTGAGAAAAGAAGCAGGGTGATGAAATTAAAGGGTCTGTGTCCAGAACGAGATTAAGAAATAAGAATATAAGCCAGGATTTGTGTTAGTTTACAGTTGATCGCTGGTCAGCGCAGACACGGTGGGCCGAAGGGTGTGTTTGCACGCTGTGTCTCTATAGCTGCTGCCTCACAGTGCCTGAGACCTGAGTTCCATCCTGACTGCAGAGTTACATGGTTAGGAGAGGGATATGGACCAAACGCGTGCAGACGGGGCCAGTGTAGATGGGACAGGTTGGTTGGTATGGACAAGTTGGGCCGAAGGGCCTGTTTCCATGCTGTACATTCCTATGACTCCGATTTACGGGGATGTAGCCAGAACTTGAGAGCATTGACGTTTTTAACCAGTCCCTGCAAACATGTACTGTCCTTGCCTGCTTCACTATTGTCCCTGTATCCAAAAAGGCAAGGATTACTTAACATAGACATAGAACATAGAAATTAGGTGCAGGAGTAGGCCATTCGGCCCTTCGAGCCTGCACCGCCATTCAATATGATCATGGCTGATCATCCAACTCAGTATCCCGTACCTGCCTTCTCTCCATACCCCCTGATCCCCTTAGCCACAGGGGCCACATCTAACTCCCTCTTAAATATAGCCAATGAAGTGGCCTCAACTACCCTCTGTGGCAGAGAGTTCCAGAGATTCACCACTCTCTGCATGAAAAAAGTTCTTCTCATCTCGGTTTTAAAGGATTTCCCCCTTATCCTTAAGCTGTGACCCCTTGTCCTGGACTTCCCCAACATCGGGAACAACCTTCCTGCATCTAGCCTGTCCAACCCCTTAAGAATTTTGTAAGTTTCTATAAGATCCCCTCTCAATCTCCTAAATTCTGGAGAGTATAAACCTTGGAATACAGACATAACATTAATAAGAGTTTTAAACATAAAGAACATCCCCCCACAATGGTTCCCATTATGAGGGAAGGCACAAAGTCCAGTCCCCAACCTCAGTTCACCCATAGTCGGGCCTATTGAGGCCTCCACAGTTGTCTCTACGGAGGCCCGATGTTCCAGGCCGTTCTCGCCGGGTGATGTTGCTCCAGCGTCGGGAGAATCCTCCCAGCGGCTTGGGACACCCTGGAACGGCCACCTCCGTACTGGAGGCCGCGGCTTCCGAAGCCGACAAGGCCGCGCCGGTTGGAGCTCCACAACTGGCGATCTCGTCGCGAGATCCCAGGCTCCCGGTGTAAAGTTCAGCGCCGCCGCCCGCAGCTGGCCGCTCCACAGTCCCGCAGCTCCGCGATGTTTTCCCCAGCGATCCTCAGCTCACCGGAGCTCCAGCGCGGCGACCCAGGCAAGGCATCGTCCGCTCCGCAATAGCGCTCCAGCGCTGTGCCGCCGCTGAAGCCGAGGTTCTGGGCGGTCCGCGACAGGAAACGGTGCTCCAGGCCCGCTGGTAGGCGGCGAGGACGGGTCGAAGCTGCAGCACGGAGAAAAGCTGCCTCTCCGACCAGGTAGGGACCCTGAAAGGTAGTTTCCCCCTTCCCCCCCCATAAAAAAGTCTAGACCTCCAAACAAAACACTTTAACTAACTAAAATAAAAATAAAAGATGACAAGACAGACAGCTGCTGGCTGGGCAGCCGTGCACAGGACAGCGCCCCCTGGACTTGTCTTAATGACTACAGGCGTGTCGCACTGACCTCTGTAGTCATGAAGGCACTCGAAAGGCTTGTGCTGGCCAAGCTAAAAATTATCACAATCCCCCTGCTGGACCCTCTGCAGTTTGCATATCGGGCCAATAGATCTGTGGACGATGCAGTTAACCTGGGCCTGCACTTCATCCTACAGCCTCTAGACCACCAGGGGGGCTATGCGAGGATTTTGTTTGTTGATTTTAGCTCTGCATTGTGCCAGAGCTACTACACTCCAAACTTTCCGAGTTGACTGTGCCTGAACCCCTCTGCCGGTGGATCACCAAGGTTGATGCCGTAGCAACAACCTTGAGCTCAATGCTCTTAAGACAGTGGAATTGATTGTAGACTTTAGGAGAGCTCCCCCTCTCCTCACCCCACTCACCATCAACAACACCTGTGGAGTCTTTTAAGTTCCTGGGAACCATCATCTCCAAGGACCTTAAGTGGGGGGGCTACCATCGACTCCACAGTCAAAAAGGCACAACAGAGGATGTACTTCCTATGGCAGCTGAGGAAGCACAATCTGCCACAGGCAATGATGGTCCAATTCTACACGGCCATCGTAGAGTCTGTCCTCACCTTCTCCATCATGGTCTGGTTTGTCTCAGCCACCAAGCACGACACCTGGAGGCTGCAGCGAATCGTCCGATCAGCTGAGATGGTTATTGGCTGCAACCTTCCCTCCATTGATGAACTGGTCACTGCAAGGGCCAGGAAGCGAGCGGGCAAGATCATCTCTGACCCCTCTCACCCTGGCCACAAACTCTTTGAATCACTTCCCTCTGGAAGGCGACTCCGGACTGTCAAAGCTGCCACAGCCAGACTTAAAAACAGTTTTTATCCACGAGTAGTTGCTCTACACAACAGCCAAAAATCTGTAGCCTCCCTTTGATCTGGTATTTTATTTCATTCTTCACATGGTCAAGTTCAAGTTCAAGTGAGTTTATCGTCATGTGTCCCTGATAGGACAATGAAATTCTTGCTTTGCTTCAGCACAACAGAACATAGTAGGCATTTACTACAAAACAGATCAGTGTGTCCATATACTATAATATAAATATATACCCACATGAATAAATAAACTGATGAAGTGCAAATAACAGATAATGGGTTATTAATAATCATAGTTTTGTCCGAGCCAGGTTTAATACTGCTAGTCAGTTATTAAAGATGGGATAGCAGCACATTTAGAAAGTGGTGAAATCATTGGACAAAGTCAGCATGGATTTACGAAAGGTAAATCATGTCTGACGAATCTTATAGAATTTTTCGAGGATGTAACTAGTAGCGTGGATAGGGGAGAACCAGTGGATGTGGTGTATCTGGACTTCCAGAAGGCTTTCGACAAGGTCCCACATAAGAGATTAGTATACAAACTTAAAGCACATGGCATTGGGGGTTCAGTATTGATGTGGATAGAGAACTGGCTGGCAAACAGGAAGCAAAGAGTAGGAGTAAACGGGTCCTTTTCACAATGGCAGGCAGTGACTAGTGGGGTACCGCAAGGCTCAGTACTGGGACCCCAGCTATTTACAATATATATTAATGATCTGGATGAGGGAATTGAAGGCAATATCTCCAAGTTTGCGGATGACACTAAGCTGGGGGGCAGTGTTAGGTGTGAGGAGGATGCTAGGAGACTGCAAGGTGACTTGGATAGGCTGGGTGAGTGGGCAAATGTTTGGCAGATGCAGTTTAATGTGGATAAATGTGAGGTTATCCATTTTGGTGGCAAAAACGGGAAAGCAGATTATTATCTAAACGGTGGCCGATTGGGAAAGGGGGAGATGCAGCGAGACCTGGGTGTCATGGTACACCAGTCATTGAAGGTAGGCATGCAGGTGCAGCAGGCAGTAAAGAAAGCGAATGGCATGTTGGCTTTCATAGCAAGAGGATTTGAGTATAGGAGCAGGGAGGTTCTACTGCAGTTGTATAGGGTCTTGGTGAGACCACACCTGGAGTATTGCGTGCAGTTTTGGTCTCCAAATCTGAGGAAGGACATTATTGCCATAGAGGGAGTGCAGAGAAGGTTCACCAGACTGATTCCTGGGATGTCATGACTGTCTTATGAAGAAAGACTGGATAGACTTGGTTTATACTCTCTAGAGTTTAGGAGATTGAGAGGGGATCTTATAGAAACTTACAAAATTCTTAAGGGGTTGGACAGGCTAGATGCAGGAAGATTGTTTCCGATGTTGGGGAAGTCCAGGACAAGGGGTCACAGCTTAAGGATAAGGGGGAAATCCTTTAAAACCAAGATGAGGAGAACTTTTTTCACACAGAGAGTGGTGAATCTCTGGAACTCTCTGCCACAGAGGGTAGTTGAGGCCAGTTCATTGGCTATATTTAAGAGGGAATTAGATGTGGCCCTTGTGGCCAAGGGGATCAGAGGGTATGGAGAAAAGGCAGGTACGGGATACTGAGTTGGATGATCAGCCATGATCATATTAAATGGCGGTGCAGGCTCGAAGGGCCGAATGGCCTACTCCTGCACCTAATTTCTATGTTTCTAATAGCCTGATGGTTGTGGGGAAGTAGCTATTCCTGAACCTGGTCGTTGCAGTCTTTAGGCTCCTGTTTAAATAATAATGTTTTATTTTTAATTGATTACAGTACATCGTATTGTGATCCTTGCGAGCGGAGCACCAAGGCAAATTCCTTGTATGTGTACATACTTGGTCAATAACATTGATTCAATTCAATTCAATTCAATAGTGAGAGAGATATTCCTTGGAGTGCAGCAGGATGCGAGGTGATTTTGTAGAGGTGTACAAAATCATGAGGAATCAAATCAGATAAAAGCACAGAGCCTTTTGCCCAGAGTAGGGGAATCGTGAACCAGAGGACATAGGTTTAATATGAGGGGGGAAGGGGGGGGGGCAGCGGGGGGGGGGGGGGGGGGGGGGTATGATTTAATGGGAATTTGAGGTGTAACTATTTTGTCCACAAAGAGAGGTGGGTGTATTTACCTGTTTAAGGATGAGAGGAGATCTTACTAGAACATATAAGATTATTAAGGGTTTGGACACACTAGAGGCAGGAAACATGTTCCCGATGTTGGGGGAGTCCAGAACCAGGGGCCACAGCTAAAGAATAAGGGGTAAACCATTTAGAATGGAGACGAGGAAACACTTTTTCTCACAGAGAGTGGTGAGTCTGTGGAATTCTCTGCCTCAGGGGGCGGTGGAGGCGGGTTCTCTGGATGCTTTCAAGAGAGAGCTAGATAGGGCTCTTAAAGATAGCGGAGTCAGGGGATATGGGGAGAAGGCAGGAACGGGGTACTGATTGTGGATGATCAGCCATGATCACATTGAATGGCGGTGCTGGCTCGAAGGGCTGAATGGCCTAGTCCTGCACCTATTGTCTATTGTTAAATGTTTCTTTTTTTTCAATTGAATTAATTTTATTAGAAGCGATTGTACAGGGATAAGGCAATCGACGTAACACTTAGTCAATTATTGTCCAACTTAATTTTTAACATTGAAACCTAAATCAAAAAAAAAAAGAAATAAAAGGAAAAAAGAGAGAAAAAGGAAGAGTGCTGCCTCAACTACCTCCTCCTGCAGTTCGACAGGTACATGGATAGGAAGGGATTCGACCTGATACGTTGCCTATTTCCTTTGCTCCATAGATGCTGCCTCACCCGCTGAGTTTCTCCAGCACTTTTGTCTACCATGGACAGGATAGGTTTTGTAGGGATATGAGCCAAATGCAGGCAGGTGGGACAAGTCTAGCTGGGACGGTGCTGGCTCGAAGGGCCAAATGGCCTACTCCTGCACCTGTTGTCTATTGTCTATTGTCTATTGGCACATGTTGGCCAGCATGGGCAAGTTGGGACCGAAGGGCCTGTTTCCATGCTGCATAACTCTACGACTCTACATCAGGGAACCTTCCCAGGAGCTGACGAGAGTGGGGACCAGGTATCATTGAGTGACCAGTCTGATTGCATTTCCTTCAAAAGAGCCGAGAATCAGTCTCAGGGAATTGGATTTTCATTGCACAGTTTGGATGTGAGCTACTGAAGCAATCTTCCTTGATTAGGCCTGATGGAGAGTCCAAACACAATCAGTTATTATCCCTTGATTAACTTGATGTTTGCTTTTAGTATCTGGAGTGCTCATGCAGAAACTGCGTTTGGCAGGCTCAATGGGCTATAAATTAAGTTGCAAGATTGAGTTAGCAGGGAAAGCCAGGTTGCCAGCCTGGTACTTGCAGCAGGACAGGGCGAAAAGATTGTTAAAGGCTTGGACACGCTAGAGGCAGGAAACATGTTCCCGATGTTGGGGGAGTCCAGAACCAGGGGCCACACAGTTTAAGAATAAGGGATAAGCCATTTAGAACGGAGATGAGTAAACACCTTTTTCACACAGAGAGTGGTGAGTCTGTGGAATTCTCTGCCTCAGAGGGCGGTGGAGGCAGGTTCTATAGATGCTTTCAAGAGAGAGCTAGATAGGGCTCTTAAAGATAGCGGAGTCCGGGGATATGGGGAGAAGGCAGGAACGGGGTACTGATTGGGGATGATCAGCCATGATCACAATGAATGGCGGTGCTGGCTCGAAGGGTCAAATGGCCTACTCCTGCACCTGTTGTCTATTGTCTATTGAAAACAACGTTCAAGGGGATTGATTTTCAAACTTTCCGCCACACACACACACACACACACACACACACACACACACACACACACACACACACACACACACACACACACACACACACACACACACACACACACACACACACACACACACACAAGGATGCAGTGTAGGCTGAGAGCAGCAAGATAACTCACAACAGGGATGGGCGTAATGCTGGGCCTCCACAAGCTCAGACTGCGTTTGGAGTATTGCGAGCAATTCTGGGCCCCATACCTGAGGAAGGATGTGCTGGTTCTTGAGGGAGTCCAGAGACGAGAATGACAATAGACAATAGGTGCAGGAGTAGGCCATTTGGCCCTTCGAGCCAGCACCGCCATTCAATGCATTCAGCACCTCATTGAACCTTGCCGAATAGAGAAAGGCTTGGGTCGAGTGGATGTGGAGAGGATGTTTCAACTAGTGGGAGAGTCTTGGACCAGTGGTCATAGCCTCAGAATAGGATGTGGAGATGAGGTGGGATTTCTTCAGTCTGAGGGTGGTGAATCTGAAGAATTCATTAACACAGACGGCTGTGGAGGACAAGTCAGTGGATATTTTTAAGGCAGAGAGAGAGGGAGGTGCGGAGAGTGAGAGAAGGAGAGGGAGCGATCTCCACACATTAACACTACTCAACACACATTAGGGACAATTTTACATTTATACCAAGCCAATTAATCTACAAACCTGTACCAGAGGACATAGGTTGAAGGTGAAGGGGAAAAGATTGAATAGGAATCTGAGGGGTAACTTTTTCACACAAAGGGTGGTGGGTGTATGGAACAAGCTGCCAGAGGAGGTAGTTGAGGCTGGGACTATCCCAATGTTTAAGAAACAGTTAGGTACATGGATAGGACAGGTTTGGAGGGATATGGACCAAACGCGGGCAGGTGGGACTAGTGTAGCAGGGACATGCTGGTCGGTTGGGCCGAAGGGCCTGTTTCCACACAGTATCACTTTATGACTGCATGACGATCACCCATACACCAGCCAGCACACCGGGGGCAATTCAGCACCTATAGGTGGGTGGCACGACTCGCGTCACAGCGGCCTCTGCAGTCCGTCTGTCTTTTTGTTATTTTTTGTCCCGTTTTAATGTGGTTTTTATTTTCTTTTGATGGGGTGTGTGTGTGTGTGTGTGTGTGTGTGTGTGTGTGTGTGTGTGTGTGTGTGTGTGTGTGTGTGTGTGTGTGTGTGTGTGTGTGTGTGTGTGTGTGTGTGTCGGAAAGTTTGAAAATCAATCCGCTGCATGGAGAACCCGACCTTTTCCTTGTCGGGTCTCCGTTGTCATTGGGGCCAAGCACCGTGGAGCGACCTCCAGCAGGAGCGACCTGGGGCTCCAGTTGCGGAGCCTGCGGAGCTACTCACCATCGCGGAGCTGGCCAAGTCCGGAGTGGGTGGAGCGGTGGTGGCGCGCCGACCCCGGGGATTGCAGGGGAGAGATAAGTTTTTTTGCCTTCCATCACAGCGAGGAGGAGATGCGCTGTGATGGATGTCTGTGTAAATTGTGTTGTGTCTTGGGTCTTTCTTGTGTGTATGACTGCAGAAACAACATTTCGTTTGAGCCTCTATGAGGTTCAAGTGACAAATAAATTGTATTGTGTATTGTATTTACAATTTTATCATCGCCAATTAGCCTCCAAACCCAGTACATCTTTGGAGGGTGGGAGGAAACCGAGAAAAACGCGCTGGTCACGGGAAGAACGTACAAACTCCGTACAGACAGCACCCTTAGGGCCAGGATCGAACCCGGGTCTCTGGCGCTGTAAAGCAGTAGCTCTACCACCACGCCACAAGTGACCGCCCACAAGTAAAAATGATTCTGCCCACCAATCGTGATATGTTAACCCAGCTAACTATTTTCCCATCAAAATGATGTGGTTGACTTCAGAGGAAGACACAAAGTACTGGAGTAACTCAGCGGGTCAGGCAGCTTCCCTGGACAACTTTATTCCTTGGAGAGCAGGATGATGAGGGATGCTCTTATAGAGGTGTACAATAGATTGCCCAAACCCTTTATAATCTTATATGTTTCAATGAGATCCCCTCTCAGCCTTCTAAACTCCAGAGTGTACAACCCCAGCTGCTCCATTCTCTCAGCATATGACAGTCCTGCCAAACCATGAATTAACCTGGTGAATCTACGCTGCACTCCCTCAATAGCAAGCTCAAACCTAACACAACTGCATAGTTGTTTTCTCCACAGATGCTGATCATTTCCAGTGTCTACAGTTTTTACCACAAACCTGTTTTACTTCTCCAACCACAGAACATCAGAAGTAGATCAGGTAGATGCACAGTCCCTTTCACCCAGAGTAGGGGAATCGAGGACCAGAGGGCATAGGTTCAAGGTGAAGGGGAAAAGATTTAATTGGAATCCAAGGGGTAACTTTTCCACACAGAGGGTGGTGGTGGGTGTGTGGGGGGGCTTGGGGGAAACTTATTTTGTCTCTTCCCTCGACGGAAATGCGACTTTTTCCGTATCGTATCTCCGTCCGCACTGCGGCCTTAACACCGTGGAGCTGGCAGTCCCTTCTTTAGGGGTCAACTTCGGGAGCTCCAACCACAGGAGCTTCGACAGCCCCGACGCGGGGGCTTCGATCGTGCCGACTGTTTCGACTGCCCCCGATCGCGGGATGAAAGGAGGAAGACGGTATAAGGTATTTGCCTTCCGTGGGGAACATGAGGTCGACGAAAAACAGGATGGGCGTGCCGCCTGCGCTGGTGGGGAGTGCCGTGAGTGCGGTGATCTCGGTGTTTGTGTGGACATGGCTCCATGGGGACATCCCGGAGTCTGGTGCGAGTGTGGACGGCTCTCTGACTGTTCGGGCGGACAGGGAGTGCGAGAGAGTGACAGTGGTCGGTGCAACACGGTGAAGGAGCGTGTGTGTGTGTGTGGCCCGGGGATTCTCACATGCCGCTGTGGTGGCTGTTTAAAGGGCGTTATTTGAGCGTCACTTACGCGTCACGACACACGGGTATTACGCGCATGGCGCATGGTGAGACGTGGTGGCGTAGTTAGTGATGCGCGGTCGCGCACGGTGTCCCAGGTTTTGGGATTTTCAAAATGACGCGCAAATGGCGCCCAAGTGGGACAGGCCTCTTAGTCTATGTTTAATCGTTATGTATCTCGTTGCTTTTTTTTAATGTATGACTGCGTTGGCAAAACAAATTTCCCTGTACCTCGGTACAAGGACCATTGAACCATTGAAGAGTACAGTACATGAACAGGCCCTTCGGCCCACAATATCGGTGCCGAACTGGATGCCAAGTCAACTGACAAACCAAGTCTACAGTCCGTGAAGTTTAACACGGATCTCACCCCTGAGGAAAACAAGCCACACCGTGTGAGAAAGAGGGTGATGTTCTTACCCGAATGAAGCTTGGGAAGTTTAGACCATAGTAACCGATGGCAAAATAGTCCGGTTTGGGCCTCAGAACTTGCATGATGTTTTCGTAGAATTTGGCCTGGCGTTGCTGTGAGATCGAAAAGAGAGGAAGATTAGAGGGAGACAAAGTTCTGGAGTAACTCAGCGGGTCCCAGACTCACTGCGTGGGTTTTCTCCGGGATCCCCAGTTCCCTCCCACTCTCCGAAGACGTGCAGGTTTGGGTGTTGATTGGGCTGTGTGGTGTGTGTGTGGGACAAGTGTCAGTGTGCGGGGATCAATAGACAATAGGTGCAGGAGGAGTGGGCCATTCGGCCCTTCGAGCCAGCACCGCCATTCAATGTGATCATGGCTGATCATCCCCAATCAGTACCCCGTTCCCGCCTTCTTGGAACATAGAAAATAGGTGCAGGACCCAGGATGTGGTCTCACCAGAGCCCTATACAACTGCAAAAGAACCTCTTTAGTCCTATACTGAAATCCTTAAATGAATCAAGGGGATATGGGTACTGATTGTGGATGATCAGCCATGATCACATTGAATGGCGGTGCTGGCTCGAAGGGCCAAATGGCCTACTCCAGCACCTATTGTCTATTATAGATACATAGAAACATAGAAAATAGGTGCTGGAGTAGGCCATTTGGCCCTTCGAGCCAGCACCGCCATTCAATGTGATCATGGCTGATCATCCCCAATCAGTACCCCGTTCCTGCCTTCTCCCCATATCCCCTGACTCCGCTATCTTTAAAAGATCGTTGGTCGGCGCTGACTCGGTGGGCCGAAGGGCCTGTTTCCGTGCTGTGCCTCCGAACTAAACTAAAGTAAGACCCGCACAGGAAGGAGGAAAGACATTCTTGCCATAGAGGGAGTACAGAGAAGGTTCACCAGACTGATTCCTGGGATGGCAGGACTTTCAATTGAAGAAAGACTGGATAGACTCGGCTTGTACTCGCTAGAATTTAGAAAATTGAGGGGGGATCTTATAGAAACTTACAAAATTCTTAAGGGGTTGGACAGGCTAGATGCAGGAAGATTGTTCCCGATGTTGGGGAAGTCCAGAACAAGGGGTCACAGTTTAAGGGGGAAATCCTTTAGGACCGAGATGAGAAAAACATTTTTTCACCCAGAGAGTGGTGAATCTCTGGAACTCTCTGCCACAGAAGGTAGTTGAGGCCACAGTTCATTGGCTATATTTAAGAGGGTTAGATGTGGCCCTTGTGGCTAAAGGGATCAGGGGGTATGGAGAGAAGGTAGGGATGGGATACTGAGTTGAATGATCAGCCATGATCACATTGAATGGCGGTGCAGGCTCGAAGGGCCGAATGGCCTCTACTCCTGCACCTATTTTCTATGATTCTAACAGTTCTGCTCGAGAAGAATCTTCAAACCCACTGATTTCCACTATTAACTTAAGAGCCGCTTGGAAAGTTTGCCACTGCTCACTGACCTGCCTGCCGCACTCCCTCTGTGCATTAGAGAGAAGCTCGTGCAGAGGCAAAGTCTAATCGTTTGAACGTAATTTGTATTTCATCAATCACCATTAGCTTATCAAAATCAATGGCAGTGCACATTTACTCACCAGGGTCTTGCTCAGCAGCCCGTAATCAAAGACCTCCGTTTCATACTGCTCAGCCAGTTCTTTGCAGAGATGAATGGCTTCTTCCCACATCTGCACACAGGAAGGGGTGAATAATTAGGTTGGCTCATTGCACTCACAGATCTGTGCTCATGTTGTCGAACCTCCCCCCCCCCCTCCCCCCCCCCGCCCTCCCGTGGTGAGCCCCTGTCAACTGACCTCAGTCAGGCCAACGACAACAAACAGAGAACAGCAGCAATAGTAAATAGACAATAGACAACAGACAATAGGTGCAGGAGTAGGCCATTCGGCCCTTCGAGCCAGCACCGCCATTCAATGTGATCATGGCTGATCATCCACAATCAGTACCCCGTTCCTGCCTTCTCCTCATATCCCCTGACTCCGCTATTTTTTAAGAGCTCTATCTAGCTCTCTCTTGAAAGCATCCAGAGAACCGGCCTCCACCGCCCTCTGAGGCAGAGAATTCCACAGCTTGGCGCCAACCCGGAGCATGCTCCCTGTTTAAGGGCGGGCACCCACGGATGTCGAACCGGATGGCATCACCCTGCTGCGGACTTCTGCTCCCCAAACAGTTGTATAGGGCTCTGGTGAGACCACATCTGGAGTATTGCGTACAGTTTTGGTCTCCTAATTTGAGGAAGGACATCCTTGTGATTGAGGCAGTGCAGCGTAGGTTCACGAGATTGATCCCTGGGATGGCGGGACTGTCATATGAGGAAAGATTGAAAAGACTAGTCTTGTATTCACCGGAGTTTAGAAGGATGAGGGGGCATCTTATAGAAACATATAAAATTATAAAAGGACTGGACAAGCTAGATGCAGGAAAAATGTTCCCAATGTTGGGCGAGTCCAGAACCAGGGGCCACAGTCTTAGAATAAAGGGGAGGTCATTTAAGACTGAGGTGAGAAAAAACTTTTCACCCAGAGAGTTGTGAATTTGTGGAATTCCCTGCCACAGAGGGCAGTGGAGGCCAAGTCACTGGATGGATTTAAGAGAGAGTTAGATAGAGCTCTAGGGGCTAGTGGAGTCAAGGGATATGGGGAGAAGGCAGGCACGGGTTATTGATAGGGTACGATCAGCCATGATCACATTGAATGGCGGTACTGGCTCGAAGGGCTGAATGGCCTCCTCCTGCACCTATTTTCTATGTTTCTATGTTTCTAAACGCAAGAAGAAGAAGAAGAAGAAGAAGAAGAATATTCTTGGGATTTATAGGTGGAGAGGCAGGTAGTGTAGAGGAAGCAGGGAGTCTGTAGAACAACTTGGACAGGTTGAGGTAGTGGGCAGATAAGTGGCAGATGGAATATTGTGTGGCAAAGTGTGGAGTCGTGCATTTTGTTAGTAGGAATAAAAGCGTAGACTATTTTCTAAATGGGGAGAGAATCCAGAAATCGGAGGTGTAAAGGGACTTGGGAGCGCTGTTGCAGGATTCCCAAAATGTTAATCTGCAAGTCAAATCAGTAGTAAAGAAAGCAAACTCAATGCTGGCATTTATTTCAAGAGGGTTTGTATACAAAAACAGGGATGTAATGCTGAGGCTCCATAAGGCGCTGGTCAGGCCGCATTTGGAATATTGTGATCAATTTTGGGCCCCGTATCTGAGGAAGGATGTGCCGGCTCTGGAGAGGGTCCAGAGGAGGTTTACAAGAATGATCCCAGGAATGAGTGGGTGTTTGACGACACTGTTTAGGAGGATGAGGGGGAGGGGGGGGGGAGACCTCTTTGAAACTTATCGAATAGTGAAAGGCCTAGATAGAGTGGATGTGGGGAGGATGTTTCCATTGGTGGGAGAGTCTAAGAGGGGAGGCCATAGAATAAAAGGATGTACTTTTAGGAAGGAGATGAGGAGGAATTTCTTTGGTCAGAGGGTGGTGAATCTGTGGAATTCTTTGCCATACAAGGCTGTGGAGGCCAAGTCAGTGGATATTTTTAAGGCAGAGATAGATAGATTCTTGATTAGTACGGGTGTCAGGGGTTATGGGGAGAAGGCAGGAGAATGGGGTTAGGAGGGAGAGATAGATCAGCCATGGTTGAAAGGTGGAGTAGACTCGTTAGGCCGAATGGCCTAATTCTACTCCTGGAACCTATGAATTTATGAACTTATGAACATCAGAGTCAGTACAATGCATTCTTTATATTCTTGTTTAAGAAGGAACTGCAGATGCTGGAAAATCGAAGGTAGACAAAAGTGCTGGAGAAACTCAGCGGGTGCAGCAGCATCTATGGAGCGAAGGAAATAGGCGATGTTTCGGGCCGAAACCCTTCTTCAGATTTAAGCATTCTTTATATTCCCTCTGACCAACAATTTAAAGGGCCTGTCCCATTTGGAGATTTTTTTGGCGACTGTCGGCATCATTGACTGATGTATCAGGTCTCAGGAGGAGGAGCCATCTTGGGGGACGGCTGCCGTCTGTTTAATTCTTTTTTTTTTCAGTTTTTAGTTAGTTTTGTTCGTCGTTTTTTTCGGAGAAATGGACTTCTTATTGTGGGGGGAAGGAGGTAACCCTACCTGGTCGGTGAGGCAGCTTTTTCTCCGGGCTGCCCCGTCGACCCGTCCTCGTGGCCTACCAGCGGGCGTGGAGCGCCGTTTCCTGGCGGGGACCGCCCAGCACCTCGGCTTCAGTGGCGGCACAGCGCTGGAGCGCCATCGTGGAGCGGAGCGGGCGATGCCTTGCCTGGGTCGCCACGCTGGATCGACGCGCTGGAGCTCCGGTGAGCTGTGACCGCCGAGATCAACACCTCCGGGCTGCGGGTCTGCGGAGCGGAGCGGGCGGCGCCGACATTAACATCGGGAGCCTGGGAGCTCCAAACCGGCGCGGCCTTGTCGGCTTCGGAAGCCGCGGTCCCCAGCTAGGAAGCGGCCGTTCCAGGTGGCCCAGCCGCTGTGAGGACTCTCCCGACGTCGGGGCAAGACCACCCGGCCAGAACGGCCAGGAACATCGGGCCTCCGTAGAGGCTATAGCGGAGGCCTCAATAGGCCCGACTTTGGGAGAACTTGGGGTTGGGGACTGGACTTTTGTGCCTTCCCCCACAGTGGTAACCACTGTGGGGGGATGACTTTTCTGTGTGTAAGGTACTTTGTTAGTCTGTGTCCAAGATGGCTGTCGGAAGGGAGAGTGGACGCTGGCGCGCTTTAGCTGCCGCTGCTCGCTCTTCACATTGTGTTTTTTTTAATTTTTTTGGTTTTTTGTGTCTTTGGAGCGATTTCTATCTTTAATTTATGTATTGATGATGTCCTTATTATTTATTTTTCTCCGACTACATGATTTTTTTCTCTTCTGTTTAATCTTTGTAAGGTGACCTTGAGATTTGAAAGGCGCCCGAAAATAAAAATTATTATTATTATTATTACTGAAAAAGTCACGGCGTGATGACGTTTAGACGTGCGGTGTCTCCTCAAGTGTCGCAACATTTTTTTTGTCGCCGCTGGATTTTGAAATGTTCAAAATCTATCGGCGACCCTTATACGTCAGTCAATGACGTCGGCAGTCGCCGAAAAAAATCGGCAAGTGGGACAGACCATTCACGCCCTTCTGCAGGATCTCCACAAGGACCATAATAGCTCCAGCTGAAGGTCCATCTATGTAGGGCAATATGGCATGGAGACAGGCCCTTCAGCCCAACTTGCCCACACCGACCAGAATACCGGAGCTATACTAGTCACACCAGCTTACGTTTGGCCCATATCCCTCGTCAGGAAAAATTGTTGTCAAGCTGGAGAGAGTGCAGAGAAGCATTACGAGGATGTTAACATAGAAACATAGAAATTAGGTGCAGGAGTAGGCCATTCGGCCCCTCGAGCCTGCACCGCCATTCAATATGATCATGGCTGATCATCCAACTCAGTATCCCGTACCTGCCTTCTCTCCATACCCCCTGATCCCTTTAGCCACAAGGGCCACATCTAACTCCCTCTTAAATATAGCCAATGAACTGGCCTCAACTACCTTCTGTGGCAGAGAATTCCAGAGATTCACCACTCTCCGTGTGAAAAATGTTTTCCTCATCTTGGTCCTAAAAGATTTCCCCCTTATCCTTAAACTGTGACCCCTTGTTCTGGACTTCCCCAACATCGGGAACAATCTTCCTGCATCTAGCATCTAATCCAACCCCTTAAGAATTTTGTAAGTTTCTATAAGATCCCCTCTCAATCTTCTAAATTCTAGCGAGTACAAACCGAGTCTATCCAGTCTTTCTTCATATGAAAGTCCTGACATCCCAGGAATCAGTCTGGTGAACCTTCTCTGCACTCCCTCTATGGCAATAATGTCCTTCCTCAGATTTGGAGACCAAAAATGTTGCCAGGATTCAAGTGCCTGAGCAACAGGGAGAGATTGAGCAGGCTCGGATGAGGGGTGATCTTATAGAGGTGTGTATAAGGTCACGAGTGGAATAGACAGGGTATATGCAAGACCCAGAAGACATATAATTAAGATGAGGGGGATTTAGATTTACTAGGGGCAACTTTATAGCATAAAGGGTGGTGGGTGTATGGAATGAGCTGCCAGAGGTAGTCGAGGCAGGGACCATCACAATGTGCGTGGATAGGGAACAGGCCCTTCGACCCACCAAGTCCACAGTGGCAAGCGATCGCTGCATATAAACACTACCCGACCCACACTGAGGTGTATGGGCAAAATACGGGCAGATGGGGCATGTTGGTTTGCATGCGCAGGTTGGGCCGAAGGGCCTGTTTCTGTGACATTCCATCACGACAGAAAATAGAACCACATTTTGTAATGGCCACGATATTGCGATATAGGAAAGATAGAAACATAGAAATTAGGTGCAGGAGTAGGCCATTCGGCCCTTCGAGCCTGCACCGCCATTCAATATGATCATGGCTGATCATCCAACTCAGTATCCTGTACCTGCCTTATCTCCATACCCCCTGATCCCTTTAGCCACAAGGGCCACATCTAACTCCCTCTTAAATATAGCCAATGAACTGTGGCCTCAACTACCTTCTGTGGCAGAGAATTCCACAGATTCTACATTCTCTGTGTGAAAAATGTTTTTCTCATCTCGGTCCTAAAAGATTTCCTCCTCATCCTTAAACTGTGACCCCCTTGTCCTGGACCCCCAACATCGGGAACAATCTTCCTGCATCTAGCCTGTCCAACCCCTTAAGAATTTTGTAAGTTTCTATAAGATCCCCCCTCAATCTTCAAAAGGAAGGGCATTCATTGCACAAATCAATTATTTCAGCTGGGCTCACAACATATAGCGTGCAGAGATAAATTTTGGGCAGGCTCATTAAAGAACTATTACACTAATCCTTCGCATTTAGCATTTCAGAAGCTTAGCAAAGCAAATGTTTTGTTCCTCTGAGCTCACTACACATTGACATATCCTGCCTGTATTTACCTCTGGCCTTTCAAATGCCTAGAAGGAGTTTGGGGAGCTTAGACATAGACATTTAAAGGCTTAAACATTGAGCTATTTCTCGATGGTTATTTTGGTGCCATTTCCTTGGGGGCAAAATGCGTTTTGATGTTCATCCCGCTGCTGATTTTTCTCAGAGCACGGTGGCGCAGTGGTAGAGTTCCCGCCTTACTGCGCCAGAGACCCGGGTTTGATCCTGACTACGGGTGCTGTCTGTGCGGAGTTTGTACGTCCTCCCCGTGACCTGCGTGGGTTTTCTCCAAGATCCTCACACACTCCAAAGACGTACAGGTTTGTAGGTTAATTGGCTTGGTGTAAGTGTAACATTTCCCTCGTGTGTGTAGGAAAGTGTTAATGTGCGGGGATCGCTGGCAAGTGTGGACTTGGTGGGCCAAAGGGCCTGTGTCCCCGCTGTATCTCTAAACCAAACTAAAAAAAACTATTCCTCATGATTTAGTACACCTCTATAAGATCATTCTCCTGCACTCCTAAATTAAACTGAGTAAATGTGTCTCCTTCTAAGTGCTGATAAAAAAAAACCTGGTGATGTGTAAGCTGAGCTCTGAGCCCCTTCATTCCCTTTGGCCTTTGTGTGATTGTATCTCAGCCCGCAGTGCGACCTAACATCGTGGAGTTGGCGGTGTGTGCTGGAGCCGGACCAGGAGCCCCATCGCGGGACTTAAACATCACGGAGCTAGTGATCCCAGTCAGCGGTCGTCTTTGGGGCTCCAACCGTGGGTGCCGGCGGCCTTTCACATCGCTGAGCCCGTGGTCTCTGGTTAAAGACCGACATCGGGGACTCCAAGCCGCAGGAGTTTCGATCGCCCCGATACGGGAGTTTCAATCGCCCCGATACGGGAGTTTCAATCGCCCCGACGCAGGAGTTTCAATCGCCCCGATACGGGAGTTTCGATCGCCCCGATACGGGAGTTTCGATCGCCCCGACGCAGGAGTTTCAATCGCCCCGATACGGGAGTTTCGATCGCCCCGACACAGGAGTTTCGATCGCCCCGACCCGCCTCGCCGGCTCCGGACGCTTCGATCCCCCTGACTGCAGATGGTTTGACTGCCCCGACCGTGAGAGAATAAAGAGCAAGGAGATTGGACCTTATTGCCTTCCATCACAGTGAATCTGCTGTGGTGGATGTTTGTGTTAACTTTTATGTAGTTGTGTGTCTTGTTGTTTTATTTTTAGTATGGTTGTATGGTAGTTCAAATTTCACTGTACATTAATTGGTATACGTGACAATAAACTGACCTTCAAACCTTGATCCAGAGACAACAATGTGGTATGATTTTAAACTGTTTTCACAGTTTTTGAACAATTATTAGACAATAGACAATAGGTGCAGGAGGAGGCCATTCGGCCCTTCGTGCCAGCACGGCCATTCAATGTGATC
This sequence comes from Leucoraja ocellata, assembly GCA_036785375.1. NCBI lineage: Eukaryota > Metazoa > Chordata > Chondrichthyes > Rajiformes > Rajidae > Leucoraja > Leucoraja ocellata. The sequence goes on along the minus strand of JAWMAR010000222.1, from coordinate 2,079,036 downwards.
ATGGCTAATCATCCCCAATCAGTACCCCGTTCCTGCCTTCTCCCCATATCCCCTGACTCCGCTATCTTTAAGAGTCCTATCTAGCTCTCTCTTGAAAGTATCCAGAGAACCTGCCTCCACCGCCCTCTGAGGCAGTGAATTCCACAGACTCACCACTCTCTGTGAGAAAAAGTGTTTCCTCGTCTCCGTTCTAAATGGCTTACTCCTTATTCTTAAACTGTGGCCCCTGGTTCTGGACTCCCCCAACATCGGGAACATGTTTCCTGCCTCTAGCGTGTCCAAGCCCTTAACAATCTTATATGTTTCAATGAGAACCCCTCTCATCCTTCTAAACTCCAGAGTGTACAAGCCCAGCTGTTCCATTCTCTCAGCATATGACAGTCCCGCCATCCCGGGAATTAACCTTATAAACCTACGCTGCACTCCCTCAATAGCAAGAATGTCCTTCTACAAATTAGGGGACCAAAACTGCCCACAATACTCCAGTTGTGGTCTCACTAGGGCTCTGATTGAATGGTGGAGTAGAGTTGATGGGCCGAATGGCCTAATCAACGTATGACCTTACAACCTCCAGCACTCAAGAGAAAACGATGCAAGTGGTGAAGTCTTACCTTGCCCTTGTCCAAGTAGTCGATGATTTTATTGTACAGGTTCTCCTTCAGTTGCCGCTGCGTATGCGAACCTTGGAAGTCTTGGATGTGCAGAGTAAATTGGTCGTCCGTCCACTACAAAGGGAAGCAGAGAATCAATGAAGTACAAAGCTCGTAAACCAACTTGAAAATTAAAAAAAATAACGTCACATGGCGGGGATGTGCAATATCACTGGAAGCTGCTGGAAACAAACTCATGCGGCATCTAAAGGGGACAAATTACACTAAGGACAGCAAAACAATATGACTTAAAAAGCCACGTTGGTTCGGCCACTTTTGAAGTATTGCGTGCATTTCTAGTCGTGGAGAAGTTTCAGAAAAGAATACAAGTTCACTGGACTATTGTCCGGATCCGTGGCCGGCACGGTGGCGCTGCGGTAGAGTTGCTGCATTACAGTGCTTGCAGCGCCGGAGGCCAGGGTTCGATCCCGATGTACGGAGTTTGTACACCTGTGTGGGTTGTCTCCGAGATCTCCGGTTCCCTCCCACACCCCAAAGACGTGCATGTGTGTAGACTAATTGGCTTGGTGTAGGTGTAAGTAGGACAGTGTTAATGTGTTCCTCACGACTGTGTTCCTGCATTCGACACCAACACCATCGTGAAGTTTGCAGACGACACAACAGTGATTGGGCTGATCACCAACGGTGATGAAACAAAATACAGAGCGGAGGTGCAGAACCTGGCGGACTGGTGCACACGTAACAACTTGTCACTAAACACCTCCAAGACCAAGGAGCTGATTATTGACTTCAGGAGGTCCCATAATGGAGAATACGCTCCAATCTCCATCTACGGGGAAAGTGTGGAGAGAGTGTCCAGCTTTAAGTTTCTGGGCACTCACATTTCAGAGGACCTCACATGGTCCACCAACACCGCTGCGCTGGTCAAGAAGGCACAGCAACGACTGTTCTTCCTGAGGACATTAAAAAAGACTGGTCTGCCCCAACAGCTGCTGACAACGTTCTACCGCTGCCCCACAGAGAGTATATTAACGTATGGCATCTCTGTGTGGTATCTCAGCTGCACGGAGGCGGAGAGGAGAGCTCTTCAGCGCGTCGTCCACAGAGCGCAGAGGATCATTGGGACAGAGCTACCAGCTTTGGAGGGCATCTACCACACACGGTGCCTCAGGAAGGCCGTCAGCATCCATAAAGACTCATCACACCCTTGTAACGGACTGTTCGAACTACTTCCCTCTGGCAGACGTTACAAGGCCTTCTACGCCCGAACTTCCATACTCAGGAACAGCTTTAATCCCAGAGTTATAGCGGCTCTGAACCGGCCCTGCTGAGTGCCCCCCACCCCCCCCCCCCCCCTGGACTGCCTCCCTCGGATGGTCACGACACACAGATTATTTATTTATTTTACTTTTCTTTTACATCGGTTGGAAGCTGCATACTAAATCACGTTGCACTGACGTGCAATGACAATAAAATATATTATTATTATTATTATTATTATTATTATGTGCGGGGATCACTGGTCGGCGCGGGATCGGTGGGCCCAAGGGCCTGTTTCCACGCTGTATCTCTAAAGTAGACTAAACTACTCAAGAGTAATATAGCACAGTACCAGGCCGTTCGGCCCAACTTGTCCATGCGCACCAAGATGCTCTATCTATCCTGGTCTCATCTGCCTGTGTTTGGCCCATAACCCTCTAAACTTTTCCCATCCATTGTCACAGATATAATGCAGTAGAGAAAGAAACATAGAAACATAGAAAATGGAGGAGGAGGAACACAGGAGGAGGCCATTCAGCCCTTCGATCCAGCACCGGCACGGCTGATCATCTAAAATAGTAAGATTAAACGAGAACTTACCAGTTCGAAGTTTGATCTGTATTTTATGAGGAGTTACGATGAGGGATTACGTGAAGAACCCGTCCAGCACGCATGTGTGACATTCTTCAAAGCAGCGGTGTGGAATCACAGACAGACACAGTAATTGAAATAAACATAGTAAAGATAAGGAGAACTTAAATACGAGTTGATCTCTATATTTGAGGGTGGAAGTGGAGGGCACGTAATCCCTCATCGTAACTCCTCATAAAATACAGATCAAACTTCAAACTGGCAAGTTCTCGTTTAATCTTACTCCCGTTCGTCGCTGTTGCGCTGCGCGAAGGCTCATGTCGCGCATGCGTACTGGACGGGTTCTTCACGTAGTCACTCACGTGACTCCGAAGTAAAATCAGTACCCTGTTCCTACTTTCTCCCCATACCCCTTGATTCCGTTAGCCCTTAGAGCTATATCTAAAGGGGCCAGTCCCACTTACGTGACATAGAAACATAGAAATTAGGTGCAGGAATAGGCCATTCGACCCTTTGAGTCTGCACCGCCATTCAATATGATCATGGCTGATCATCCAACTCAGTATCCTGTACCTGCCTTCTCTCCATACCAGGCGACTGCCGGAACCCGTGTATAGGTCGCCGAAATGTTGGTCACAAACGCCGTACATGCAGCACCCGTAGTCGGGATCGAACCTGGGTCTCCGGTGCTGCATTCGCTGTAAGGCAGCGACACTAGCGCTGCGCCACCGCGACCGCTTCCGGTACAGTCAGAGCGATACATTTGATAACCACCCAACTTCAGAGCGAAATTGTAAGTCTCCTTGGTGTTCAGTTTCCTTCTTCCCTTCCTCACTCTGTCTGTTTACCAAACATATATCAGTGTGAGGCCCGTCTAGGTCTCGCTGTGTCTCCGCATCAGCGGGCTGATGTGCGCTAAACTGAGTTGACAGCTTGAAGCACGACAAGCAAATTAAAAGTGAAAAGGTCAGGTCCCTGATCTCGCTGTGACTGATGTGCACCAGAAGCGGATATTAGTTTGCCTTGTTCCTTCAATCAAACAATGGGCACCATGTCCAAGGCAAACCGTGGATGAAGAGGCGACGGGGCGTGAAACATAGGCAACAGGTGCAGGAGAAGGCCATTCAGCCCTTCGAGCCTGCACCGCCATTCATTGTGATCATGGCTGATCATCCCCAATCAGTACCCCGTTCCTGCCCTCCCCATATCCCTTGATTCCGTTAGCCCTAAGAGCTAAATGTATCTCTCTCTTGAAAACATCCAGTGAATTGGCCAGAACTGCCTTCAGTGGCAGATAATTCAACAGATTCACAATGAGATGCCCTCTCATCCTTCTAAACTCCAGAGTGTACAAGCCCAGCTGCTCCATTCTCTCAGCATATGGCAGTGAAAAAAATATTCATCATCTCAGTCCTAAATGGCATATCCTTTATTCTTAAACTGTGACTACTGATTCTGGACGTGGGTGGGGGGTGAGGGTGAGGGGGGTTGGGCGAGGGTGAGGGGGAGGGGAGGGGGGGAGTGGGGGAGGGGGGAAGGGGAGGTGAAATGTTATGGCTGCACAAACTTGCTTTTCCTGATGCGCAGGAAGATAGAAACATAGACGATTGGTGCAAGAGTAGGCCTTTCAGTCCTTTGAGCCAGCTCAATATGATCACTGCTGATTATCCAAAATCAGTACCCCGTTCCTGCCTTCTCCCCATATCCCTTGATTCATTTAGCCCTAAGAGCTCGCTCTAACTCTCTCTTGAAAACGTAGGGGAATAAAGATCCTGAGGAGCAATCTTTTCTCACAGCTGGGTACTGTATCAGTTTTTTAAAAACCTTTCTCTCTCATGAGTAAGGTGTCTCCGGACTGTCAAAGCCGCCACAGTCAGACATAAAAACAGTTTTTATCCACGAGCAGTAGCTCTACTCAATAACCAAAAATCTGTAGCCTCCTTTTGCTCTGGTATTTTATTTCATTCACACGTTTAATTGATAATGATTTATTATTAATGTTTAATGTTTTATGTGTCATTCCTAACTGTCACTGTATGTCATGTTGTCACTTGCGGGCGGAGCACCAAGGCAAATTCCTTGTATGTGAATATTTGGCCAATAAACTTGTTCATTCATTCATTCATTCGTTCAATTAGAGGGTATTTCTGAGAAGGAGAGGGTAGCTCGGTTGTGCAGTGGTTAAGTTGCCGCCACACAGCACCAGAGACCCCGGTTCGATCCTGACTCCGGGTGCTGTTTGCGCAGAGTTTGTACGTTCTCCCCGTGACCTATTTGGGTTTTCTCCTGCACTCCAAAGACGTACAGGTTTGTAGGTTCATTGGTTTGTTAAATGTAAAATTGTCCCTAGTGTGTGTACGGTAGTGGCGGAAGTGGCGGCGCGGCTCTGGCTGCAGCGGCTCATCGGCAGTCCTGTTTGTTTTGTGTTTTTTGTGTTGTTTATTTTGTTTGGTTAGTCTAGTTTTTGTTTTTTTAGTGGTGTTTTGTGAGGGGGGGGGGGTGGAATGGGGTGTGCAGTCTCTCCCTGCGGGGGAATGCAACTTTTCTGTCGTATTCCCCTTCTCTGCCTCCGTCAGCGCTGAGGCCTAAATGGAGCTGGTGACCTCGAGGCTCCGGAGGCAGAGAACGTCAGGACTCGCCCTGAGTTCGCTCCCTTGAGGGCGGTCCGGCACAGGAGAGGAGCGGCCAGCCCAAGATGGAACGAGGCTCCCGTCGGAGCGGCCGAGCTCGGGGAGGTGCGGCGCTTGCAGCCCAAGGGAGGTTCGGCGCCCAAGTCGGGGCGGCCCGGTACGGGGGAGGTTCGGCGCCCAAGTCGGGGCGGCCCGGTACGGGGGAGGTTCGGCGCCCAAGTCGGGGCAGCCCGGCCCGAGGCTGAAGTCGACAGATACTCACGTGAGGGTGGCTGGGACGGTGTTCTGGCGGCGGTGGCCTGAGTCCGAGGTTCGGCCGCGGGCCAGCGGCTGCGTCTGCAGGTCTGGGTGGGCTGCAGCTACGACCACCCCGGGCCGCAGTGTTGAGCCGCGAGACTGTTATAACATCGCCTGGGGTTGGTGGGAGGGGGGGTATCGCCTCAGCGCAGAGGGAGAAGAGGAGGGAAGAGACTGTGACCTAAGACTTTTGCCTCCATCACAGTGAGGAGATGCTGGGTGGACTCACTGTGGTGGATGTTAATATGTGTTATTTGTTGTTTTTTATTGTATGTATGACTGCTTAAATTTCGTTCAGACTTCGGTCTGAATGACAAATAAAAGGCTATTCTATTCTATTCTAGTGTTAATGCGTGGGATCGCTGGTCGGCGCGGGCTCGGTGGGCCGAAGGGCCTGTTTCCGTACCGTTATGACATTTTAAAACACTTTTATAGATATAGAGAGGAAACAGGTGCTTCGAGCCCACCGAGACCGTGCCGACCAGTGATCGCCCCGTACACTACACACTGGGGACAATTTATAATTTTTACTGGTCAATTCCGAACAAACATGCACGTCTTTGGACTGTGGGAGGAAACTGAAGCACCCTGAGAAATCCCATGCGGTCACAGGGAGAATTAACTAACTACGCACAGACAAGCGCCTGTAGTCAGGATCGAACCTGGGTCTCTGGCGCTGTATGACTTTATAAATGGGAATAGGTTAGATCATAGGGTCATAAGTGATAGGAGCAGAATTAGGCCATTCGGCCCATCAAGTCTACTCTGTCATTCAATCATGGCTGATCCATCCTCATTCTCCCACGTTCTCTACATAACCCCTGACACCCGTACTAATCAAGAATCTATCTATCTCTGCCTTAAAAATGCCCATTGACGGCCTCTACAGCTTTCTGTTGCAAAGAATTCCACAGATTCACCACCCTCTGACTAAAGAAAATCCTCCTCATCTTCCTGAAGGTACGTCCTTTAAATCTGAGGCTGTGCCCTCTGGTCCTAGACTCTCCCACTCGTGGAAACATCCTCTCCACATCCACTCTATCCAGGCCTTTCACTATAGAAACATAGAAACATAGAAAATATGTGCAGGAGGAGGCCATTCGGCCCTTCGAGCCAGCACCGCCATGCATTGTGATCATGGCTGATCGTCCCCTATCAATAACCCGTGCCTGCCTTCTCCCCATATCCCTTCACTCCACTAGCCCCTAGAGCTCTATCTAACTCTCTCTTAAATCCATCCAGTGACTTGGCCTCCACTGCCCTCTGTGGCAGGGAATTCCACAAATTCACAACTCTCTGGGCGAAAACGTTTTTTTTCTCACCTCATTCTTAAATGGCCTCCCCTTTATACTAAGACTGTGGCCCCTGGTTCTGGACTCGCCCTATCCGGTGAGTTTCAATGAGGTTACCCCTTCATCCTTCTAAACTCCGGCGAGTACAGGCCGTCAAACGCTGATCAAATGCCAAGGCTGCATGGGTTGAATCAATGGGAGAAGTGAAGATGGATACGGAAAGCTCTTCCACACAGCTGAGCTAACCTCACGGCCCTGACGGTTCTGGTTGCCATTGGAAGTAATTAGCACTGTGATTGTGTTCATTGATCTACAGGAGTGGGTAAGAAGAGTTCTAATCATCCTTGACTGAAGTTTGTACAAGATAAAGGTTTTTGTTATGTTGATCTCAACCCCGTCCCACTCCCACATACGCACTCCTCTCCCAACACAACCTTCACTGTGTGTGGCATCCCCTCCTAGTCAACGGTCTCCTGTGTCTACACATCATCCACCTGCCTCTCTAGATGTCCCACTTCAGGGAGACAGCACGGAAACAGGCCCCTCGGCCCGTCGAACCCGTGCCGACCAGCGATCACCCCGTGCACTATCGCTCAGTTACGCACTGGGAATAATTGACAATTTTACCAAAGTCTATCAACCTACAAAAACCTTCACGTCTTTGGAGTGTGGGAGGAGGCAGGAGCACCTGGGGAAAACCCACGCAGTCTCATAGAAACATAGAAACATAGAGTCACTGTGGTGGATGTTCATGTTAAAATATGTTTTGTGTGTTCTGTTGCTTTTTATTTGTTTGTCTGACTTGGCAAATCAAATTCCTCGTATGTTGCAAAACATATTTTGCTAATAAAGTGTTATTGTGATTGTGATTGCTCGTACATCTCATAACAGAATTAGGCCATTCGGCCCATCAAGTCTATTCTGCCATTCAATTATGGCTGATCTAGAAACATAGACAATAGGTGCAGGAGTAGGCCATTTGGCCCTTCGAGCCTGCACCGCCATTCAATATGATCATGGCTGATCATCCAACTCAGTATCCCGTACCTGCCTTCTCTCCATACCACCTGATTCCTTTAGCCACACCCCCTAACTCCCTCTTAAATATAGCCAATGAACTGGCCTCAACTACATTCTGTGGCAGGGAGTTCCAGAGATTCACCACTCTCTGTGTGAACATGTTGCCGACAACTGTAGACAATACAATCGCCGGTACATGTCGCTGGTTGACGTAGGTAGTCGCCAATGGAATTCACTGAAGTCAGCGCCCGGCGACAACCAAATTCTAAGGGCAATTTACAAAAGCTAATTAACTTACAAACATGTACGTCTTTGGCATGTGTTAGGAAACTGGAGCACCCAGAGAAAACCCACTCAGTCACAGGGAGAACGTACAAACACTGTTCAGACAGCACCCGTGGTCAGGGTTGAACCCGGGTCTCTGGCGCGGTTGACAATAAACAATAGGTGCAGGAGTAGGCCATTTGGCCCTTCGAGCCAGCACCGCCATTCAATGTGATCATGGCTGATCATCCCCAATCAGTACCCCGTTCCTGCCTTCTCCCCATATCCCCTGACTCCGCTATTTTTAAGAGCCCTATCTATCTCTCTCTTGAAAGCATCCAGAGAACCTGCCTCCACCGCCCTCTGAGGCAGAGAATTCCACAGACTCACCACTCTCTGTGAGAAAAAGTGTTTCCTCGTCTCCGTTCTAAATGGCTTACTCCTTATTCTTAAACTGTGACCCTTGGTTCTGGACTCCCCCAACATCGGGAACATGTTTCCTGCCTCTAGCGTGTCCAAACCCTTAATCATCTTATATGTTTTAATGAGATCCCCTCTCATTCTTCTAAACTCCAGAGTATACAAGCCCAGCCGCTCCGTTCTCTCAGCATATGACAGTCCCGCCATTCTGGGAATTAACCTTGTAAACCTACGCTGCACTCCCTCAATAGCAAGAATGTCCTTCCTCAAATTAGGGGACCAAAACTGCACACAATACTCCAGGTGTGGTCTCACTAGGGCTCTGTACAACTGCAGAGTACCCTGTAAAAGATCCGTACAGACAGCACCCGTAGTCAGGATCGAACCCAGGTCTCTGGCGCTGTAAGGCAGCAACTTCACCGCTGCGCCACCATGCCATATGTTATCTCTTTCATTGCCTAAAGCCAGGATGTCATTGAACAGTTGGAGACAATTCTGGATTCAAGTAATTATCCATATTGGTACCAATAACAAAGGTAAACGTGCAGATTAGGTACTCAGGATATAGAAACATAGAACATTGGTGCAGGAGGAGGCCATTCGGCCCTTCGAGCCAGCCCTGCCATTCATTGTGATTCATGGCTGATCGTCTCCTATCAATAACCCGTGCCTGCCTTCTCCCCATATCCCTTGACTCCACCAGCCCCTATAGCTCTATCTAACTCTCTCTTAAAGCCATCCGGTGACTTGGCCTCCACTGCCCTCTGTGGCAGGGAATTCCACAAATTCACAACTCACTGGGCCAAAAAATTTTTTCTCACCTCAGTCTTAAATGGCCTCCCCTTTATTCTAAGTCTGTGCCCCCTGGTTCTGGACTCGCCCAACATTGGGAACATTTTTCCTGCATCTAGCTTGTCCAGTCCTTTTATAATTTTATATGTTTCTATAAGACTTCCCCTCATCCTTCTAAACTCCAGGGGGTATGGAGACAAGGCAGGTACAAGCCTATATTTGGAGGCCTTAGGTGAGGAAGAAGCAATGCCTTAAACGTAATAATGATTGATTTTATTGCCATGCAAAGAGGGGAACAAATGAGGAGATGAGGAGGAATTTCTTTAGTCAGAGGGTGGTGAATCTGTGGAATTCTTTGCCACAGAAAGCTGCGGAGGCCATCAACGGATATTTTTAAGACAGAAATAGATAGATTCTTGATTAGTGCGAGTGTCAGAGGTTATGGGGGGGAAGGCTGAAGAATGGGGTTAGGAGGGAGAGATAGATCAGCCATGATTGAATGGCAGAGTAGACTTGATGGGCCGAATGGTCTAATTCTGCTCCGACCAATTATGACCGTATGTGCCAGGTCGAAGGTTACAGGGAGAAAAGGCAGAATGGGGTTAAGAGGGAAAAACAGATCAGCCATGTTTGAATGGTGAGGTAGACTCAATGGGCTGAATGGCCTAATTCTGCTCCTGTGTCTTATGATCTTATAAATGTCTCACAGCTGCTCGGAGGAGGGGGCAGCCACTCTTGCGTTACCTATAACCATATAACCATATAACAATTACAGCACGGAAACAGGCCATCTCGGCCCTACAAGTCCGTGCCGAACACATATTCTCCCCTAGTCCCATATACCTGCGCTCATACCATAACCCTCCATTCCTTTTTCATCCATATCACTATCCAATTTATTTTTAAATGATACCAACGAACCTGCCTCCACCACTTCCACTGGAAGCTCATTCCACACCGCTACCACTCTCTGAGTAAAGAAGTTCCCCCTCATGTTACCCCTAAACTTCTGTCCCTTAATTCTCAAGTCATGTCCTCTTGTTTGAATCTTCCCTACTCTCAATGGGAAAAGCTTATCCACATCAATTCTGTCTATCCCTCTCATCATTTTAAAGACCTCTATCAAGTCCTCCCTTAACCTTCTGCGCTCCAGAGAATAAAGCCCTAACTTGTTCAACCTTTCTCTGTAACTTAGTTGCTGAAACCCAGGCAACATTCTAGTAAATCTCCTCTGTACTCTCTCTATTTTGTTGACATCCTTCCTATAATTGGGAGACCAAAATTGTGCACCATACTCCAGAACCTGTCGCTGAGGTTTTTGTTTTGTAAGTTTTTAGTGATACAACGCGCAAACAGGCCCTTCGGCCCACCAAGCCCGCGGCAGCTAGCAAACCCCATACACTGCGGCCTTTGCCCAGAAATTCTTTGGCCATTACCTTTAGTAGCTTGGCATGCAGCAGCAGAGTGTAAGCAGCCTCCGTGAAGTTCTCATAACCAATGTGTAAATCCCGGAGTTTGTACAGGTACCTGTGTGAAGCGAAAACAGAGTGGGTCAGGCGGTACGGTTCAGTTTAGTTTATTGTCACGTGTATTTGGCGCGCGCTATCCAGTCACCAGAAAGACAATACATGATTACACTCGAGACATTTACATTGTACAGGTACATGATAAGGGAATAATGTTTAGTGCCATGTAAAATCAAGCCATCAGGATGGAACAATAGACAATAGACAATAGACAATAGGTCCAGGAGTAGGCCATTCAGCCCTTCGATCACATTGAATGGCGCTGCTGGCTCGAAGGGCCGGATGGCCTACTCCTGCACCTATCGTCTATTGTCTATTGTTTATTGAGCCAGCACCGCCATTCACTGTGATCATGGCTGATCATCCCCAATCAGTACCCCGTTCCTGCCTTCTCCCCATATCCCCTGACTCCACTACCTTTAAGAGCTCTATCTAACTCTCTCTTGAAAGTATCCAGAGAACCTGCCTCCAGCGCTCTCTGAGGCAGAGAATTCCACAGACTCACAACTTTCTGTGAGTAAAAGTGTTTCCTCGTCTCCGTTCCAAATTGCTTACCCTATATTCTTCAACTGTGGGCCCTGGTTCTGGACTCCCCCAACATCGGGAACATGTTTCCTGCCTCTAGCGTGTCGAAACCCTTAATAATCTTATATGTTTCAATAAGATCCCCTCTCATCCTCTCAAACTCCAGAGTGTACAAGCCCAGCTGCACCATGCTCTCAGCATATGACAGTCCCGCCGTCCCGGGAATTAACCTTGTAAACCTACGCTGCACCCCCTCAATAGCAAGAATGTCATTCCTCAAATTAGGGGTCCAAAACTAGGGGTCCATTCGGCACTTTGAGCCAGCACCGCCATTCAATGTGACCATGAGGCCGCAGCTATTTACAATATACATTAACGATTTAGATGAAGGGATTAAAAGTAACATTAGCAAATTTGCAGATGACACAAAGCTGGGTGGCAGTGTGAACTATGAAGAGGATGCTATGAGGATGCAGGGTGACTTGGACAGGTTGGGGGAGTGGGCAGATGCATGGCAGATGCAGTTTAATGTGGATAAATGTGAGGTTATCCACTTTGTTGACAAAAACAGGAAGGCAGATTATAATTTCAGGCCGAGACCCTTCTTCAGACCACACACGATTTGGATCAGAATCTACAAGGCATATGATAAGTAAAGGGCCTGTCCCACTTGGCTGTTATTTGCGCCTCATTTACGCGTCATATGTAAAATAGGTCGACGCGTTGTGTGGGTAGTGCGGGACGGGCGCATGGAGAGGCGTGGAGGAGTCTGGAGTTGAGCGCGATATCGCGCGGCGCTCCAGGATTTTGGCCTGTACAAAATTCTCGTGCGCCACCTTTATCGCATACGCACGCTGACGTGTTGGCGTCGCATGCTGCGTCCCGACGTCTCACGTGCATCGCGTGGTGATGCATGGTTACGTCACCGCGAGTAACCATGTGTCGCCGCGGGCCTCAGGGTATTCTAACGACGACACGCGCACCAGACGGCATGTTGACGCGTGATTGGCGTGCGCCGTTGCGCGTAACTACGCGTCGACCTATTTTACATATGACGCGTAAATGAGGCGCAATGACGGCCAAGTTTGCAGATGACACTAAAGTGGGTGGTATTGTCGATTGTGAAGATGGTTATAAAAATCGCAGCAGGATCTTGGGCAGGTGGGCAAAGGATTAGTTGATGGAGTTTCATGTACATAAGTGAAAGGCGTTACATTTTGTGAAGTCAAACCAAGGCGGGATGTTCACAGTGAATGGCAGGGCTCGGGGGATTGTTGTCGAGCAGCCGGATCTAGGAGTCCTTGAATGTAATATCGTTGGAACATTGGGTTGTCAAGGGAGTAATGTGAATAACATTTGGTCCAAGATAAAAAAGAAGGGTCTTGACCCGAAACGTTGCCTATTTCCTCCGCTCCATACATGCTGCCTCACCCGCTGTGTTCCTCCAGTATTTTTGTCTACCTCTGGTCAAAGATAAAGTCCAGTAAAGTCCGAACAAAGGGTCGCCAATGAGCCAGAGAGTGGTTGAGGACCGCTCTCTGGTTGTGGTGGGATGATTCAGTTGCCTGATAACAGCTGGGAAGAAACTGCCCCTGAATCCGGAGGTGTGTGTTTTCACACTTGCCCTCTCTAGCCTACTCTACATATACGTCCTTCCTCTGTCTGATCCATGTTCTCTGTCCGAATTCTATCTTACCTAGTTCTGCCTGCCTAGCCCTGGCATGTATGAAGTATATTGTCACGTGTACCGAGGTACAGTGGAAAGCTTTTGTTGCGCGCTATCCAGTCAGCGGAAAGACAATACATGATTACCGTCGATCCATTCACAGTGTACAGATACATGGTAAAGGGAATATCGTGGATAACGTTTAGTACAAGATCAAAGATAGTGGAAGGTCTCCAGTGAGATAGATAGTAGTTCAGCACTGCTCTCTGGTTGTGGTAGGATAATTCAGTTGCCTGATAACAGCTGGGAAGAAACTGTCCCTTGAATCTGGAGGTGTGCATTTTCACACTTCTATACCTTTTGCCTGATGGGAGAGGGGAGAAGTGGGAGTGGCCGGGGTGCGACTGGTCTTTGATGATGCTGCCGGCCTTGCCGAGGCAGCGTGAGGTGCAATAGACAATAGACAATAGACAATAGGTGCAGGAGTAGGCCATTCGGCCCTTCGAGCCAGCACCGCCATTCAATGTGATCATGGCTGATCATCCCCAATCAGTACCCCGTTCCTGCCTTCTCCCCATATCCCCTGACTCCACTATCTTTAAGAGCCCTATCTAGCTCTCTCTTGAAAGCATCCAGAGAACTGGCCTCCACCGCCCTCTGAGGCAGAGAATTCCACAGACTCACCATACTCTGTGTGAAAAAGTGTTTCCTTGTCTCAATTGGTGGAGTTCTGGATAGATTTTTGCATGGGGCACAGTTAGAGGAGGTGGGTCGGGTATGTTTTTAATACTGAAGGTGGCGGGTGTCAGGAGCCCGTTGCCAGGTGTGGTTGTGGAGTTAGGATAGAGGTGTTAAGTGGCCTTTAGACAGGCACATGGCAGGGGATGGAGAGATATGGATCATGAGGGAGTTAGATGTGGCCCTTGTGGCTAAGGGGATCGGGGGTATGGAGAGAAGGCAGGTACGGGATACTGAGTTGGATGATCAGCCATGATCATATTGAATGGCGGTGCAGGCTCGAAGGGCCGAAAGGCCTACTCCTGCACCTAATTTCTATGTTTCTATGTTTCTATGAGGAGATTGGAGTCATTTGGCATCATGTTCAGCTGGGAGATTATGGGCCAAAGGGCTTGTTCCCACAATGGACACAAAGTGTTGGAGTAACACAGCGGGCCAGGAAGCATCTCTGGAGTAAAGGAATAGGTGACGTTTCGGGTCGAGACCCTTCTGGCATTGATCATTCCCCAAAAAATAAAATTGCTGCAAGAGGCACAACTGCCCAGACCGTCACACAAACCAACCTCCCTTCCATTGACTCCATCTACACCTCACGCTGCCTCGGCAAGGACAGCAGCATCATCAAGGACCAGTCTCACCCCGGGCCCTCCCTCTTCTCCCCTTTCCCATCGGGCAAGAGGAATAGGAGTGTGAAAACGCACACACCTCCAGATTCAGGGACAGTTTCTTCCCAGCTGTTATCAGGCAACTGAACCATCCCACCACCACCCAGAGACCAGCCCGAGTCTGAAGAAGGGTTTCGGCCCGAAACGTCGCCTATTTCCTTCGCTCCATAGATGCTGCTGCACCCGCTGAGTTTCTCCAGCTTTTTTGTGTACCTTCGATTTTCCTGCATCTGCAGTTCCTTCTTGAACAAAGAACAGCCCTGAACTACTATCTACCACTTTGGTGACCCCGGGACTATCTTTGATCAGGTTTTTACTGGCTTCACCTTGCATTAAACGCTGTACCCTTATCATGTATCTGTACACTGTAAATGGCTGGATTGCAATCATGTGTTGTCTTTCCGCTGACTGGATAGCAGGCAACAAAAGCTTTTCACTGTACCTCGGTACACGTGACAATAAACTAAACTGAAACTGAACTGATCATTCGAATTCTGATAGAGCAAGTGACAGTGAGACTGCAGAGTCGTGGGTAAATGTGTGCAGGTGCTCATTAGCGTCATAAAATCTTTCAGATGGCACAATGTGAATTCTAATTCCCGGAGAATGTATGAATTTCAATCAGTTGACTTGCTGTACGACAACAAGCAGAGCCAGCGAGCGAGTTTCCCCCGCTAATTGTTTGTTCTGATAGTCGACATGAATAACCAGTCAGTTTTCTGTCAGCAGATGTTTAACACGGTTGGTGTTACTAATGAAATTATAACCGCGGAGATGTGTGTGGTGAAAAGCAGGGCGCGGGAGTTCACATGAGGCCATCTTTGATACTCAGCGAGGTTTTGGTCTCTTCCTCTTAGTTTACAGCTTAGTTTAGAGATACACTGCGCGGAAACAGGCCCCCTTCGGCCCACCGAGTCCGCGCCGACCAGCGACCCCCCCCCGAACACTAACACTATCTTACACACACTAGGGACAATTTACAATGACACCCAGCCAATTAACCATATAACCATATAACAATTACAGCACGGAAACAGGCCATCTCGACCCTTCTAGTCCGTGCCGAACACGTATTCTCCCCTAGTCCCATATACCTACGCTCAGACCATAACCTTCCATTCCCTTCCCGTCCATGTAACTATCCAATTTATTTTTAAATGATAAAAACGAACCTGCCTCCACCACCTTCACTGGAAGCTCATTCCACACAGATACCACTCTCTGAGTAAAGAGGTTCCCCCTCATGTTACCCCTAAACGTATGTCCCTTAATTCTCAAGTCATGTCCTCTTGTTTGAATCTTCCCTACTCTCAGTGGGAAAAGCTTTTCCACGTCAACTCCGTCTATCCCTCTCATCATTTTAAAGACCTCTATCAAGTCCCCCCTTAACCTTCTGCGCTCCAAAGAATAAAGCCCTAATTAACCTACACACCTGTACGTCTTTGGACTGTGGGAGGAAACCGGAGATCTGGGAGAAAACCCACGGAGAACGTACAAAGAGGACGTTAGATAGGCACATGGAAGTGCCGGGAATAGAGTGATATGGATCAAGTACAGTCAGATGAGATCAGTTTGATTTGGCAACATGTTTAGCACCATCGTTATGGTCTGAGGGACCCGTTCCTGTGCTGTCCCATGTTCCATGCAGGCCGAGCCCAGGAACTGGCCCATCTGGCCAAGATGTGGATGCTAAACATGTTGATAATAGACAATAGACAACAGGTGCAGGAGTAGGCCATTTGGCCCTTCGAGCCAGCACCGCCATTCAATGTGATCATGGCTGATCAACCCCAATCAGTACCCCGTTCCTGCCTTCTCCCCATATCCCCTGACTCCGCTATCTTTAAGAGCCCTATCTAGCTCTCTCTTGAAAGTATCCAGAGAAAAATAGCCTCCACCGCACTCCGTGGCAGAGAATTCCACAGATTCACAACTTTATGGGTGGAAATGCTTTTCCTCGTCTCCGCTCTAAATGGCCTTATTCTTAAACTGTAGCCCCTGGTTCTGGACTCTCCCAACATCGGGAACATGTTTCCTGCCTCTAGCGCGCCCAATCCCTTAATAATCTTATATGTTTCAATAGGATATCCTCTCATCCTTCTCCCCACAACGACATTCCAAAAAATATCAATCCAAGTCTATCCAACTTGGATAGTAGCTAAAGCCAAAGATCCTATAGCGGAGCAAGATAGACCACTCCTGCTAAATGCAATGGGCTGACGTGTAGTACGCAACGGAGCGGAACGTGGGCCTTTTTGTCATCCATTTCAGTAACCAGACCCGACCCGACCCGACCCGACCCGACCCGACCCGACCCGACCCGACCCGACCCGACCCGACCCGCAGTGTAATCAACGTTGCGGGGGAACAGTTTGTGTTAATAAATTACAATTCAGAAAATGAGGAGAAGATTTTTCCCAAATAACTTTTATTTTTACGAGGATGTTTCCGTAACCGGCTTCCGTCTCCGCACTAGTATCTTTGCTCCGTGACGGGATCTTTGGTTCGGAGACGGAAGCCGGTTACGGGAATGGGGCCGAAAATTACCCGTGAATCTGCCCATGGCTGTACCACGTCTTTTTCGTCCAGTGATCCACCTTGCTCGCTATAGGATCTTTGACTAAAACCCTCTATTCCAGGCAGCATTCTGGTAAACATTGGTATCATTGGTATCATTTAAAAATAAATTGGATAGGCATATGGATGAGAAGGGAATGGAGGGTTATGGTATGAGTGCAGGCAGGTGGGACTAAGGGGAAAAAAAAGTTGTTCGGCACGGACTTGTAGGGCCGAGATGGCCTGTTTCCGTGCTGTAATTGTTAAACCTCCCCTGCACCCTCTCCAAAGCCTCGACATCTCTCCTGTAATGTGGTGATCAGAGCTGCAGGCAATAATCCAAGTGAACGCAATGCTCCAAGGAGTGGGAGTACTGTGTGTAAATATCTCATGCATCAGGCAGGCAAATGTGAAGATCTTGCTGCAGATATAAAACGCAAATCATCACTGAATGATTTTGCAGGCCATCTGGTGCTCAAAGTGCAGCCATTGCCTCATTATACACTGCAGGCAAAGCTTGCCAACACATTAAACAGTTTGGAAAGTGACAACGTCGTTAGAACGGGGGAAGGAAGGGGCTGCTGGAGAACAAGTGCCATCTCATGTCATCTCTTGACAATCTTTTACCCAGAGTAGGGGAATCGAGGACCAGAGGACACAGGTTCAAGGTGAAGGGGAAAAGATTTAATAGGAATCTGAGGGGTAACTTTTTCACGCAAACGGTGGTGGGTGTGTGGAACGAGCTGCCAGAGGAGGTAGTTGAGGCTGGGAACTATCTCATCGTTTAAGAAAATGTTGATAGGACAGGTTTGGAGGGATATGGACCAAGTGGGACGATGGTAGCTGGGACATGTTGGCCGGTGTGAGTGAGTTGGGCCGAAGGGCCTGTTTGCACGCTGTATCACTCTATGACTATGACAATGCAGCTCTCTCATCGTCAAATTAGGCCATTCGGCCCATCAGGTCTACTCCGCCATTCAATCACGGCTGATCTACCTTCCTCAGTTTTGGTCTCCAAATCTGAGGAAGGACATTATTGCCATAGAGGGAGTACAGAGAAGGTTCACCAAACTGATTCCTGGGATGTCAGGACTGTCTTATGAAGAAAGACTGGATAGACTTGGTTTATACTCTCTAGAATTTAGAAGATTGAGAGGGGATCTTATAGAAACTTACAAAATTCTTAAGGGGTTGGACAGGCTAGATGCAGGAAGATTGTTCCCGATGTTAGGGAAGTCCAGGACAAGGGGTCACAGCTTAAGGATAAAGGGGAAATCCTTTAAAACCGAGATGAGAAGAACTTTTTCACGCAGAGAGTGGTGAATCTCTGGAACTCTCTGCCACAGAGGGTAGTTGAGGCCAGTTCATTGGCTATATTTAAGAGGGAGTTAGATGTGGCCTTGTGGCTAAGGGGATCAGGGGGTATGGAGAGAAGGCAGGTACGGGATACTGAGATGGATGATCAGCCATGATCATATTGAATGGCGGTGCAGGCTCGAAGGGCCGAATGGCCTACTCCTGCACCTAATTTCTATGTTTCTATGTTTCTATCTCTCCCTCTCGACCCCATTCTCCTGCCTTCTCCCCGTAACCCCTCCGGCCCAACTTATTCATGCCGATGAGGATGCCCCGTCTAAGCCGTGGAGTTTACTTTATTGATCATGTGTACTGGGGTACAGTAAAAGATTTTTTGTGGCGTGTGGCGACATTGTGAACATGTGGCGACCATGTGGCGAGCACAGAGTCTCCTGCACTCGCCTAAAAAGTCGTCTAAGTGGGACAGGCCCATAAGGAACATCGGAGGTTGAGAGGAGATCTAACAGAAGTATATAAAATTATAGAGGAGACAGTCAGGACCTTATTCCCCAGGAGAGAAATATCAAGGACTATAGTTTAGATTAAATTAGTTTATTCGTGTCCCGTGTACTGAGGTACAGTGATTGGATTGTTGTCGTGTGCTATCCAGTCAGTGACTAGACAACACGTGATTCTAATCGAGCTGTCCGAAGTTGACACATACAGGAATAATGTTCAGTGTAAGATAAAGTCCAGAAAAGTCTGATTAAAGATAGCCCGAGGGTCTCCAATGAGATAGATAGTAGTTCAGCACCGCTCTCTGGTTATTGATAGGATGGTTCAGATGCCTGATAACAGCTGGAAGAAACTGTCCCTGAATCTGGAGGTGTGCGTTTTCACACTTCTGTACCTGATGGGAGAAGGGAGAAGAGGGAGTGGCCGGGGTGAGACTGGTCCTTGATTATGCTGGTGTAGTAAA
Organism: Leucoraja ocellata; assembly: GCA_036785375.1. NCBI lineage: Eukaryota > Metazoa > Chordata > Chondrichthyes > Rajiformes > Rajidae > Leucoraja > Leucoraja ocellata. The sequence goes on along the minus strand of JAWMAR010000222.1, from coordinate 2,059,908 downwards.
CACTGCCCAGCCCATCATCGGCTCTGACCTCTCTTCCATCGAGGGGATTTATCGCAGTCGCTGCTCAAAAAGGCTGGCAGTATCATCAAGGACCCACACCATCCTGGCCACACACTCATCTCCCTGCTACCTTCAGATAGAAGGTACAGGAGCCTGAAGACTGCAACGTCCAGGTTCAGGAATAGCTACTTCCCCACAGCCATCAGGCTATTAACTTGGCTCGGACAAACTCTGAACATTAATAACCCATTATCTGTTATTTGCACTTTATCAGTTTATTTATTCATGTGTGTATATATTTATACAATGGTATATGGACACACTGATCTGTTCTGTAGTCAATGCCTACTATGTTCTGCTGTGCTGAAGCAAAGCAAGAATTTCATTGTCCTATCAGGGACACATGACAATAAACTCACTTGAACTTGAACTTGAACTTGCTGGCCTTGCCGAGGCAATGTGAGGTGTAGATGGAGTCAATGGAAGGGAGGTTTGGATTGCGTGACGTCCCTTCTTCAGACTGATTCAACTCTCTGCAGAGTTGCAAGTTTTTAGCTAATTAGCCACAGCAGTTGTTTTTTACCCCCTAAAACCACCTTGTGGAATGAGGGGTTCCACCCCTCGAATGGATTTACCGCTGTCCAAGGTCTTAAACGAATTTGGTGCATTTTATACTCACCGGATGTACATTTCTTCCCGGTCAATGTCTTTGTAGAAATTCTGCAGAAGGGGCAAAAGAAACACAAAATTAAGGTTTGCCAGGTAAAACAAATCACTTCACAACAATCAACTAAATCAAAGATAGATAACATAGAAACATAGAAATTAGGTGCAGGAGTAGGCCATTCGGCCCTTCGAGCCTGCACCGCCATTCAATATGATCATGGCTGATCATCCAACTCAGTATCCCGTACCTGCCTTCTCTCCATACCCTCTGATCCCATGGCCACAAGGGCCACATCTAACTCCCTCTTAAATATAGCCAATGAACTGGCCTCAGCTACCCTCTGTGGCAGAGAATTCCAGAGATTCACCACTCTCTGTGTGAAAAAAGTTCTCCTCATCTCGGTTTTAAAGGATTTCCCCCTTATACTTAAGCTGTGACCACTTGTCCTGGACTTCCCCAACATCGGGAACATCTTCCTGCATCTAGCCCTGTCCAACCCCTTAAGAATTTTGTAAGTTTCTATAAGATCCCCTCTCAATCTCCTAAATTCTAGAGAGTATAAACCAAGTCTATCCAGTCTTTCTTCATAAGACAGTCCTGACATCCCAGGAATCAGTCTGGTGAACCTTCTCTGCACTCCCTCTATGGCAATAATGTCCTTCCTCAGATTTGGAGACCAAAACTGCACGCAATACTCCAGGTGTGGTCTCACCCTGTCACATAAATGTGAGGTTATCCACTTGGTAGCAAAAACAGGAAGGCAGATTACTATCTAAATGCATCAAGTTGGGAAAAGTGGAAGTACACGGGATCTGGGGGTCCTTGTACATCAGTCTATGAAAGTAAGCATGCAGGTACAGCAGGCAGTGATGAAAGTGAATGGCATGTTGGCCTTTATAACAAGAAGAATTGAATATAGGAGCAAAGAGGACCTTCTGCAGTTGTACACACACTTAGTGAGACCACACTTGAAGTCTTGTGTGCAGTTTTGGTCCGCTAATTCGAGGATGGACCTTCTCATTGTGGATGATCAGCCATGATCATAGTGAATGGCGGTGCTGGCTCGAAGGGCCGAATGGGCTACTCCCGCACCTGTTGTCTACTGATAAACACAAAATGCTGGAGTAACTGAGGGGGACAAGCAGCATCTCTGGAGAGAAGGAATAGGTGACATTTGGCAAATTGTGGGATGGTCTGAAGAAGGGTCTCGACCCGAAACGTCACCCATTCCTTCTCTCCAGAAATGCAGCCTGTCCTCTGAGTTACTCCAGCATTTTGTGTCTATCTTCGATTTAAACCAGCAGTTCCTTCCTATTCAAATGTTGTTTCTATAGAAAAAAAGCATAGAACATTACAGCACAGGAGTAAACCCTTTGGCCAACAATGTTTGTGCTGAACATGATGCCAAGTTAAATTGATCTCATGTTTAGTTTAAGAAAGAACTGCAGATGCTGGAAAAATATAAGGTAGACAAATCGAAGGTAGTTTACACCCCAGCGGTATGAACATTGACCCTCCAATTTCAGGTAGTCCCTGCTTTCTCCCTCCTTCCCCTCCCCTTCGCAGCTCTACCACAGCCCACTGACTGTCTCCTACTTTACTTTCATTGCCTGTTAACGCCACTATCTTATCTGTCTCCGCCACCACCCCTGGCCTCCACCACACTGTGTAAAATACCTACCCCGCACATCCCCATTAAAGTTACCCTCTCTCCTTATAGCTATGCTCTCTAGTGTTGAACACTTCCACCCTGGGAACAAGGTTCTGACTGTCCACCCTATCAATGCCAATCTGTTTATGCACTGATATACGAATATCTTTCTCACCAGATGTGAGTATGAATATGTGGCAGAGAGTTCCAGAGATTCATAGAAACATAGAAACATAGAAATTAGGTGCAGGAGTAGAGGCCATTCGGCCCTTCGAGCCTGCACCGCCATTCAATATGATCATGGCTGATCATCCAACTCAGTATCCCATACCTGCCTTCTCTCCATACCCTCTGATCCCCTTGGCCACAAGGGCCACATCTAACTCCCTCTTAAATATAGCCAATGAACTGGCCTCTGTGGCAGAGAGTTCCAGAGATTCACCACTCTCTGTGTGAAAAAAGTTCTCCTCATCTCGGTTTTAAAGGATTTCCCCCTTATCCTTAAGCTGTGACCCCTTGTCCTGGACTTCCCCAACATCGGGAACAATCTTCCTGCATCTAGCCTGTCCAACCCCTTAAGAATTTTGTAAATTCACCACTCTCTGTGTGAAAAAAAGTTCTCCTCATCTCGGTCCTAAAGGATTTCCCCCTTATCCTTAAACTGTGACCAGCAATGTTGAATGCGGAGCAGACTCGAGGGCCGAATGGCCTACTACTGCTCCTATGTCTAATACAGTCACAGACTGATTCAGCGTGGAAACAAGCCCTTTGGCCCTACGTGCCCACACCGGCCAACGTGTCCCAGCTCCACCTATCTGAGTTTGGCCCGTATCCCTCCAAACCTGGCCTATCCATGTAACTGTCTAATGGGCCTGTTCCACTTGGGCGATTTTTAGGCGACTGCCGGTGACTACAACAATGGAACTCACCGAAGTCAACACCGGCAACAACCCACGTCACCTGTCGACAACCTACGTTAACCCTGCGCCAACCTTCAACATTATCTACGTCAAGTTACGCTCATTGGCGTCAAACCAACTGTCGCCGACTTCAGCATGTCGAAAATCCAGCGGCGACCAGAAAGATGCTATAACTCTTTGAGCGACTGAGGAGACGACTCACGCCCGTACAGGCGACACCCCGGCAACAGCCTAGTCGCCGAAAAGAGCCGAAAATAGCCGGATTTTGTTGTAGACGCTGCACTACCCACCAAATAGTCAAGCTGGCCAATATCATCGAAGACAGTTTCGATAAGGGTCACAAGGCGGGTGTCACACTGGTGGACCTCACCGCCGCCTACGATACAGTGCGGTTCTGACCTTGAAGCTCCTCCGCACGATTCTTGACCGCCATTGAGTGCGGTTCCTTGCCAACATCCCTGGCCAACCGCAGTTTTGTACTCAAGACCATCGACGGACAATCTAGCCGACTGCAACGCCTAAGAAACGGAGTCCCCCAAGGCTCGGCACTGGCCCCCTTCCTCTTCAATGTCTGTATCAGCCATCTGCCACGCACGACCTCGCGCCAGTATGGATACACAGATGATCTGGCCCTACTGCACTCGGACAGGAGTAGGTCAAACGTGGGGGATGTGCTCTTGGCAGATATGGAACGTGTCACAGGCTACCTGGGAGACTAAAACTGAGTGTGGCAAAAACCACCGCAACAGCCTTTCACCCGAACAACAATGAGTTTAGAAGGATAAGGGGCACCTCATTGAAACATACAAGATTGTTTAGGGCGTGGACACACTTGAGGCAGGAACATGTTCCGATGTTGGGGGAGTCCAGAACCAGGGGCCACACAGTTTAAGAATAAGGAGTAAGTCATTTAGAACGGAGACGAGAACCACTTTTTCCCCACAGAGAGTGGTGAGTCTGTGGAATTCTCTGCTACAGAGGGCGGTGGAGGCCGGTTCTGTGGATGCTTTCAAGAGAGAGCTAGATAGGGCTCTTGAATATAGTGGAGTCAGGGGATATGGGGAGAAGGCAGGAGCGGGGTACTGATTGGGGATCCTCCGTCAGTTTCGCCACCTCCAACGTGACCCCACTACTCGCCACATCTTCCCATCTCCCCCCATATCTGCCTTCCGCAAAGACCGCTCCCTCCATAACTCCCTTGTCAATTCTTCCCTTCCCTCTCGGTCCACCCCCTCCCCGGGCACTTTCCCTTGCAACCGCAAGAGATGCAACACTTGTCCCTTTACCTCACCCCTCGACTCCGTTCAAGGACCCAAGCAATCGTTCCAGGTGCGACAGAGGTTTACCTGCATCTCTTCCAACCTCATCTATTGCGTCCGCTGCTCTAGATGTCAGCAGATCTATATCGGTGAGACCAAGCGGAGGTTGGGCGATCGTTTCGCCGAACACCTCCGCTCGGTCCGCAATAACCAAGCTGACCTCCCGGTGGCTCAGCACTTCAACTCCCCCTCCCACTCCGCCTCCGACCTCTCTGTCCTGGGTCTCCTCCATGGCCACAGCAAGCAGCACCGGAAATTGGAGGAACAGCACCTCATATTCCGTTTGGGGAGTCTGCACCCCGGGGGCATGAACATCGAATTCTGTTAGTCCTCCAATTTTGTTAGTCCTTGCTGTCTCCTCCCCTTCCTCAGCTCCCCTGCTGTCTCTCCCCATCCCCCAGCTTCTGGCTACTCCTCCTTTTCCCTTTCTTGTCCCCACCCACCCCCGCCTCCGATCAGTCTGAAGAAGGGTTCGGCCCGAAACGTTGCCTATTTCCTTCGTCCATAGATGCTGCTGCACCCGCTGAGTTTCTCCAGCTTTTTTGTTTAACCTACTGATTGGGGATGATCAGCCGTGATCACATTGAATGGCGGTGCTGGCTGGAAGGGCCGAATGGCCTACTCCTGCACCTATGTTTTTCTATGTTTCTATGTTTCACCCACAGGCTGGTGTGCAGGGGCCCCATCAGACGCCAAACATCCTCTGCACCACCTCGCCCAGGATTCAACAGCAACTGGGACATCAACGCCTCTTCTACCGTCATGC
>JAWMAR010000222.1:2005726-2054385 GCA_036785375.1 Leucoraja ocellata | reverse complement strand
AAGGATGTGCCGGCTCTGGAGAGGGTCCAGAGGAGGTTTACAAGAATGATCCCAGGAATGAGTGTGTGTTTGACGACACTGTTTAGGAGGATGAGGGGGGGGGGGGGGGGGGGGGGACCTCTTTGAAACTTATCGAATAGTGAAAGGCCTAGATAGAGTGGATGTGGAGAGGATGTTTCCATTGGTGGGAGAGTCTAGGAGGGGAGGCCATAGAATAAAAGGATGTACTTTTAGGAAGGAGATGAGGACGAATTTCTTTGGTCAGAGGGTGGTGAATCTGTGGAATTCTTTGCCACAGAAGGCTGTGGAGGCCAAGTCAGTGGGTATTTTTAAGGCAGAGATAGATAGATTCTTGATTAGTACGGGTGTCAGGGGTTATGGGGAGAAGGCAGGAGAATGGGGTTAGGAGGGAGAGATAGATCAGCCATGGTTGAAAGGTGAAGTAGACTCGTTAGGCCGAATGGCCTAATTCTACTCCTGGAACCTATGAATTTATGAACTTATGAACATCAGAGTCAGTACAATGCATTCTTTATATTCTTGTTTAAGAAGGAACTGCAGATGCTGGAAAATCGAAGGTAGACAAAAGTGCTGGAAGAACTCAGCGTGTGCAGCAGCATCTATGGAGCAAAGGAAATAGGCAACGTTTCGGGCCGAAACCCTTCTTCAGACTTAAGCATTCTTTATATTCCCTCTGCCCAACAACTTAAAGGGCCTGTCCCATTTGGAGATTTTTTTGGCGACTATCGGCATCATTGACTGATGTATCAGGTCTCAGGAGGAGGAGCCATCTTGGGGAACAGCTGCTAACCAGCAGCCGTCCGTTTAATTCTTTTTTTTCAGTTTTTAGTTAGTTTTGTTCGTCGTTTTCTTTCGGAGAAATGGACTTCTTATTGTGGGGGGAAGGGGGTAATTCTACTTCTAGGTCCCTACCTGGTCGGTGAGGCAGCTTTTTCTCTGGGCTGCCCCATCGACCCGTCCTCGTGGCCTACCAGCGGCGTGGAGCGCCGTTTCCTGGCGGGGACCGCCCAGCACCTTGGCTTCGGTGGTGGCACAGCGCGGGAGCGCCATCGCGGAGCAGAGCGGGCGATGCCTTGCCTGGGTCGCCGCGCTGGATCGACGCGCTGGAGCTCCGGTGAGCTGTGACCGCCGAGAGCAACACCTCCGGGCTGCGGGTCTGCGGAGCGGAGCGGGCGGCGCCGACATTAACATCGGGAGCCTGGGAGCTCCAAACCGGCGCGGCCTTGTCGGCTTCGGAAGCCGCTGTCCCCAGCTAGGAAGCGGCCGTTCCAGGTGGCCCAGCCGCTGTGAGGACTCTCCCGACGCCGGGGCAAGACCACCCGGCCAGAACGGCCAGGAACATCGGGCCTCCGTAGAGGCTATAGCGGAGGCCTCAATAGGCCCGACTTTGGGAGAACTTGGGGTTGGGGACTGGACTTTTGTGCCTTCCCCCACAGTGGTAACCATTGTGGGGGGATGACTTTTCTGTGTGTAAGGTACTTTGTTAGTCTGTGTCCAAGATGGCCGTCGGAAGGGAGAGTGGACGCTGGCGCGGTTTAGCTGCCGCTGCTCTCTCTTCACATTGTGTTTTGTTTTATTTTTTTGGTTTTGTGTCTTTGGAGCGATTTCTATCTTTAATTTGTGTATTGATGATGTCCTTATTATTTATTTTTCTCCGACTATATGGTTTTTTTTCTCTTCTGTTTAATCTTTGTAAGGTGACCTTGAGATTTGAAAGGCGCCCGAAAATAAAATTTATTATTATTATTATTATCACTGAAAAAGTCACGGCGTGACGACGTATAGACGCGCGGTGACTCCTCAAGTGTCGCACATTTTTTTTTGTAGCCGCTGTATTTTGAAATGTTCAAAATCTATCGGCGACCTTATGCGTCAGTCAATGACGTCGGCAGTCGCCGAAAAAAATCGGCAAGTGGGACAGGCCCTTTAGTGGTGAAAGAATATCCTTGGGTTTTGGGGTGGACCATTCACGCCCTTCTGCAGGATCTCCACAAGGACCACAATAGCTCCAGCTGAAGGTCCATCTATGTAGGGCCATATGGCATGGAGACAGGCCCTTCAGCCCAACTTGCCCACACCGACCAGAATACCGCAGCTATACTAGTCACACCAGCTTACGTTTGGCCCATATCCCTCGTCAGGAAAAATTGTTGTCAAGCTGGAGAGAGTGCAGAGAAGCATTACGAGGATGTTAACATAGAAACATAGAAATTAGGTGCAGGAGTAGGCAATTCGGCCCTTCGAGCCTGCACCGCCATTCAATATGATCATGGCTGATCATCCAACTCAGTATCCCGTACCTGCCTTCTCTCCATACCCTCTGATCCCCTTAGCCACAAGGGCCACATCTAACTCCCTCTTAAAAGCTTTTCCCACTGAGAGTAGGAAAGATTCAAATAAGGGGACATGACTGGAGAATTAAGGGACAGAGGTTTAGGGGTAACATGAGGGGGAACTTCTTTACTCAGAGAGTGGTGGCTGTGTGGAATGAGCTTCCAGTGAAGGTGGTGGAGGCAGGTTCGTTTTTATCATTTAAAAATAAATTGGATAGTTATATGGACGGGAAGGGAATGGAAGGTTATGGTCTGAGCGCACGTATATGGGACTAGGGGAGAATACGTGTTCGGCACGGACTAGAAGGGTTGAGATGGCCTGTTTCCGTGCTGTAATTGATATATGGTTATTATATGGTTATAGCCAATGAACTGGCCTCGACTACCCTCTGCGGCAGAGAGTTCCAGAGATTCACCACACTCTGTGTGAAAAAAGTTCTTCTCATCTCGGTTTTAAAGGATTTCCCCCTTAACCTTAAGCTGTGACCCGTTGTCCTGGACTTCCCCAACATCGGGAGCAATCTTCCTGCATCTAGCCTGTCCAACCCCTTAAGAATTTTGTAAGTTTCTATAAGATCCCCCCTCAATCTCCTAAATTCTAGAGAGTATAAACCAAGTCTATCCAGTCTTTCTTCATAAGACAGTCCTGACATCCCAGGAATCAGTCTGGTGAACCTTCTCTGCACTCCCTCTATGGCAATAATGTCCTTCTTCAAAATGTTGCCAGGATTCAAGTGCCTGAGCAACAGGGAGAGATTGAGCAGGCTCGGATGAGGGGTGATCTTATAGAGGTGTGTATAAGGTCACGAGTGGAATAGACAGGGTATATGCAAGACCCAGAAGACATATAATTTTACTTCGGAGTCACGTGAGTGACTACGTGAAGAACCCACCCAGTGCGCAGGCGCGGCATTACGCCAGTAGCGCAACAGCGGCGGCAGCTGGAGCCAGGCTCTCCAGCTGCAGGATAAAGACAAGACCTCAGGTAAGTGAGTCTTTTGTATTGCAGAGAAGTCGCTAGCATGGCTACCCGCAAGCGACCAACTAAACGGACTGCCTGCCCAACTCCCCCCGAGGAAGGGTCGACATCTGGGCGGCAGCCACTGGCGGCAGAGGAGCATTTTCAGCGCTCCCGTACACCCGACCCCGAGCCGCTCCCTGTGCTGCCGACTTCAACACCTCGCACAGGGAGGAAATCCACCCGTAAAACGGACCGGCCGGTGGTCTCCGACTCGTCGGAGGAACGGGAACATTCCCCACCGGCTAAACGGGGAGACAGCCGCTTAAGCTGCATGAGGCAGCTCCTCGAGCAAATGTTCGAGCAGGAGATGCAGGCAAGGCATCTCCAGGGAGGACGGGCTGAGGCCTCCTCCAAACCGTCACCTTACCCCTCTGCTCCCTCCTTGTTTGAGGTCAGCAAGGGAGGCCAGGACTGGGCTGGCTTATCGCAGGGGCAGGCGGACGACTGCACAAGTATGCCAGGGGAGCAGGAGGAAGAAGAGCTGCTGGGTGTGGTCAACAGGTATGCGGCGCCCCCGAGGGCCGGAAGAATGCTGACCCCAAAAATGGCGGCCAGCATAAACCGGCTATCCAACAAGCCTCTCCAGGAGAAAGTACTCCAGGAGGCTCTCGAGACGTACACGGCACCCGAGAACTGTGAGGCGCTGCGGGTCAAGACCGTCAATGGCCAGATATGGAGCCAGCTAGGCCAACACATAAGGAGCCAAGAGCTGAAGATGCAGCGCATCCTGAAGCTCCATACCGCTGCCATCACCGCCTTTGCTCGGTCCGCAGAGAACACGGACCTCACTACACCCCAACAAGATGTCCTAGCTCTGATGTGCAACACCCACTTTGAGATGAATAACTTAAGGCGGGAAAACATCAGGCCTGCCCTCAACCCCAAATATGCGGGGCTTTGCAAAGCTCCTGCGCCAGAGAAAGAGGCACTGCTATTTGGGGCTGACCTGGGAAAAAGGCAGAAAGAACTTGAAGAGGCTGCCAAACCTGTAGGCCTCATGAGGGCAGGACCAGCGCCGAGCAGGGCGAAGACACCCAGTTGGCAGCACCCCTCGGCATCCACCAGCAGATACCGGACTGGTGAAAGCCTGGCGACCGCTCCTCACTACCCCCACAGCTCTTTTTTAGAGAGGGGCCCAGAGCGGAGCCGTGGGAAGATACGCCGCCCCGTGACAGCACCAACAAGAACGCCCTCGAGCCAAACCCACCAACGGAGACGCTCCCAAAAATGAACATGGAGGTAGGTGGGTCTGGTTCCTGTCAACATACACAAACTAAGGGTGTTTTACTAACAGGAGGGCGTTTACGTTTCTTTAAACATGTTTGGTGTACTATCACTAACAACAAATACATACTCAACAGTATTAGTGGATACAAAATTGAATTTAAAACAGGCATAATACCGCCGGTTCAGCAAATACCCCAAAGGGTATTCCTTCCCACTGAACTAGAGAAGGAGGAAGGACAGGCTGAACTAGACAGGCTCATGTCTAAAGGAGTCATTGAAAGGACCAGACATGAGCCATTGGAATTTGTATCAAATATATTTATTAAAACCAAAAAAGATGGTGGATGTCGCATCATCATTGACCTAACATCACTAAATCAATCTGTTGAGTATCAACATTTCAAAATGGAGACATTTGTCACTGCCAGACAACTGATCTCCAAGGGATACTTCATGGCAAGCATAGACATCAAAGATGCTTACTATTTAGTACCCATTCACAAGGATCATTTTAGATACCTGAAATTTATCTGGATGGGGCAACTATGGCAGTATAGAGCACTGCCCAATGGTTTAACGACAGCTCCCAGATTATTTACCAAAATTCTTAAAGTAGCCATGAAAATATTAAGAGAACAAAAATACCTAGTCATGGCTTATCTGGACGACATTCTCATATTGGGGAGAACCAAGGAACTAGCTGTCGCAGCAGTTTCAGCTACTAAACAACTCCTTGAAACGTTGGGATTTGTTCTACACCCAGATAAATCAATATTGAAGCCGTCAACTAACATGGACTATCTAGGCTTCACCATCGATTCTATCCACATGACTGTTACTCTGCCAAGGGATAAAAAGGTTGCATTAGCGCAAGCATGCAACAATTTAATCGCAAATACACAACCAAGGATCCGGCATGTTGCCAGAGTAATTGGGAGTATTGTAGCAGCATTTCCAGCTGCACAATATGGACCCTTGCATTACCAAAATTTGCAAAGAGCAAGGACACATGCACTACATCAAAGTAGGGGGCATTATGACCGAACAATGTATTTACCCACTGAGGCCATATCAGAACCAGTGGTGGTCAGATAATATTTGGCACAGTTACAGTCCCATTGTCGTCACCAATCCTAACATAGTCATCACGACGGATGCCAGTGCTTTAGGCTGGGGAGCTACTAACTCTATATCCAGCACAGGTGGCAGATGGACTAATTCAGAGACATCGCTACTACACTCACTAGGCATAAATTATTTGGAAATGCTGGCCGCCTTTTATGGGCTAAAAGCATATTCATCCAATATGCAGCACGTGCATGTTAGGTTAATGATTGACAATACAACGGTGGTGGCCTACATCAAGCACATGGGTGGCATAAAATCAGTATCATGCGACAAATTGGCTAATATAATCTGGCAATGGTGTGTCGAGAGACATATTTGGCTATCAGCTGCCTATCTACCAGGTAAGCTAAACACAGTGGCAGACACCAGGTCACGAAAATTCAATGATAACATCGAATGGATGCTAGATCCAAAAATATTTGCAAAAATTATTAAGCAATATGGAACGCCAGATATAGATGTGTTTGCGTCTAGATTGAATCACCAGTTACCCATGTATGTGGCTTGGGAACCAGACCCAGAGGCAGCAGCGGTAGATGCCTTCACGCTGGATTGGGGAAATTTCTTCTTCTATGCTTTCCCTCCCTTCTGCCTCATCAGCCGGGTACTCCAGAAAATACAGTCAGACTCTGCTTCAGGTATTTTGGTCGTACCCGACTGGCCTACCCAACCATGGTTCCCAGTCTTTCACGACATGGTGGTTGAGTCACCTATGGTCTTTAACAGTCACCCACAACTATTGACTCACCCAGTATCCGGCATAAGTCATCCATGCCATCAAAATTTAAAACTCCTGGTTTGTAGGTTTTAACCAGGCCTTACCAGGAACTGGATTTATCAGAGAGAACAATCACCACCATGTCGGCATCCCTGCGAGAATCAACCAAGAAGCAGTACCTGACATATATCAAGAAATGGGAGCAGTACTGCTTGGATGCAGGGACGTCGTATACGACAGCCACAATCACGGACGTGTTGGAGTTCCTGGCCCACTTACACCATGACCAGAAGATGAGCTACAGTGCTGTCAATGCAGCACGAAGTGCCCTGTCCGCTTATCTCATACCAACAGGACACCATAGCATCGGGTCCCACCCGCTAGTCATAAAACTCCTCAAGGGGATTTACAATATCAAACCCCCTACACCCAGGTATACCCATGTATGGGATATAAGTGTCGTGTTATCACACCTCAGAGGATGGCCACCGGTGGGATCCCTCAGTCTAGAGCAATCCACACTCAAGACCCTCATGCTCATGGCGCTCGTCTCTGCACAAAGGGTCCAGTCACTACATCAACTACGACTGGACAACATGGTAACTACCCCAGACTGCATCACATTCACTATGCCGGGGTTAGTTAAACAAAGCAGGCCAGGTATGTCCAACTCACCAGTAATCTTCCGGGCCTACCCTCCAGAACCTAGGCTGTGTGTAGTGACCCATTTATATAACTATGTAGACACAACCCACACACTTAGAGGGAGTGAAAAAGCCTTATGGGTCAGCCACAAGAAGCCTTTTGGACGGGTAACCAGCCAAACTATATCTAGGTGGTTAAAACAGGTCCTGAAAGCTGCAGGGATTAACACTGATGTTTTTTAATCCCATTCTATTAGGGCAGCATCTACGTCAGCGGCGGAACGGATGGATGTTCCCATAGACCACATCCTAAGCACAGCAGGATGGTCAAGGGAATCTACGTTCCGGATATTCTATCATAAACCGCTGATGCAGACAGACTTGTTTGCAGAAAAAATTTTAGAAACTGCAAATTTATAATTTAAGGCCAAGGGAGCTATTTTTGTTATTGTTTAATAAACATTTTGTTTTCAAAAAACAAACAGATTCGTTGGTCTTTAGATACCACTTCCTCCCTCGATAACTTCGGCAGCGAGTGATATAGCTGTTACACGGTTTGAAATCACAGACCTTTGAAGTCTTCACGTAGTCACTCACGTGACTCCCAAGTAAAATAGTGAGATTAAACGAGTACTTACCAGTGCGAAGTTTGATCTGTATTTTATGAGGAGTTACGATGAGGGATTACGTGCCCTCCGCTCCCACCCTCATTATATAGATCAAACTAGAAAACTGATGTCTCTTTAATCTTTACTATCTTTACTTCAAATATTGTGTCTACCTGTGATTCCACACCGCTGCTTGGAAGTATGCCGCACCTGCGCACTGGGTGGGTTCTTCACGTAATCCCTCATCGTAACTCCTCATAAAATACAGATCAAACTTCGCACTGGTAAGTACTCGTTTAATCTCACTATTAAGATGAGGGGGATTTAGATTTACTAGGGGCAACTTTATAGCATAAAGGGTGGTGGGTGTACGGAATGAGCTGCCAGAGGTAGTCGAGGCAGGGACCATCACAATGTGCGTGGATAGGGAACAGGCCCTTCGACCCACCAAGTCCACAGCGGCAAGCGATCGCAGCATATAAACACTACCCGACCCACACTGAGGGATATGGGCAAAATACGGGCAGATGGGGCATGTTGGTTTGCATGGGCAGGTTGGGCTGAAGGGCCTGTTTCTGTGACATTCCATCACAACAGAAAATAGAACCACATTTTGTAATGGCCGCGATATTGCGAAAATAGGAAAAATAGAAACATAGAACCATAGAAAATAGGTGCAGGAGTAGGCCATTCGGCCCTTCGAGCCTGCACCGCCATTCAATATGATCATGGCTGATCATCCAACTCAGTATCCTGTACCTGCCTTCTCTCCATACCCTCTGATCCCTTTAGCCACAAGGGCCACATCTAACTCCCTCTTAAATATAGCCAATGAACTGTGGCCTCAACTACCTTCTGCGGCAGAGAATTCCACAGATTCACCACTCTCTGTGTGAAAAATGTTTTTCTCATCTCGGTCCTAAAAGATTTCCCCCTTATCCTTAAACTGTGACCCCTTGTCCTGGACTTCCCCAACATCGGGAACAATCTTCCTGCATCTAGCCTGTCCAACCCCTTAAGAATTTTGTAAGTTTCTATAAGATCCCCCCTCAATCTTCAAAAGGAAGAGCATTCATTGCACAAATCAATTATTTCAGCTGGGCTCACAACATATAGCGTGCAGAGATAAATTTTGGGCAGGCTCATTAAAGAACTATTACACTAATCCTTCGCATTTAGCATTTCAGAAGCTTAGCAAAGCAAATGTTTTGTTCCTCTGAGCTCACTACACATTGACATATCCTGCCTGTATTTACCTCTGGCCTTTCAAATGCCTAGAAGGAGTTTGGGGAGCTTAGACATAGACATTTAAAGGCTTAAACATTGAGCTATTTCTCGATGGTTATTTTGGTGCCATTTCCTTGGGGGCAAAATGCGTTTTGATGTTCATCCCGCTGCTGATTTTTCTCAGAGCACGGTGGCGCAGCGGTAGAGTTCCCGCCTTACTGCGCCAGAGACACGGGTTTGATCCTGACTACGGGTGCTGTCTGTGCGGAGTTTGTACGTCCTCCCCGTGACCTGCGTGGGTTTTCTCCAAGACCCTCACACACTCCAAAGACGTACAGGTTTGTAGGTTAATTGGCTTGGTGTAAGTGTAACATTTCCCTCGTGTGTGTAGGAAAGTGTTAGTGTGCGGGGATCGCTGGCAAGTGTGGACTTGGTGGGCCAAAGGGCCTGTTTCCCCGCTGTATCTCTAAACCAAACTAAAAAAAAACTATTCCTCATGATTTAGTACACCTCTATAAGATCACTCCTCATTCTCCTGCACTCCTAAATTAAACTAAGTAAATGTGTCTCCTTCTAAGTGCTGAAAAAAAAAACCTGGTGAAGTGTAAGCTGAGCTCTGCCCCCTTCATTCCCTTTGGCCTTTGTGTGATTGTATCTCAGCCCGCAGTGCGACCTAACATCGTGGAGTTGGTGGTGTGTGCTGGAGCCGGACCAGGAGCCCCATCGCGGGACTTAAACATCACGGAGCTAGTGATCCCAGTCAGTGGTCGTCTTTGGGGCTCCAACCGTGGGTGCCCGCGGCCTTTCACATCGCTGAGCCCGTGGTCTCTGGTTAAAGACCGATATCGGGGACTCCAAGCCGCAGGAGTTTCAATCTCCCCGACGCAGGAGTTTCGATCGCCCCGATACGGGAGTTTCGATCGCCCCGACACGGGAGTTTCGATCGCCCCAACGCAGGAGTTTCGATCGCCCCAACGCAGGAGTTTCGATCGCCCCAACGCAGGAGTTTCGATCGCCCCAACGCAGGAGTTTCGATCGCCCCAACGCAGGAGTTTCGATCGCCCCGACGCAGGAGTTTCAAAGGCCCGACACAGGAGTTTCAATCGCCCCGACGCAGGAGTTTCAATCGCCCCGATACGGGAGTTTCGATCGCCCCGACACAGGAGTTTCAATCGCTCCGATACGGGAGTTTCGATTGCCCCGATACGGGAGTTTCAATCACCCCGACGCAGGAGTTTCGATCGCCCCGACGCAGGAGTTTCGATCGCCCCGATACGGGAGTTTTAATCGCCGGCTCCGGACGCTTCGATCCCCCTGACTGCAGATGGTTTGACTGCCCCGACCGTGAGAGAATAAAGCGGAAGGAGATTGGACTTTATTGCCTTCCATCACAGTGAATCTGCTGTGGTGGATGTTTGTGTTAACTTTTATGTAGTTGTGTGTCTTGTTGCTTTATTTTTAGTATGGTTGTATGGTAGTTCAAATTTCACTGTACATTAATTGGTATACGTGACAATAAACTGACCTTCAAACCTTGATCCAGAGACAACAATGTGGTATGATTTTAAACTGTTTTCACAGTTTTTGAACAATTATTAGACAATAGACAATAGGTGCAGGAGTAGGCCATTCGGCCCTTCGAGCCAGCACCGCCATTCAATGTGTTCATGGCTGATCATCCCCAATCAGTACCCCGTTCCTGCCTTCTCCCCATATCCCCTGACTCCGCTATTTTTAAGAGCCCTATCTAGCTCTCTCTTGAAAGTATCCAGAGAACCGGCCTCCACCGCCCTCTGAGGCAGAGAATTCCACAGACTCACCACTCTCTGTGAGAAAAAGTGTTTCCTCGTCTCCGTTCTAAATGGCTTACTCCTTATTCTTAAACTGTGGCCCCTGGTTCTGGACTCCCCCAACATCGGGAACATGTTTCCTGCCTCTAGCGTGTCCAAGCCCTTAACAATCTTATATGTTTCAATGAGAACCCCTCTCATCCTTCTAAACTCCAGAGTGTACAAGCCCAGCTGCTCCGTTCTTTCAGCATATGACAGTCCCGCCATCTCGGGAATTAACCTTGTAAACCTACGCTGCACTCCCTCAATAGCGAGAATGTCCTTCTACAAATTAGGGGACCAAAACTGCCCACAATACTCCAGGTGTGGTCTCACTGGGGCTCTGATTGAATGGTGGAGTAGAGTTGATGGGCCGAATGGCCTAATCAACGTATGACCTTACAACCTCCAGCACTCAAGAGAAAACGATGCAAGTGGTGAAGTCTTACCTTGCCCTTGTCCAAGTAGTCGATGATTTTATTGTACAGGTTCTCCTTCAGTTGCCGCTGCGTATGCGAACCTTGGAAGTCTTGAATGTGCAGAGTAAACTGGTCGTCCGTCCACTACAAAGGGAAGCAGAGAATCAATGAAGTACAAAGCTCGTAAACCAACTTGAAAATTAAAAAAAATAACGGCAGATGGCGGGGATGTGCAATATCACTGGAAGCTGCTGGAAACAAACTCATGCGGCATCTAAAGGGGACAAATTACATTAAGGACAGCAAAACAATATGACTTAAAAAGTCACGTTGGTTCGGCCACTTTTGAAGTATTGCGCGCATTTCTAGTCGTGGAGAAGTTTCAGAAAAGAATACAAGTTCACTGGACTATTGTCCGGATCCGTGGCCGGCACGGTGGCGCTGCGGTAGAGTTGCTGCATTACAGTGCTTGCAGCGCCGGAGGCCAGGGTTCGATCCCGACGTACGGAGTTTGTACACCTGTGTGGGTTGTCTCCGAGATCTCCTGTTCCCTCCCACACCCCAAAGACGTGCACGTGTGTAGACTAATTGGCTTGGTGTAGGTGTAAAATTGTCCCCAGTGTGTGTAGGAGAGTGTTAATGTGTTCCTCACGACTGTGTTCCTGCATTCAACACCAACACCATCGTGAAGTTTGCAGACAACACAACAGTGATTGGGTTGATCACCAACGGTGATGAAACAAAATACAGGGCGGAGGTGCAGAACCTGGCGGACTGGTGCACACGTAACAACTTGCCACTAAACACCTCCAAGACCAAGGAGCTGATTATTGACTTCAGGAGGTCCCATAATGGAGAATACGCCCCAATCTCCATCTACAGGGAAAGTGTGGAGAGAGTGTCCAGCTTTAAGTTTCTGGGCACTCACATGTCAGAGGACCTCACATGGTCCACCAACACCGCTGCGCTGGTCAAGAAGGCACAGCAACGACTGTTCTTCCTGAGGACATTAAAAATGACTGGTCTGCCCCAACAGCTGCTGACAACGTTCTACCGCTGCACCACAGAGAGCATATTAACGTATGGCATCTCTGTGTGGTATCTCAGCTGCACGGAGGCGGAGAGGAGAGCTCTTCAGCGCGTCGTCCACAAAGCGCAGAGGATCATTGGGACACAGCTACCAGCCTTGGAGGGCATCTACCACACACGGTGCCTCAGGAAGGCCGTCAGCATCCATAAAGAATCCTCACACCCTTGTAACGGACTGTTCGAACTACTTCCCTCCGGCAGACGTTACAAGGCTTTCTACGCCCGAACCTCCAGACTCAGAAACAGCTTTAATAGTAAGATTAAACGAGTACTTACCAGTACGAAGTTTGATCTGTATTTTATGAGGAGTTACGATGAGGGATTACGTGAAGAACCCACCCAGCGCGCAGGCGCGGCATACTTCCAAGCAGCGGTGTGGAATCACAGATAGACACTAGTTGAAGTAAAGATAGTGAAGACCAACGAGACATTAGTCCGAATTTGATCTATATAATGAGGGTGGGAGCGGAGGGCACGTAATCCCTCATCGTAACTCCTCATAAAATACAGATCAAACTTCGTACTGGTAAGTACTCGTTTAATCTTACTATTTTACTTCGGAGTCACGTGAGTGACTACGTGAAGACTTCAAAGGTCTGTGATTTCAAACCGTGTAACAGTTATATCACTCACTGCCGAAAGATCATCGAGGGAGGAAGTGGTAGCTAGAGACCAACAAGTTTGTTTAGTTATAAAAGAAATATTTATTAACTATAACAAAAACAAAATAGCTCCCATGGGCTTTAAATCATAACTTTGCGGTTTGTAAAACGGTATCCGCAAAGACGTCCTGTTCCATTAGCGGTTTGTTGTAAAATCGTTGGAATGTCGATTCCCTTGACCATCCCGCTGCCCTGAGGATGTGGTCGAGGGGAACCTGCATCCTATCCGCCGCTGAGGTGGACGCTGCCCTGGTTGAATGGGATTTAAAAACATTAGTGTTAATCCCTGCCATGCTGAGGACCTGTTTCAACCATCTGGATAATGTTTGGCTGGTTACCCGTCCAAAAGGCTTTCTGTGGCTAACCCATAAGGCTTTCTCTCTCCCTCTTAGCGTTTGGGTTGTGTCTAGATAATGTTGAAGGTGGGTCACCACACACAGCCTAGGTTCTGGAGGGTAAGCCCGGAAGATCAACGGGGAGTTTGATGTACCTGGTCTACTTTGTTTTACCAACCCCGGCATAGTGAAAGTAATGGTATCTGGGGTGGTCACCATGTAGTTTAGATTAAGCTGATGGAGCGACTGGACCCTTTGAGCTGAGACAAGCGCCATGAGCATGAGGGTTTTGTAAGTGGCCTGTTCCAGGCTCAGGGATCCCACTGGAGGCCAACCTCGAAGGTGTGTGAGAACCACACTCACATCCCACATGTGAGTGTATCTAGGTGTAGGGGGTTTGGTATTAAAGATCCCCTTAAGGAGTCTGATGACTAGAGGGTGGGATCCCACACTATGCTGTTCTATCGGCATGAGATATGCGGACAGTGCGCTCCGAGCCGTGTTGATGGCACTGTAGCTCATCTTGAGATCATGGTGCAGGTGGGCCAGGAACTCCAGCACATCCGAGATCGAAGTCGTCGTGTAGGATGTCCCTGCGTCCAGACAGTACTGTTCCCATTTCCTGATGAAGGTCAGGTACTGTTTCTTGGTGGAAACTCGCAGGGATGCCGACATGGTGGTGATTGTTCTGTCTGATAACCCCAATCCCCGGTAAGGCCTGTTCAAAATCTGGAAACCAGGAGTTTCAATTTTTGGTGGCATGGATGGCTAATGCCAGTTACCGGGTGAGTCAATAATTGGGGGTGGTGTTGAAGGACCATTGGTGTCTCTACCACCATGTCGTGGAACATTGGGAACCATGGTTGGGTAGGCCAGTCGGGCACGACCAGAATGCCAGAGGCTGAGTCTGCTTGAATTTTCTGGAGTACCCGACTGATGAGGCAGAAGGGAGGGAAAGCATAGAAAAAGAAATTTCCCCAGTCCAGCGTGAAGGCATCTACCGCTGCTGCCTCTGGGTCTGGTTCCCAAGCCACATACATGGGTAGTTGGTGATTTAACCTAGACGCAAACAAATCTATATCTGGCGTACCATATTGCTTGATAATTTTAGCAAATGATTTTGGGTCCAACATCCATTCGATGTTGTCGTTGAATTTTCGTGACCTGGTGTCCGCCACTAAATTTAGCTTGCCTGGTAAATAGGCAGCTGATAGCCAAATATGTCTCTCGACACACCATTGCCAGATTATAGCAGTTAATTTGTCGCATGATACTGATTTAATGCCACCCATGTGCTGGATATAAGATACTGCCGTAGTGTTGTCGATCATAATTCTAACATGCACGTGTCGCATACCAGATGCATATGCTTTTAGCCCATAAAAGGCGGCGAGCATTTCCAAAAAGTTAATGCCCAGTGATTGTAGTAGCGATGCCTCTGAGTTAGTCCATCTGCCACCTGTGCTGTCTTTGGAGTTAGTAGCTCCCCAGCCTAAAGCACTGGCATCCGTTGCAATGGTTATGTTAGGATTGGTTACGGTGATAGGACTGTGACTGTGCCAAATATTGTCAACCCACCACTGAAGTTCTAATTTGGCTTCAGCGGGTAAATCCATTTTGCGATCATAATGCCCCCTATGAAGGCGTAATGCATGAGTCCTTGCTCTTTGTAGATTTTGATAATGCAAGGGCCCATGTTGGGCAGCCGGAAATGCTGCTACTATAGAGCCAATAACTCTGGCTACATGCCGTATTCTAGGTTGCGGTGTGGCAATTAAATGGCTACAAGCTTCAATGAGTGAAACTGTTTTGTTTCTGGGCAGAGTGACAGTCATGTGAATCGTGTCAATAGTGAAGCCTAAGTAATCCATGTTAGTAGTAGGCTCCAATATTGATTTATCTGGGTGGAGGATAAAACCCAAAGTTTCAAGGAGTTGTTTAGTGGCTAACACTCCTGCGACAGCTTGTTCCCGTGTTCTTCCTAATATGAGAACATCGTCCAGATAGGCCACTACTAAATGTTTTAATTCTCTCAATTTCTTCATGGCCACTTTAAGAATTTTCGTAAATAGTCTGGGAGCTGTCGTTAAACCATTGGGCAAAGCTCGGTACTGCCATAGCTGGCCCCTCCAGATAAATTTCAGATATTTAAAGTAATCTTTATGAATGGGTACCAAATAGTAAGCATCTTTGATATCTATGCTTGCCATGTAGTATCCCTTGGAGATCAGTTGTCTGGCAGTGACAAATGTCTCCATTTTGAAATGTTGATACTCAACAGACTGATTAAGTGATGTCAGATCAATAATAATGCGACATCCACCATCTTTTTTAGTTTTGAGAAAAATATTTGATACAAATTCTTGCGGCTCGTGTGTGGTCATTTCTATGATGCCTTTAGCCACGAGCCGATCAAGTTCAGCTTGTCCTTCTACCTTCTCAACTGCCGAGGGAAGGAACACCCTTTGGGGCATGTGCTGAACTGGCGGTTCTACGCCTGGTTTGAATTCAATCTTGTATCCACTAATACTGTTGAGTATAAACTGATTGTTAGTAAGGGAGCACCAAACATGCTTGAAGAACCTCAAACGTCCCCCTGTTAATACTACACCCTTTGTCTGTGTATGTTGACAGGAACCAGACCCACCTACCTCCATGTTCACTTGTGGGGTCGTTTCCGGTGGGTCTGGCCCAAGGTTGTCCGTGTTGGTGCTGCGGTGGGGCGGCGCATCTTCCCACGGCTCCGCCCTGGGCCCCGCTCTAAAAAAGAGCACTGGGGGTAGTGGGAGGCGGTCACCAGGCTTTCACCAGCTCGGTATCTGCTGGTGGCTGCCGAGGCGTGCGGCCAACTGGGTGTCTTCGCCCTGCTCGGTCCTGGCCCTGCCCTCATGAGGCCTACTGGTTTTGCCGCCTCTTCCAACTCCTTGAGCCTTTTGGCCAGATCCGCACCAAATAGCAGCGCCTGTCGTTCGGGCGCTGGAGCTTTACAGAGGCCCGCATATGTTGGGTTGAGGGCAGGCCTGATGTTGTCCCGCCGTAGGTTGTTTAGCTCGTACGTGGTGCCGCACATCAGTGCGAGGGCATCTTGCTGGGGTATGGTCAGGTCTTCATCCCCAACTGACCGAGCAAAGGCGGTGACGGCTGCTGAGTGGAGCTTCAGGACTCGCTGCATTTTGACCTCCTGAGCCCTTATGTGCTGCCCCAGCTGGTTCCAGATCTGCCCATTTACCGTCTTGACCCTCAGCGCCTCGCAATTTTCGGGCGCGATGTAGTTGTCAAGGGCCTGCTGGACAGCCTTGTCCTGCAGCGGGTTGTTGGACAGCCTGTTTATAGTTGCCGCCATTCTGGGTGGCAACACCATCCCAGTTGTTGGTGGTGCCGCATATCGGCCCACTACACCCAGTAGCTCTTCTTCCGGCACGCCCGGCATGCTGACGATATCCTCCGCCTGCCCTTGGGATAGGCCAGCCCAGTCCTGGCCTCCCTTACTGCCCTCGAATATAGAGGGTACAGAAGGGTGTGGAGAGGAGGAGGCCAAAGCCCGTCCTCCTGGGAGATGCCGCATCTCCTCATTAATCATACGTTCGAGGAGCTGCCTCATGCAGCTTATCCGAGCGTCTCCCCTTTTCGGTGGGGGAGAGTGTTCCCGTTCCTCCGAATCATCGGAGGACACCGGCCGGTCGGTTTTCTGTGTCGCCTTCCTCCCTGTGCGGGGCGTTGAGATTTGCAGCACTGGGGGCGGCTCGGTGTCGGGTGAGCGGGAGCGTTGAAAAAGCTCCTCCGCTGCGAGAGGCTGCCGTCCCGCTATGGACCCGTCCTCGGGTGGAGTAGGGCAGGCAGTCCTCCTGGCTGGTCGCTTGCGAGAGGCCATTATTCTCTCTAGCGCGACTCTGAAACAAAAAAGGCACTTACCTGAGGTCTCGTCTTTATGCTGCAGCTGGAGAGCCTGGCTCCAGCTGCTGCCGCTGTTGCACTGCTGACGTAATGCCGCGCCTGCGCGCTGGGTGGGTTCTTCACGTAGTCACTCACGTGACTCCGAAGTAAAATCCCAGAGTTATAGCGGCTCTGAACCGGCCCTGCTGAGTGCCCCATCCCCCCTGGACTGCCTCCCTCGGATGGTCACGACACACAGATTATTTATTTATTTTACCCTTCTTTTTCATCGGTTGGAAGCTGCATACTAAATCTCGTTGTACTGACGTGCAATGACAATAAAATATATTATTATTATTATTATTATTATGTGCGGGGATCACTGGTCGGCGCGGGATCGGTGGGCCCAAGGGCCTGTTTCCACGCTGTATCTCTAAAGTAGACTAAACTAGTCAAGAGTAATATAGCACAGTACCAGGCCGTTCGGCCCAACTTGTCCATGCGCACCAAGATGCTCTATCTATCCTGGTCTCGCCTGCCTGTGTTTGACCCATAACCCTCTAAACTTTTCCCATCCATTGTCACAGATATAATGCAGTAGAAAAAGAAACACATAGAAACATAGAAAATGGAGGAGGAGGAACACAGGAGGAGGCCATTCAGCCCTTCGATCCAGCACCGGCACGGCTGATCATCTAAAATAGTAAAATACAGATCAAACTTCAAACTGACAAGTTCTCGTTTAATCTTACTCTTTTACTTCGGAGTCACGTGAGTGACTACGTGAAGGTTTTAAAGCTCTGTGATTTCAAACCGTGTAACAGTTCATACTTCACTCGCTGCCGAAGTTATTCGAGGGAGGAAGTATGTTATCGTAATCAAACATGATCTGTTTGTAAAAACAATAATGGTGTTATTAAATAATAACAAAACCAAAAATGCTGCCCCGGGCTTAAATTATATATTTGCAGATTCTAATACTTTTTCTGCAAATGATACAGGTTCTGCCAGCGGCTTGTTATAAAATGTTTGGAACGTTTTCTCCCTAGACCACCCTGCAGTAGCCAGGATGTGGTCCATAGGCACTTCCATCCTCTTAGCCGCCGATGTGGATGCTGCCCTGGTGGAGTGAGATGTATACACGTTAGTATTTATTCCATCAGCTCCCAGTACCTGCTTGAGCCATCTTGAGATAGTTTGGCTCATCACCCGACCATGAGGTTTCTTGTGGCTGACCCATAAGGCTTTTTCTCTCCCTCGGGGATTTCTTGTTGTGTCGATGTAGTTCAATAAGTGGGTCATAACACATAACCGTGGTTCAGGTGGGTATGCCTGGAATTCCATGACTGGACCTGATGTTCCTGGTCTGCTCTGTTTGACCAGCTCCTGAATGGTAAATGAGACACGGTCTGGTGTTATAACCATATTGTCCAATCGTAGTAGATGGAGGGACTGGACTCTTTGTGCTGAGACAAGTGCCATCAGCATGACCGTCTTCAGGGTGGGCTGTTCCAGGGTGAGGGACCTGGCTGGTGACCATCCCCTAAGGTACGTTAGGACCACACTGACATCCCAGATTTGGGTGTACCTGGGTCTGGGGGGATTAGAGTTGAATATGCCTCTCATGCGTTTGATCACCAGCGGGTGGGACCCTCCGTCAGTTTCGCCACCTCCAATGTGACCCCACCACTCGCCACATCTTCCCATCTCCCCCCATATCTGCCTTCCGCAAAGACCGCTCCCTCCATAACTCCCTTGTCAATTCTTCCCTTCCCTCTCATACCACCCCCTCCCCGGGCACTTTCCCTTGCAACCGCAAGAGATCCGATTCAGATTCAGATTCAGATTCAATTTTAATTGTCATTGTCAGTGTACAGTACAGAGACAACGAAATGCATTTTGCAAGAGATGCAAATGCAAGAGATGCAACACTTGTCCCTTTACCTCCCCCCTCGACTCCGTTCAAGGTCCCAAGCAGTCGTTCCAGGTGCGACAGAGGTTTACCTGCATCTCCTCCAACCTCATCTATTGCATCCGCTGCTCCAGATGTCAGCAGATCTATATCGGTGAGACCAAGCGGAGGTTGGGCAATCGTTTCGCCGAACACCTCCGCTCGGTCCGCAATAACCAAGCTGACCTCCCGGTGGCTCAGCACTTCAACTCCCCCTCCCACTCCGTCTTCGACCTCTCTGTCCTGGGTCTCCTCCATGGCCACAGCGAGCAGCACCGGAAATTGGAGGAACAGCACCTCATATTCCGTTTGGGGAGTCTGCATCCTGCGGGCATGAACATCGAATTCTCCCAATTTTGTTAGTCCTTGCTGTCTCCTCCCCTTCATCAGTCCCCCTGCTGTCTCCTCCCATCCCCCAGCCTTTGGGCTCCTCCTCCTTTTTCCTTTCTTGTCCCCGCCCCCGATCAGTCTGAAGAAGGGTTTTGGCCCGAAACGTTGCCTATTTCTTTCGTTCCATAGATGCTGCTGCACCCGCTGAGTTTCTCCAGCTTTTTTGTGTACAGTCAATAATTTATACTGCCATAGTTACCCCTTCCGGGTAAATTTTTGGTGTCTCCGAAGATCTATGAATGAATAGTATGCATCTTTTAAGTCGATGCCTACCATAAAGTATCCTTAGGATATCCATGTTTGGCAGTTACAAAGTTTTCCATTGAAGTGTGTATACCTGGTGAAAATATTCAAGTGGTTAAGTCAATGATGGTGCGACATTCACCATCTTTTGGGTTTTTTGGTAAAGTTCAGCTTGTCCCCCATGTTTCCTTTTTAGTGAGAGGGTAAAACCCCTTTGGGGTGCATGCTGAACTGGTGGCAAGTTTTTCTTAAATTCAATTTTTATCCTTGAATACTTTTGGTATATAACTACCAAGTGTGATAGTTCTTCATGCTTCCAAACCCAGGTGTGGTCCCCCCCCCCCCCCCTCCGCCCTGTTAGCACAAACCCTTCACCTTTATGTGATGGTAGGAACCATACTCACCTACCTCCACTGTTGTTTAGTGGTGTGTTCATTTCTTCGGTTTCTGGTTCCTTGTCTGTAGGGATGGTGTTGTTGGGGGGTGGCGCATTTTCCATGGGGCCCGCTCTGGGCCCTGTCCTGAAAGACTTGCGGGGAATCGCATGCGGGCACCGAGCTTTCACCAGTACCATAAAGTAGACGCCTACTGGTGGATGCGTAGAGGTACTGCTGTCTGGTTTTGTGTGGTTTGCTCATTCCAGGTCCTGCCCTCATGATGCCGAATATCTTGGATACTTCGTCCAGTTTTTTAGGCTTGGTTTGGTAACTTTGCCAGATAGCAGGATCTGTGGTTGTGAGGTCGGCGTTCTCACAGTCCTGTGAATTTTTTAGGTTGAGGGCAGGTTTTGTGACTTCCTTCGAGAAGTTGCGGATCGCATACTGTGTTGAACAGTAGGGTCAGGTGTTTTGCCATACTACCCTGCCCCTCTGGAATGAACATGCGACAATGATAGCCGACGTCAGGGGTATCAATATTGCAAATTAAGATTTGGGTTTTTAAATGCCCTGCTCAATGTATCCCCAACAATGGTAGGCACTTCGAGCAAATGTAATTTTGGGGAGGCGTGATAAAGTCCAACGCCTCATGACTACCTGTCTTGGAGAGGTTTTTAAATGACAGGTAGTAAGCTGGCCGTCAGATTAGGCTGTAACGGCCATCTCACTCGTGGTGTAGCCACGTAGTGGTATCTCACACCCAGCAGCTCTTCCTGGTACTGTACCTCAAGCATACTCCCGATGTTGTTCAGCCAGTGACCCCTCTTCTAGATCAGCCCAACCCTGGTCACCAACGCTTCCCTCTGATGAGGGAGATGCGATGGCCAGTGCTGTTAATGCACTGGAGCGGGAGTGTTTGTGTGTATACCTTGCCCCAGCTCCCGAGGCAAGTCTCGCTGGAGTTTTTTACTCCATGACCTTTCTCTAAGGCTTGGAAACAGACACTTTCTCGGCCGGGCGGTGGCTTGAAGTGTCGGCTCTGTGAATGAGTCGGTCTGTCCGTATTCCGTGTGTCTGTCTCCAGCCCGCTGTGACTGGTCGCCAACTTTGCTCAGGCGGCTGCCTCTGCGGTTCTCAGGCGGCGAGTCTCCTTCTCGGAGTATGCAGGGATTACCGGCCGGTCTGTATCTTGATTTGCCTCCAGTCCGCTGCTGTTGGTCAGGCAGCTCTAGTGGACTAGGCTCAGCTCGGTATCAGTGTCTGTGGACGCAGTCCAGGTGCCGCCTCTCGCCTCTCGCCCCCCCCCCCCCCCCCCCCCCACTGATGGAGCGCTCCTTCCCTGGAGTGGAACGGGGGCGGTTTCTCTGTGCTGCTTTGCTCTTTCCAGCTTTCAATCTGGTGCACAAAGAAGAGCAAAGTATGTCAATTCGAACCTGTGGGTAAGTACTTACCTAACGGTCCGTTCTTTCAAGCTTGTAGCGGGAGCGCCCGTACTCCCGTTCGTCGCCGTTGCGCTGCGTGAATGCTCATGTCGCGCATGCGTACTGGACGGGTTCGTCACGTAGTCACTCACGTGACTCCGAAGTAAAATCAGTACCCTGTTCCTACTTTCTCCCCATACCCCTTGATTCCGTTAGCCCTTAGAGCTATATTTAAAGGGGCCAGTCCCACTTACGTGACATAGAAACGTAGAAACATAGAAATTAGGTGCAGGAGTAGGCCATTCGACCCTTTGAGCCTGCACCGCCATTCAATATGATCATGGCTGATCATCCAACTCAGTATCCCGTACCTGCCTTCTCTCCATACCAGGCGACTGCCGGAACCCGTGTATAGGTCGCCGAAGTTTTGGTCACAAACGCCGTACATGCAGCACCCGTAGTCGGGATCGAACCTGGGTCTCCGGTGCTGCATTCGCTGTAAGGCAGCGACACTAGCGCTGCACCACCGCGACCGCTTCCGGTACAGTCAGATAACCAATACATTTGATAACCACCCAACTTCAAAGCGAAATTGTAAGTCTCCTTGGTGTTCAGTTTCCTTCTTCCCTTCCTCACTCTGTCTGTTTACCAAACATATGTCAGTGTGAGGCCCGTCTAGGTCTCGCTGTGTCTCCGCATCAGCGGGCTGATGTGCGCTAAACTGAGTTGACAGCTTGAAGCACGACAAGCAAATTAAAAGTGAAAAGGTCAGGTCCCTGATCTCGCTGTGACTGATGTGCACCAGAAGCGGATATTAGTTTGCCTTGTTCCTTCAATCAAACAATGGGCACCATGTCCAAGGCAAACCGTGGATGAAGAGGCGACGGGGCGTGAAACATAGGCAACAGGTGCAGGAGGAGGCCATTCAGCCCTTCGAGCCAGCACCGCCATTCATTGTGATCATGGCTGATCATCCACAAGCAGTACCCCGTTCCTGCCTTCTCCCCATATCCCTTGATTCCGTTAGCCCTAAGAGCTAAATGTATCTCTCTCTTGAAAACATCCAGTGAATTGGCCAGAACTGCCTTCAGTGGCAGAGAATTCAACAGATTCACAATGAGATGCCCTCTCATCCTTCTAAACTCCAGAGTGTACAAGCCCAGCTGCTCCATTCTCTCAGCATATGGCAGTGAAAAAAATATTCATCATCTCAGTCCTAAATGGCCTATCCTTTATTCTTAAACTGTGACTCCTGATTCTGGACTTATGGGTGGGGGTTGAAGGTGAGGGGGGTTGGGTGAGGGGGGTTGGGCGAGGGGGAGGGGGGGAGGGAAGGGGAGGAGGGGAGTGGGGGAGGGCGAGGGGGAGGGGAAGGGGAGGTGAAATGTTATGGCTGCACAAACTTGCTTTCCCTGATGCGCAGGAAGTAACTACAGATAGAAACATAGAAACATAGACGATTGGTGCAAGAGTAGGCCTTTCGGCCCTTTGAGCCAGCAACGCCATTCAATATGATCACTGCTGATTATCCAAAATCAGTACCCTGTTCCTGCTTTCTCCCCATATCCCTTGATTCATTTAGCCCTAAGAGCTCGCTCTAACTCTCTCTTGAAAACGTAGGGGAATAAAGATCCTGAGGGGCAATCTTTTCTCACAGCTGGGTACTGTATCAGTTTTTTAACAACCTTTCTCTCTCATGAGTAAGGCGACTCCGGACTGTCAAAGCCGCCACAGTCAGACATAAAAACAGCTTTTTTTTCCACGAGCAGTAGCTCTACTCAATAACCAAAAATCTGTAGCCTCCTTTTGCTCTGGTATTTTATTTAATTCACACGTTTAATTGATAATGTTTTATTATTAATGTTTAATGTTTTATGTGTCATTCCTAACTGTCACTGTATGTCATGTTGTCACTTGCGGGCGGAGCACCAAGGCAAATTCCTTGTATGTGAATACTTGGCCAATAAACTTATTCATTCATTCATGCATGCATGCATTCATTCATTCATTCAATCATTCATTCATTCAATCATTCAATCATTCAATCATTCAATCATTCAATCATTCAATCATTCATTCATTCATTCATTCATTCATTCATGCATACATTCAATCATCATTCATTCATTCATTCATTCATACATTCATTCATTCATTCATTCATTCATTCATTCAATCATTCATACATGCATACATTCAATCATTCATTCATTCATTCATTCATGCATTCATTCATCATTCATTCGTTCAATTAGAGGGTATTTCTGAGAAGGAGAGGGTAGCTCGTTTGTGCAGTGGTTAAGTTGCCGCCTCACAGCACCAGAGACCCCGGTTCGATCCTGACTCCGGGTGCTGTTTGCGCAGAGTTTGTACGTTCTCCCCGTGACCTGCTTGGGTTTTCTCCTGCACTCCAAAGACGCACAGGTTTGCAGGTTCATTGGTTTGTTAAATGTAAAATTGTCCCTAGTGTGTGTAGGGTAGTGTTAATGCGTGGGATCGCTGGTCGGCGCCGGCTCGATGGGCCGAAGGGCCTGTTTCCGTACCGTTATGACATTTTAAAACACTTTTATAAATATAGAGAGGAAACAGGTGCTTCGAGCCCACCGAGACCGTGCCGACCAGCGATCGCCCTGTACACTACACACTGGCGACAAGTTATAATGTTTACTGGTCAATTCCGAACAAACATGCACGTCTTTGGAGTGTGGGAGGAAACTGAAGCACCCTGAGAAATCCCATGCGGTCACAGGGAGAATGAACCAACTCCGCACAGACAAGCGCCTGTAGTCAGGATTGAACCTGGGTCTCTGGCGCTGTATGACTTTATAAATGGGAATAGGTTAGATCATGGGGTCATGTGATAGGAGCAGAATTAGGCCATTCGGCCCATCAAGTCTACTCTGCCATTCAATCATGGCTGATCCATCCTCATTCTCCCACGTTCTCTACATAACCCCTGACACCCGTACTATTCAAGAATCTGTCTGTCTCTGCCTTAAAAATGTCCATTGACGGCCTCCACAGCCTTCTGTTGCAAAGAATTCCACAGATTCACCACGCTCTGACTAAAGAACGTCATCTTCACCCTCATCTTCCTGAAGGAACGTCCTTTAAATCTGAGGCTGTGCCCTCTGGTCCTAGACTCTCCCACTCGTGGAAACATAGAAACATAGAAATTAGGTGCAGGAGTAGGCCATTCGGCCCTTCGAGCCTGCACCGCCATTCAATATGATCATGGCTGATCATCCAACTCAGTATCCTGTACCTGCCTTCTCTCCATACCCTCTGATCCCTTTAGCCACAAGTGCAACATCTAACTCCCTCTTAAATATAGCCAATGAACTGGCCTCGACTACCCTCTGTGGCAGAGAGTTCCAGAGATTCACCACTCTCTGTGTGAAAAAAGTTCTTCTCATCTCGGTTTTAAATGATTTCCCCCTTATCCTTAAGCTGTGACCCCTTGTCCTGGACTTCCCCAACATCGGGAGCAATCTTCCTGCATCTAGCCTGTCCAACCCCTTAAGAATTCTGTAAGTTTCTATAAGATCCCCCCTCAATCTCCTAAATTCTAGAGAGTATAAACCAAGTCTATCCAGTCTTTCTTCATAAGACAGTCCTGACATCCCAGGAATCAGTCTGGTGAACCTTCTCTGCACTCCCTCTATGACAATAATGTCCTTCCTCAGATTTGGAGACCAAAACTGCACGCAATACTCCAGGTGTGGTCTCACCAAGACCCTGTACAACTGCAGTAGAACCTCCCTGCTCCTATACTCAAATCCTTTTGCTATGAAAGCTAACATACCATTCGCTTTCTTCACTGCGTGCTGCACCTGCATGCCTACCTTCAATGACTGGTGTACCATAACACCCAGGTCTCGCTGCATCTCCCCTTTTCCTAGTCGGCCACCATTTAGATAATAGTCTGCTTTCCCGTTTTTGCCACCAAAATGGATAACCTCACATTTATAATGGAAACATCCTCTCCACATCCACTCTATCCAGGCCTTTTACTATAGAAACATAGAAAATATGTGCAGGAGGAGGCCATTCGGCCCTTCGAGCCAGCACCGCCATTCATTGTGATCATGGCTGATTGTCCCTTATCAATAACCCGTGCCTGCCTTCTCCCCATATCCCTTGACTCCACTAGCCCCTAGAGCTCTATCTAACTCTCTCTTAAATCCATCCAGTGACTTGGCCTCCACTGCCCTCTGTGGCAGGGAATTCCACAAATTCACAACTCTCTGGACGAAAACGTTTTTTTTCTCACCTCATTCTTAAATGACCTCCCCTTTATACTAAGACTGTGGCCCCTGGTTCTGGACTCGCCCTATCTGGTGAGTTTCAATGAGGTTACCCCTTCATCCTTCTAAACTCCGGTGAGTACAGGCCGTCAAACGCTGATCAAATGCCAAGGCTGCATGGGTTGAATCAATGGGAGAAGTGAAGATGGATACGGAAAGCTCTTCCACACAGCTGAGCTAACCTCACGGCCCTTACGGTTCTGGTTGCCATTGGAAGTAATTAGCACTGTGATTGTGTTCATTGATCTACAGGAGTGGGTAAGAAGAGTTCTAATCATCCTTGACTGAAGTTTGTACAAGATAATGGCCTTTGTTATGTCGATCTCAACCCCGTCCCACTCCCTCATACGCACTCCTCACCCAACACAACCTTCACTGTGTGTGGCATCCCCTCCTAGTCAACGGTCTCCTGTGTCTACACATCATCCACCTCCCTCTCTAGACTTCCCACTTCAGGGAGACAGCACTGAAACAGGCCCTTCGGCTCGCCGAACCGGTGCCGACCAGCGATCAGCCAGTGCACTGTCGCGCAGTTACGCACTGGGAATAATTGACAATTTTACCAAAGTCTATCAACCTACAAAAACCTTCACGTCTTTGGAGTGTGGGAGGAGGCAGGAGCACCCGGGGAAAACCCACGCAGTCTCATAGAAACATAGAAACGTAGACAATACGTGCAGGAGTAGGCCATTCGGCCCTTCGTACCTGCACCGCCATTAAATATGATCATGGCTGATCATCCAACTCAGTATCCTGTACCTGCTTTCTCTCCATACCCCCTGATCCCTTTAGCCACAAGGGCCACATCTAACTCCCTCTTAAATATAGCCAATGAACTGTGGCCTCAACTACCTTATGTGGCAGAGAATTCCACAGATTCGGGGGAGGTCGTGGATGTCGGGAGCTCCAACGTCACGGAAGGTTCGACCAGCCCCGCGCGCGGGAGCTGACATCCCCCCCCCCCGATGCAGGAGCTGATTGCCGCGACGCGGAGGGCCCAAACGCCGCCGGCTACGGTAGTCAAGATCATCCCGTCAACGCAGGGCTCGAGGCCCACGACCGCGGGAGAGCAAAGGGGAGAGATTGAACTTTTTGTTCGCCTTCCATCACGGTGAGGAATGTGGAGGAGTCACTGTGGTGGATGTTCATGTTAAAATATGTTTTGTGTGTTATGTTGTTTTTTATTTGTATGTCTGACTTGGCAAATCAAATTCCTCGTATGTTGCAAAACATATTTGGCTAATAAAGTATTATTGTGATTGTGATTGTGATTGTCATTCCTCCCTGGTAGTGTATTCCAGGCACTCACCACCCTCTGTGTAAAAAAATTGCTCGTACATCTCATAACAGAATGAGGCCATTCGGCCCATCAAGTCTATTCTGCCATTCAATTATGGCTGATATAAAAACATAGAAATTAGGTGCAGGAGTAGGCCGTTCGGCCCTTCGTACCTGCACCGCCATTCAATATGATTATGGCTGATCATCCAATTCAGTATCCTGTACCTGCCTCTCCATACCCCGATACCTTAAACCACAAGGGCCACATCTAACTCCCTCTTAAATATAGCAAATGAACTGTGACCTCAACTACCTTCTGTGGCAGAGAATTCCACAGATTCACCACTCTCTGTGTGAACATGTTGCCGACAACTGAAGACAATACAATCGCCGGTACATGTCGCTGGTTGACGTAGGTAGTCGCCAATGGAATTCACTGAAGTCAGCGCCCGGCGACAACCAAAACCAATTTACAAAAGCTAATTAACTTACAGACATGTACGTCTTTGGCATGTGTGAGAAAACTGGAGCACCCGGAGAAAACCCACTCAGTCGCAGGGAGATCGTACAAACACTGTTCAGACAGCACCCGTGGTCAGGATTGAACCCGGGTCTCTGGCGCGGTTGACAATAAACAATAGGTGCAGGAGGAGGCCATTTGGCCCTTCGAGCCAGCACCACCATTCAATATGATCATGGCTGATCATCCCCAATCAGTACCCCGTTCCTGCCTTCTCCCCATATCCCCTGACTCCGCTATTTTAAAGAGCCCTATCTATCTCTCTCTTGAAAGCATCCAGAGAACCTGCCTCCACCGCCCTCTGAGGCAGAGAATTCCATGGACTCACAACTCTCTGGGTGAAAAAGTGTTTCCGCATCTCCGTTTTAAATAGCTTACCCCTTATTCTTAAACTGTGACCCTTGGTTCTGGACTCCCCCAACATCGGGACCATGTTTCCTGCCTCTAGCATGTCCAAACCCTTAATCATCTTATATGTTTCAATGAGATGCCCTCTCATCCTTCTAAACTCCAGAGTGTACAAGCCCAGCCGCTCCATTCTCTCAGCATATGACAGTCCCGCCATTCTGAGAATTAACCTTGTAAACCTACGCTGCACTCCCTCAATAGCAAGAATGTCCATCCTCAAATTAGGGGACCAAAACTGCACACAATACTCCAGGTGTTGGCTCACTAGGGCCCTGTACAACTGCAGAGGTACTCTGTAAAAGATCCGTACAGACAGCACCCGTAATCAGGATCGAACCCAGGTCTCTGGCGCTGTAAGGCAGCAACTCCACCGCTGAGCCACCATGCCATATGTTATCTCTTTCATTGCCTAAAACCGGGATGTCATTGAACAGTTGGAGACAATTCTGGATTCAAGTAATTATCCATATTGGTACCAATAACAAAGGTAAACGTGCAGATTAGGTACTCAGGATATAGAAACATAGAAACATAGAACATTGGTGCAGGAGGAGGCCATTCGGACCTTCGAGCCAGCACCGCCGTTCATTGTGATCATGGCTGATCATCCCCTATCAATAACCCGTGCCTGCCTTCTCCCCATACCCCTGGACTCCACTAGCCCCTAGAGCTCTATCTAACTCTCTCTTAAATCCACCCAGTGACTTGGCCTCCACTGCCCTCTGTGGCAGGGGATTCCACAAATTCACAATTCACTGGGCCAAAACGTTTCTTCTCACCTCAGTCTTAAATGACCTCCCCTTTATTCTAAGTCTGTGGCCCCTGGTTCTGGACTCGCCCAACATTGGGAACATTTTTCCTGCATCCAGCTTGTCCAGTCCTTTTATAATTTTATATGTTTCTATAAGATCACCCCCTCATCCTTCTAAACTCCAGGGGGTATGGAGACAAGGCAGGTACAAGCCTATATTTGGAGGCCTTAGGTGAGGAAGAAGCAATGCCTTAAACGTAATAATGATTGATTTTATTGCCATGCAAAGAGGGGAACAAATGAGGAGATGAGGAGGAATTTCTTTAGTCAGAGGGTGGTGAATCTGTGGAATTCTTTGCCACAGAAAGCTGCGGAGGCCATCAACGGATATTTTTAAGAGAAATAGATAGATTCTTGATTAGTGCGGGTGTCAGAGGTTATGGGGGGGAAGGCTGAAGAATGGGGTTAGGAGGGAAAGATAGATCAGCCATGACTGAATGGCAGAGTAGACTTGATGGGCCGAATGGTCTAATTCTGCTCCGACCAATTATGACCGTATGTGCCAGGTCGAAGGTTAAAGGGAGAAAAGGCAGAATGGGGTTAAGAGGGAAAAACAGATCAGCCATGTTTGAATGGTGAGGTAGAGTCAATGGGCTGAATGGCCTAATTCTGCTCCTGTGTCTTATGATCTTATGAATGTCTCTCAGCTGCTCGGAGGAGGGGGCAGCCACTCTTGCGTTACCTATAACCATATAACCATATACCAATTACAGCACGGAAACAGGCCATCTCGACCCTTCTAGTCCGTGCCGAACACGTATTCTCCCCTAGTCCCACCTGCCTGCACTCAGACCATAACCCTCCATTCCTTTCCCATCCATATAACTATCCAATTTATTTTTAAATGATAAAAACGAACCTGCCTCCACCACCTTCACTGGAAGCTCATTCCACACAGCCACCACTCTCTGAGTAAAGAAGTTCCCCCTCATGTTACCCCTAAACTTCTGTCCCTTAATTCTCAAGTCATGTCCTCTTGTTTGAATCTTCCCTACTCTCAATGGGAAAAGCTTGTCCACGTCAACTCTGTCTATCCCTCTCATCATTTTAAAGACCCCTATCAAGTCCCCCCTTAACCTTCTGCGCTCCAAAGAATAAAGCCCTAATTTGTTCAACCTTTCTCTGTAACTCAGTTGCTGAAACCCAGGCAACATTCTAGTAAATCTCCTCTGTACTCTCTCTATTTTGTTGACATCCTTCCTATAATTGGGCGACCAAAATTGTGCACCATACTCCAGAACCTGTCGCTGAGGTTTTTGTTTTGTAAGTTTTTAGTGACACAACGCGCCAACAGGCCCTTCGGCCCACCAAGCCCGCGACAGCTAGCAAACCCCATACACTGCAGCTTTTGCCCAGAAATTCTTTGACCGTTACCTTTAGTAGCTTGGCATGCAGCAGCAGAGTGTAAGCAGCCTCCGTGAAGTTCTCATAACCAATGTGTAAGTCCCGGAGTTTGTACAGGTACCTGTGTGAGGCGGAAACAGAGAGGAGAGGAAAGGGTCAGGCGGTACGGTTCAGTTTAGTTTATCGTCACGTGTATATGGCGCGCGCTATCTAGTCAGCAGAAAGACAATACATGATTACACTCGAGACATTTACATTGTACAGGTACACGATAAGGGAATAATGTTTAGTGCCATGTAAAATCAAGCCATCAGGATGGAACAATAGACAATAGACAATAGACAATAGGTCCAGGAGTAGGCCATTCAGCCCTTCGATCACATTGAATGGCGCTGCTGGCTCGAAGGGCCGGATGGCCTACTCCTGCACCTATCGTCTATTGTCTATTGTCTATTGAGCCAGCACCGCCATTCACTGTGATCATGGCTGATCACCCCCAATCAGTACCCCGTTCCTGCCTTCTCCACATATCCCCTGACTCCACTACCTTTATGAGCTCTATCTAACTCTCTCTTGAAAGTATCCAGAGAACCTGCCTCCACTGCCCTCTGAGGCAGAGAATTCCACAGACTCACAACTTTCTGTGAGTAAAAGTGTTTCCTCATCTCCGTTCCAAATTGCTTACCCCATATTCTTCAACTGTGGGCCCCTGGTTCTGGACTCCCCCAACATCGGGAACATGTTTACTGCCTCTAGCGTGTCCAAGCCCTTAATAATCTTATATGTTTCAATAAGAATCCCTCTCATCCTTCTAAACTCCAGAGTGTACAAGCCCAGCTGCTCCATTCTCTCAGCATATGACAGTCCCGCCATCCCGGGAATTAACCTTGTAAACCTACGCTGCACTCCCTCAATAGCAAGAATGTCCTTCCTCAAAT
Source organism: Leucoraja ocellata (assembly GCA_036785375.1). NCBI lineage: Eukaryota > Metazoa > Chordata > Chondrichthyes > Rajiformes > Rajidae > Leucoraja > Leucoraja ocellata. Next base: position 2,023,260 of record JAWMAR010000222.1, on the reverse strand, counting down.
TAGGGGGCCAAAACTGCACACAATACTCCAGGTGTGGTCTCACTAGGGCTCTGTACAACTGCAGAAGGAGAACTTTCGCCGATACTCAACTCAACACAACAAATAAATGTCCAAAACACATGAACACTGTAAAATATGACTAATACTAGGCAAGCAGACCAAGGGGCTGCATGAAATTGAAGAGAATAATTGTAGCAAATCTCATGGGTGTAAAGGGCCTGTCCCACTTGGCAATTTTGTAGGCAACTGCCGGCGATTGTCATAGTCGAAGCCGGTCGCCGAAAAACCGGTGACAACCCACCTCATCCTGGCGACAACCTACGACAGCACCTACGTCAGGAGAAGTCAAGCCACGCTCATTGGCGTTAAACCCACTGTCGCCAAAATTTCTTTCAATTTAGCGGCGACCAGAAATACGCTACGACTGTTTGCGCGACTGCGGAGGCTACTCCCGGCGATCATCGGCGAACATGTGGCGACTGTAGTTGCCTAAAAACTGTGTCTAAGTGGGACAGGCCCATGAGCAAGAATTTACAGCATCAAGCTCCATTTAACGCACGGACACTGGGAGGAGTGTGTAGCAAGTAACTGCAGGTGCTGGTTTAAACCAAAGATAGACACAAAATGCTGGAGTAACTCAGCGGGACTGGCAGCATCTCTGGAGAGAAGGACAGGGCGACGTTTCAATAGACAGTGGACAATATGTGCAGGAGGAGTAGGCCATTCGGCGCTTTGAGCCAGCACCGCCATTCAATGTGACCATGAGGCCGCAGCTATTTACAATATACATTAACGATTTAGATGAAGGGATTAAAAGTAACATTAGCAAATTTGCAGATGACACAAAGCTGGGTGGCAGTGTGAACTGTGAAGAGGATGCTATGGGGATGCAGGGTGACTTGGACAGGTTGGGGGAGTGGGCAGATGCATGGCTGATGCAGTTTAATGTGGATAAATGTGAGGTTATCCACTTTGGTGACAAAAACAGGAAGGCAGATTATAATTTCAGGTCGAGACCCTTCTTCAGACCACACACGATTTGGATGAGAATCTACAAGGCATATGATAAGGATAGTGCGGGACGGGCGCATGGAGAGGCATGGAGCAGTCTGGAGTTGAGCGTGATATCGCGCGGCGCTCCAGGATTTCATCCAGTACAAAATTCTTGCGCGCCACCTGTATCGCATACGCACGCTGACGTGTTGGGTACGCACGCTGATGCATTGGCGTCGCATGCTGCGTCCCGACGTCTCACGTGCATCGCGTGGTGACGCATGGTTACGTCACCGCGAGTAACCATGTGTCGCCGTGCGTCGCTGGGTATTCTAATGACGACACGCGCACCAGACGGCATGATGAAGCGTGATTTGCGCGCGCCGTTGCGCGTAACTACGCGTCGACCTATTTTACATATGACGCGTAAATGAGGCGCAATGACGGCCAAGTTTGCAGATGACACTAAAGTGGGTGGTATTGTCGATTGTGAAGATGGTTATAAAAATCGCAGCAGGATCTTGACCGGTTGGGCAGGTGGGCAAAGGATTAGTTGATGGAGTTTCATGTACATAAGTGAAAGGCGTTACATTTTGTGAAGTCAAACCAAGGTGGGATGTTCACAGTGAATGGCAGGGCTCGGGGGATTGTTGTCGAGCAGGCGGATCTAGGAGTCCTTGAATGTAATGTCGCTGGAACATTGGGTTGTCAAGGGAGTAATGTGAATAACATTTGGTCCAAGATAAAAAAGAAGGGTCTTGACCCGAAACGTTGCCTATTTCCTCCGCTCCATACATGCTGCCTCACCTGCTGTGTTTCTCCAGTATTTTTGTCTACCTCTGGTCAAAGATAAAGTCCAGTAAAGTCCGAACAAAGGGTCTCCAATGAGCCAGAGAGTGGTTGAGGACCGCTCTCTGGTTGTGGTGGGATGATTCAGTTGCCTGATAACAGCTGGGAAGAAACTGCCCCTGAATCCGGAGGTGTGTGTTTTCACACTTGCCCTCTCTAGCCTACTCTACATATACGTCCTTCCTCTGTCTGATCCATGTTCTCTGTCCGAATTCTATCTTACCTAGTTCTGCCTGCCTAGCCCTGGCATGTATGAAGTATATTGTCACGTGTACCGAGGTACAGTGGAAAGCTTTTGTTGCGCGCTATCCAGTCAGCGGAAAGACAATACATGATTACCGTCGATCCATTCACAGTGTACAGATACATGGTAAAGGGAATATCGTGGATAACGTTTAGTACAAGATCAAAGATAGTGGAAGGTCTCCAGTGAGATAGATAGTAGTTCAGCACTGCTCTCTGGTTGTGGTAGGATAATTCAGTTGCCTGATAACAGCTGGGAAGAAACTGTCCCTTGAATCTGGAGGTGTGCATTTTCACACTTCTATACCTTTTGCCTGATGGGAGAGGGGAGAAGTGGGAGTGGCCGGGGTGCGACTGGTCTTTGATGATGCTGCCGGCCTTGCCGAGGCAGCGTGAGGTGCAATAGACAATAGACAATAGACAATAGGTGCAGGAGTAGGCCATTCGGCCCTTCGAGCCAGCACCGCCATTCAATGTGATCATGGCTGATCATCCCCAATCAGTACCCCGTTCCTGCCTTCTCCCCATATCCCCTGACTCCGCTATCTTTAAGAGCCCTATCTGGCTCTCTCTTGAAAGCATCCAGAGAACCGGCCTCCACTGCCCTCTGAGGCAGAGAATTCCACACACTCAGCACACTCTGTGTGAAAAAGTGTTTCCTTGTCTCAATTGGTAGAATTCTGGATAGATTTTTGCATGGGGCACAGTTAGAGGAGGTGGGTCGGGTATGTTTTTAATACTGAAGGTGGCGGGTGTCAGGAGCCCGTTGCCAGGGTTGGTTGTGGAGTCAGGATAGAGGCGTTAACGTGGCCTTTAGACAGGCACATGGCAGGGGATGGAGAGATATGGATCATGAGGGAGTTAGATGTGGCCCTTGTGGCTAAGGGGATCGGGGGTATGGAGAGAAGGCAGGTACGGGATACTGAGTTGGATGATCAGCCATGATCATATTGAATGGCGGTGCAGGCTCGAAGGGCCGAATGGCCTCCTCCTGCACCTAATTTCTATGTTCTATGTTTCTATGAGGAGATTGGAGTCATTTGGCGTCATGTTCAGCTGGGAGATTATGGGCCAAAGGGCTTGTTCCAGCAATGGACACAAAGTGTTGGAGTAACTCAGCAGGCCAGGAGGCATCTCTGGAGTAAAGGAATAGGTGACGTTTCGGGTCGAGACCCTTCTGGCATTGATCATTCCCCAAAACATAAAATTGCTGCAAGAGGCACAACTGCCCAGACCATCGCACAAACCAACCTCCCATCCATTGACTCCATCTACACCTCACGCTGCCTCGGCAAGGCCAGCAGCATCATCAAGGACCAGTCTCACCCCGGGCACTCCCTCTTCTCCCCTTTCCCATCGGGCAAGAGGAATAGGAGTGTGAAAACGCACACACCTCCAGATTCAGGGACAGTTTCTTCCCAGCTGTTATCAGGCAACTGAACCATCCTACCACAACCCAGGGACCAGCCCGAGTCTGAAGAAGGGTTTCGGACCGAAACGTTGCCTATTTCCTTCGCTCCATAGATGCTGCTGCACCCGCTGAGTTTTCTCCAGCTTTTTTGTGTACCTTCGATTTTCCAGCATCTGCAGTTCCTTCTTAAACAAAGAACAGCCCTGAACTACTATCTACCACTTTGGTGACCCTGGGACTCTTTGATCGGGTTTTTACTGGCTTTACCTTGCATTTAACACTGTATCCTTATCATGTATCTGTACACTGTAAATGGCTGGATTGTAATCATGTATTGTCTTTCCGCTGACTGGTTAGCACGCAACAAAAGCTTTTCACTGTACCTCGGTACACGTGACAATAAACTAAACTGAAACTGAACTGTTCATTCGAATTCTGATAGAGCAAGTGACAGTGAGACTGCAAAGTTGTGGGTAAATGTGTGCAGGTGCTCATTAGCGTCATAAAATCTTTCAGATGGCACAATGTGAATTCTAATTCCCGGAGAATGTATGAATTTCAATCAGTTGACTTGCTGTACGACAACAAGCAGAGCCAGCGAGCGAGTTTCCCCCCCGCTAATTGTTTGTTCTGATAGTCGACATGAATAACCAGTCAGTTTTCTGTCAGCAGATGTTTAACACGGTTGGTGTTACTAATGAAATTATAACCGCGGAGATGTGTGTGGTGAAAAGCAGGGCGCGGGAGTTCACATGAGGCCATCTTTGATACTCAGCAAGGTTTTGGTCTCTTCCTCTTAGTTTACAGTTTAGTTTAGAGATACACTGCGCGGAAACAGGCCCCCTTCGGCCCACCGAGTCCGCACCGACCAGCGACCCCCCCCCCGAACACTAACACTATCTTACACACACTAGGGACAATTTACAATGACACCCAGCCAATTAACCATATAACCATATAACAATTACAGCACGGAAACAGGCCATCTCGACCCTTCTAGTCCGTGCCGAACACATAATCTCCCCTAGTCCCATATACCTGCGCTCAGACCATAACCCTCCATTCCCTTCCCGTCCATATAACTATCCAATTTATCTTTAAATGATAAAAACGAACCTGCCTCCACCACCTTCACTGGAAGCTCATTCCACACAGCTACCACTCTCTGAGTAAAGAAGTTCCCCCTCATGTTACCCCTAAACTTCAGTCCCTTAATTCTCAAGTCATGTCCCCTTGTTTGAATCTTCCCTACTCTCAGTGGGAAAAGCTTATCCACGTCAACTCTGTCTATCCCCCTCATCATTTTAAAAACCTCTATCAAGTCCCCCCTTAACCTTCTGCGCTCCAGAGAATAAAGCCCTAATTAACCTACACACCTGTACGTCTTTGGAGTGTGGGAGGAAACCGGAGATCTGGGAGAAAACCCACGGAGAACGTACAAAGAGGACGTTAGATAGGCACATGGAAGTGCAGGGAATAGAGTGATATGGATCAAGTACAGTCAGATGAGATCAGTTTGATTTGGCAACATGTTTAGCACCATCGTTGTGGTCTGAGGGGCCCGTTCCTGTGCTGTCCCATGTTCCATGCAGGCCGAGCCCAGGAACTGGCCCATCTGTCCAAGATGTGGATGCTAAACATGTTGATAATAGACAATAGACAATAGGTGCAGGAGGAGGCCATTCGGCCCTTCGAGCCAGCACCGCCATTCAATGTGATCATGGCTGATCATCCACAATCAGTACCCCGTTCCTGCCTTCTCCCCATATCCCCAGACTCTGCTATCTTTAAGAGCCCTATCTAACTCTCTCTTGAAAGTATCCAGAGAAAAATAGCCTCCACCGCCCTCTGTGGCAGAGAATTCCACAGATTCACAACTCTATGGGTGGAAATGCTTTTCCTCGTCTCCGCTCTAAATGGCCTTATTCTTAAACTGTGGCCCCTGGTTCTGGACTCTCCCAACATCGGGAACATGTTTCCTGCCTCTAGCACGTCCAATCCCTTAATAATCTTATATGTTTCAATGGGAATCCCTCTCATCCTTCTCCCCACAACGGCAATCCAAAAAATATCAATCCAAGTCTATCCAACTTGGATAGTAGCTAAAGCCAAAGATCCTATAACGGAGCAAGATAGACCACTCCTGCTAAATGCAATGGGCTGACGTGTAGTACGCAACGGAGCGGAACCTGGGCCTTTTTTTCATCCATTTCAGTAACCAGACCCGACCCGACCCGACCCGACCCGACCCACAGTGTAATCAACGTTGCGGGGAACAGTTTGTGTTAATAAATTATAATTCAGAAAATGAGGAGAAGATTTTTCCCAAATAACGTTTATTTTTACGAGGATGTTTCCGTAACCGGCTTCCGTCTCTGCACTAGTATCTTTGCTCCGCTACGGGATCTTTGGTGCGGAGACGGAAGCCGTTTACGGAAATGGGGCCGAAAATTACCCGTGAATCTGCCCAGGACCGTACCACGTCTTTTTCGTCGAGTGATCCACCTTGCTCGCTACAGGATCTTTGACTAAAACCCTCTATTCAAGGCAGCATTCTGGTAAACCTCCCCTGCAGCCTCTCCAAAGCCTCGACATCTCTCCTGTAATGTGGTGATCAGAGCTGCAGGCAATAATCCAAGTGAACGCAATGCTCCAAGGAGTGGGAGTACTGTGTGTAAATATCTCATGCATCAGGCAGGCAAATGTGAAGATCTTGCTGCAGATATAAAACGCAAATCATCACTGAATGATTTTGCAGGCCATCTGGTGCTCAAAGTGCTGCCATTGCCTCATTATACACTGCAGGCAAAGCTTGCCAACACATTAAACAGTTTGGAAAGTGACAACGTCCTTAGAACGGGGGAAGGAGGGGGGGTGCTGGAGAACAAGTGCCATCTCATGTCATCTCATCTTTTACCCAGAGTAGGGAAATCGAGGACCAGAGGACACAGGTTCAAGGTGAAGGGGAAAAGATTTAATAGGAATCTGAAGGGTAACTTTTTCACACAAATGGTGGTGGGTGTGTGGAACGAGCTGCCAGAGGAGGTAGTTGAGGCTGAGACTATCTCATCGTTTAAGAAAATGTTGATAGGACAGGTTTGGAGGGATATGGACCAAGTGGGACGATGATAGCTGGGACATGTTGGCCGGTGTGGGTGAGTTGGGCCGAAGGGCCTGTTTGCACGCCGTATCACTCTATGACTATGACAATGCAGCTCTCTCATCGTCAAATTAGGCCATTCGGCCCATCAGGTCTACTCCGCCATTCAATCACGGCTGATCTACCTTCCTCAGTTTTGGTCTCCAAATCTGAGGAAGGACATTATTGCCATAGAGGGAGTACAGAGAAGGTTCACCAAACTGATTCCTGGGATGTCAGGACTGTCTTATGAAGAAAGACTGGATAGACTTGGTTTATACTCTCTAGAATTTAGAAGATTGAGTGGGGATCTTATAGAAACTTACAAAATTCTTAAGGGGTTGGACAGGCTAGATGCAGGAAGATTGTTCCCGATGTTAGGGAAGTCCAGGACAAGGGGTCACAGCTTAAGGATAAAGGGGAAATCCTTTAAAACCGAGATGAGAAGAACTTTTTTCACGCAGAGAGTGGTGAATCTCTGGAACTCTCTGCCACAGAGGGTAGTTGAGGCCAGTTCATTGGCTATATTTAAGAGGGAGTTAGATGTGGCCCTTGTGGCTAAGGGGATCAGGGGGTATGGAGAGAAGGCAGGTACGGGATACTGAGTTGGATGATCAGCCATGATCATATTGAATGGCGGTGCAGGCTCGAAGGGCCGAATGGCCTACTCCTGCACCTAATTTCTATGTTTCTATGTTTCTATCTCTCCCTCTCGACCCCATTCTCCTGCCTTCTCCCCGTAACCCCTCCGGCCCAACTTATTCATGCCGATGAGGATGGCCCGTCTAAGCCGTGGAGTTTACTTTATTGATCATGTGTACTGGGGTACAGTAAAAGATTTTTTGTGGTGTGTGGCGACATTGTGAACGTGTGGCGACCATGTGGCGAGCGCAGAGTCTCCTGCACTCGCCTAAAACGTTGTCTAAGTGGGACAGGCCCATAAGGGACATCGGAGGTTGAGAGGAGATCTAACAGAAGTATATAAAATTATAGAGGACACAGTCAGGACCTTATTCCCCAGGAGAGAAATATCAAGGACTATAGTTTAGATTAAATTAGTTTATTCTTGTCCCGTGTACCGAGGTACAGTGATTGGATTGTTGTCGCTTGCTATCCAGTCAGTGAAAAGACAACACGTGATTCCAATCGAGCTGTCCGAAGTTGACACATACAGGAATAATGTTCAGTGTAAGATAAAGTCCAGAAAAGTCTGATTAAAGATAGTCCGAGGGTCTCCAATGAGGTAGATAGTAGTTCAGCACTGCTCTCTGGTTATTGATAGGATGGTTCAGTTGCCTGATAACAGCTGGGAAGAAACTGTCCCTGAATCTGGAGGTGTGCGTTTTCACACTCATGTACCTGATGGGAGAAGGGAGAAGAGGGAGTGGCCGGGGTGAGACTGGTCCTTGATTATGCTGGTGTAGTAAACACTGCCCAGTCCATCATCGGCTCTGACCTCTCTTCCATCGAGGGGATTTATCGCAGTCGCTGCCTCAAAAAGGCTGGCAGTATCATCAAGGACCCACACCATCCTGCCAAAAACACTCATCTCCCTGCTACCTTCAGGTAGAAGGTACAGGAGCCTGAAGACTGCAACGTCCAGGTTCAGGAATAGCTACTTCCCCACAGCCATCAGGCTATTAAACATAGCTCGGACAAAACTCTGAACATTAATAACCCATTATCTGTTATTTGCACTTTATCAGTTTATGTATTCATGTGTGTATATATTTATATAATGGCATATGGACACACTGATCTGTTCTGTAGTCAATGCCTACTATGTTCTGTTGTGCTGAAGCAAAGCAAGAATTTCATTGTCCTATCTGGGACACATGACAATAAACTCACTTGAACATTTTGTTGTCTCTGTACTGTACACTGACAATGACAATTAAAATTGAATCTGAATCTGAATCTGAATCTGAACTTGAACTTGCTGGCCTTGCCGAGGCAATGTGAGGTGTAGATGCAGTCAATGGAAGGGAGGTTGGATTGCGTGTCGTCCCTTCTTCAGACTGATTCAACTGCAGAGTTGCAAGTTTTTAGCTAATTAGCCACAGCAGTTGTTTTTTACCCCCTAAAACCACCTTGTGGAATGAGGTGTTCCACCCCTCGAATGGATTTACCGCTGTCCAAGGTCTTAAACGAATTTGGTGCATTTTATACTCACCGGATGTACATTTCTTCCCGGTCAATGTCTTTGTAGAAATTCTGCAGAAGGGGCAAAAGAAACACAAAATGAAGGTTTGCCGGGTAAAACAAAACACTTCACAACAATCAAGTAAATCAAAGATAGATAACATAGAAACATAGAAATTAGGTGCAGGAGTAGGCCATTCGGCCCTTCGAGCCTGCACCGCCATTCAATATGATCATGGCTGATCATCCAACTCAGTATCCCATACCTGCCTTCTCTCCATACCCTCTGATCCCCTTGGCCACAAGGGCCACATCTAACTCCCTCTTAAACATAGCCAATGAACTGGCCTCAACTACCCTCTGTGGCAGAGAGTTCCAGAGATTCACCACTCTCTGTGTGAAAAAAGTTCTCCTCATCTCGGTTTTAAAGGATTTCCCCCTTATCCTTAAGCTGTGACCCCTTGTCCTGGACTTCCCCAACATCGGGAACAATCTTCTTGCATCTAGCCTGTCCAACCCCTTAAGAATTTTGTAAGTTTCTATAAGATCCCCTCTCAATCTCCTAAATTCTAGAGAGTATAAACCAAGTCTATCCAGTCTTTCTTCATAAGACAGTCCTGACATCCCAGGAATCAGTCTGGTGAACCTTCTCTGCACTCCCTCTATGGCAATAATGTCCTTCCTCAGATTTGGAGACCAAAACTGCACGCAATACTCCAGGTGTGGTCTCACCCTGTCACATAAATGTGAGGTTATCCACTTTGGTAGCAAAAACAGGAAGGCAGATTACTATCTAAATGGCGTCAAGTTGGGAAAAGTGGAAGTACAACGGGATCTGGGGGTCCTTGTACATCAGTCTATGAAAGAAAGCATGCAGGTACAGCAGGCAGTGATGAAAGTGAATGGCATGTTGGCCTTTATAACAAGAAGAATCGAATATAGGAGCAAAGAGGACCTTCTGCAGTTGTACACACACTTAGTGAGACCACACCTGGAGTATTGTGTGCAGTTTTGGTCCCCTAATTCGAGGATGGACCTTCTCATTGTAGATGATCAGCCATGATCATAGTGAATGTCGGTGCTGGCTCGAAGGGCCGAATGGGCTACTCCCGCACCTGTTGTCTACTGATAAACACAAAATGCTGGAGTAACTGAGGGGGACAAGCAGCATCTCTGGAGAGAAGGAATAGGTGACATTTGGCAAATTGTGGATGGTCTGAAGAAGGGTCTCGACCCGAAACGTCACCCATTCCTTCTCTCCAGAAATGCAGCCTGTCCCCCTGAGTTACTCCAGCATTTTGTGTCTATCTTCGGTTTACACCAGCAGTTCCTTCCTATTCAAATGTTGTTTATATAGAAAAAAAGCATAGAACATTACAGCACAGTAGTGGACCCTTTGGCCAACAATGTTTGTGCTGAACATGATGCCAAGTTAAATTGATCTCATGTTTAGTTTAAGAAAGAACTGCAGATGCTGGAAAAATATAAAGTAGACAAATCGAAGGTAGTTTATACCCCAGCGGTATGAACATTGACCCTCCAATTTCAGGTAGTCCCTGCTTTCTCCCTCCTTCTCAGGTAGTCCCTGCTTTCTCCCTCCTTCCCTCTCCCCTCGCAGCTCTCCCACAGCCTACTGTCTCCGCCTCTTTTACTTTCATTGCCCCCCCCCCCCTTCTGCTTCTGTATCATGCTATCCATCAACATCATCATCATTGTTGCAAACATTAAGCGACGCAGTGGGCGCTGGTTTCTGACGGGAACGGTGACGGACGCTCCGCACATCTCTGTCCTCCAGTTCTGCGGGACTTCCGCCGCTGGAAGTCTAGGATGTTGGTGTGTGTGTGTGTGTGTGTGTTTATCATCGTTCCTTACAATGCCGTGTACGACAGTGATCGCAACTTCTACTGAAGTGTGGGATGGCCGTCGGTTCTCTAGGGGAGCTCATCCGCCCTTTGACAGGTCTTGTTTTGGTCCTGCTGGGGGTCCACAGCCCCCTCCTCACCTGGCAACCAGGTGGGGGAGACGGTTTAGTCGCCGACTATCTGACCATGGAGAGGGTAGCACCGGGATTACATGGTACCCGTGGGTGGGGGGAACTCCACCCGACCTGACCTGACCTGACCTGACCTGTGTGCTATCCAGTCAGCGAAAAGACAATACATGATTACAATCGAGCCGTCCACAATGTAGATACACGATAAAGGGAATAATGTTCAGTGCAAGGTAAAGTCCATGATTGTACATGATCCACGTCCCACTATTCATAGAAACATAGAAAATAGGTGCAGGAGTAGGCCATTCGGGCCTTTCAATATGATCATGGCTGATCATCCAACTCAGTATCCTGTACCTGTCCATACCCCCTGATACCTTTAGCCACAAGGGCCATTCTTGACCGCCATTGAGTGTGGTTCCTTGCCAACATCCTTGGCCAACCGCAGATTTGTACTCAAGACCAGCGACGGACAATCTAGCCGACTGCGGCGCCTAAGAAACGGAGTCCCCCAAGGCTCGGCACTGGCCCCCTTGCTCTTCAATGTCTGTATCAGCCATCTGCCACGCACGACCTCGCGCCAGTATGGATATGCAGATGATCTGGCCCTACTGCACTCCGGACAGGAGTCTGGTCAAACGTGGGGGATGTGCTCTTGGCGGATATGGAACGTGTGACAGGCTACCTGGAGTGTGGCAAAATCACCACCACGGCCTTTCACCCCGAACAACAATTAGTTTAGAAGGATCAGAGGGGACCTCATTGAAACATATCAGATTGTTAAGGGGTTTGGACAGGCTCAAGGCAGGAAACATGTTCCTGATGTTGGGGGAGTCCAGAACCAGGGGTCACACAGTTTAAGAATAAGGAGTAAGCCATTTAGAACGGAGGACGAGGAAACACTTTTTCTCACAGAAGAGTGGTGAGTCTGTGGAATTCTCTGCCTCAGAGGGCGGTGGAGGCCGGTTCTGTGGATGCTTTCAAGAGAGGGCTAGATAGGGCTCTTGAATATAGTGGAGTCAGGGGATATGGGGAGAAGGCAGGAGCGGGGTACTGATTGGGGATGATCAGTCATGATCACATTGAAAGGCGGTGCTGGCTCGAAGGGCCGAATGGCCTATCCTGCACCTATGTTTTTCTATGTTTCTATGTTTCACCACAGGCTGGTGTGCAAGGGCCCCATCAGACGCCAAACATCCTCTGCACCACCTCGCCCAGGACTCACAGCAACTGGGACCTCAACGCCTCTTCTACCGTCATGCTGCGCCCCTCTGTGGCTCCAGTTTCAGCACACTAGGAGCTTGGAGTACCTGCTAGGGATAGACCCTGCAACCTCCGCAATTCACTGTTGCACCGAACACCACAGCCCCACCTGGCTCGAACCTGCCCCACAAAGAGTGGGTCGCCCTGAACCAGCTCCATACAGGGATCGGCCAGTTCAATAGACAATAGACAATGGGTGCAGGAGTAGGCCATTTGGCCCTTCGAGCCAACACCGCCATTCAATGTGATCATGGCTGATCATCCCCAATCAGTACCCCCGTTCCTGCCTTCTCCCCATATCCCCTGACTCCGCCATCTTTAAGAGCCCTATCTAGCTCTCTCTTGAAAGCATCCAGAGAACCTGCCTCCACCGCCCGCTGAGGCAGAGAATTCCACAGACTCACCACCCTCGTCTCCGTTCTAAATGGCTTACTCCTTATTCTTAAACTGTGTGGCCCTGGTCTGGACTCCCCCAACATCGGGAACGTGTGTCCTGCCTCTAGCGTGTCCAAGCCTTTAACAATCTTAAAATGTTTCAATGAGATACCCTCTCATCCTTCTAAACTCCAGAGTGTACAAGCCCAGCTGCTCTATTCTCTCAGCATATGACAGCCCCGCCATCCCGGGAATTAACCTTGTAAACCTACGCTGCACTCCCTCAATAGCAAGAATGTCCTTCCTCAAATTAGGGGGCAAAACTGCACACAATACTCAACGCCAACATGCATCGCTGGGGGCTGTGTCCATCAGCAGCCTGCGTGTGTTTGGAGCAGACCAGCGCAGCGTGACATTTTCGACTGCGCTGTCCTCCGCCCCCTTGGTGAGGGGTAGACCTCACGGCCCTCGACAACAGCACATTGAACTGGCTACAGCTCCTGGAGGGGCGTCACTTAAACCTCTGCTGCCTCAAACGCAAGAATTATTGGGACACAGCTACCAGCCTTGGAGGGCGTCTACACACACACGGTGCCTCAGGAAGGCCGTCAGCATCCATAAAGACTCCTCACACCCTTGTAACGAACTACTTCCCTCCGGCAGACGTTACAAGGCCTTCTACGCCCGAACCTCCAGACTCAGGAACAGCTTCATTCCCAGAGCTATAGCGGCTCTGAAACCGGCCCAGCTGAGTGCCCCCCATCCCCCCTGGACTGTCTCCCGTCAGATGGTCACAACACACATCGACCCGGCACAGACACATTTGCACTTTAAAACTGTTTTACTGTTTTATTTAAAATTCATGTTTCTTGGGGTATCTAAATCTAAATGTTATTAGTTATTTAAGTCATGACATCGGATGGAAGCTGCATACCAAATCTTGTTGCACTTATGTGCAATGACAATAAAATAATATTATTATTATTATTATTATTATTATTATTAGAAGAAGCCTAAACAATCGCCTAAGTTGGACAGGCCCATAACTGTTTCTTAAAAATGTTGGGATAGTTCCAGCCTCAACAAACCTCATCTGGCAGCTTGTTCCATTCAGACACCCACCACCCCTTGTGTGTGAAATGCTCTCTGAGCCTTTTAGACTTTGGCTATCAATTAGCCATTTGTCTTGTGTCTGACCTTTGACTGAAGCATTACTTGGCCCTTTCCAAAGTTGAGTGTGCGGTTTCTCAGGCACAGCTTTGGTTTGTTTGTTCGCTAATGATCCATTGAAATAAACAACCGTGCATTGGGCGCAGAGGACCAAAGAGATCAGAGGAGCTCAAGGCTTTAAAAAACACTTCTTTGATCTGTGGTTGCTTCGGCAATTCTTAGTCGTAACGCAAGGCGTCTTTGTAATGTCAGGGTTCAGCAGCCATCACTTGGCTCAAGGCAGCCGCATGCTTATCAGAATTCATGCATTGCTGAATGCCAGGTACTGAGTTATGCTCTGAGGAGCATGCAAAAAATATATAAAAACATACTTAATAATAAAGAGAGCGGCTCTTGTAATTCCACACGCCTGGCTATTGGGAAGAAAGAGCCTCTTTGAACCTGTCAAAGGGATCTCTCCGCAGAAACACTTGTGCCTCTGAGCAAGATGTCTGCTGCCTGCTCCGCCCACACACTCACTGATTAAAAGATGCAGCGTGGAAACAGGCCCTTCGGCCCACCAAGTCCCTGCCGACCATCGATTACCTATACACACTAGCTACATTTTAGACTATAGGAGATAGAAAATAGGTGCAGGAGGAGGCCATTCGGCCCTTCGAGCCAGCACCGCCATTCATTGTGATCATGGCTGATCGCCCCCTATCAATAACCCGTGCCTGCCTTCTCCCCATATCCCTTGACTCCACTAGCCCCTCAAGCTCTATCTAACTCTCTCTTAAATCCATCCAGTGACTTGGCCTCCACTGCCCTCTGTGGCAGGGAATTCCACAAATTCACAACTCTCTGGGTGAAAAAGTTTTTTTCTCACCTCAGGTCTTAAGTGACCTCCCCTTTATTATAAGATTGTGTTCCCTGGTTCTGGACTCGCCCAACATTGGGAACATTTTCCTGCATCTAGCTTGTCCAGTCCTTTTATAATTTTATATGTTTCTATAAGATCCCCCCCTCATCCTTCTAAACTCCAGTGAATACAAGCCCAGTCTTTTCAATCTTTCCTCATATGACAGTCCCGCCATCCCAGGGATCAATCTCGTGAACCTACGCTGCACTGCCTCAATCACAGGGATGTCCTTCCTCAAATTAGGAGACCAAAACTGTACACAATACTCCAGATGTGGTCTCACCAGAGGCCCTATACAACTGCAGAAGCTACAGTTGTGGAAACAGTCCCCATTATCATATCAGAGTCATAATAATAATAATAATAACAATCTTATTATATAGCACATTTTAGTCAACTTGCATTGACCCAAAGTGCTTCACATAATACATTACATTTACACACAGGCAAAGGTGGGTGAAGTGTCTTGCCCCAAGGACACAACAACAGTATGCACTCCAAGCGGGATTCGAACCAGCTACCTTCCAGTCGCCAGCCGAACACCTTAGCCCATTGCGCCATCTGTCGTCCCACATGGTGAGCATCAATTACCATACACACTAGTTAGCTTTTAGAATTTGTACATAGTGCATGGAAACAGGCCTTCAGCCCACCAGGCCCATGCCACCCAGCAATCAGTCATACACACTAGATCTATGCTGAAAATTTAGCCTTTAGAAATACAGCGCGGAAACAGGCCTTTCGTACCACCGGGTCCGTGCCGACCAGCGATCCCCGCACAATAACACTATCTTACACACACCAGGGACAATTTACAAATTTTACCGAAGCCAATTAACCTACAACCCTGCACGTCTTTGCAGTGTGGGAGGAAACCGGAGCACCTGGAGAAAACCCACGTGGTCATGGGGAGAACGTACAAACCCGTGGTTAGGATCGAACCCGCGTCTCTGGCGCTGTGAGGCAGCAACTCTACCGCTGCAACCACCGTGCCACCCTGTTGATCTATACAGTTTTATGTAGAACTACTAGGTCTCGGCAGAAACAAAGAACTGCAGATGCTGGTTTACACAAAGTGCTGGAACATAGGACACAAGCCAAAACATCACCCATCAATGTTTCTCCACAGATGCTGCCAAGCATCTAACAACTAACAAGGTTAATTCCCGGGATGGCGGGACGGTCATATGCTGAGAGAATGGAGCAGCTGGGCTTGTACACTCTGGAGTTTAGAAGGATGAGAGGGCATCTCATTGAAACATATAAGATTGTTAAGGGCTTGGACACGCTAGAGGCAGGAAACATGTTCCCGATGTTGGGGGAGTCCAGAACCAGGGGCCACAGTTTAAGAATAAGGGGTAAGCCATTTAGAACGGAGATGAGGGAACATTTTTTCTCACAGAGAGTGGTGAGTCTGTGGAATTCTCTGCCTCAGAGGGCGGTGGAGGCAGGTTCTCTGGATGCTTTCAAGAGAGAGCTAGACAGTTTTGGTCCACAAATTTGAGGAAGGACATTCTTGCTATTGAGGGAGTGCAGCGTAGATTCTCAAGGTTAATTGCTGGGATGGCGGGACTGACATTTGATGAAGGAATATGTTGACTGGGCTTGTGTATTCTGGAATTTAGAAGGATGAGAGGGCATCTCATAGAAACATATACAATTCTTAAGGGATTGGACAGTTAGACACAGGGAAAATGTTCCCCATGTTGGGGGATTCCAGAACCAGGGGCCATGGTGTATGAATAAGGGGGAGGCCATTTAGTACTGAGATGAGAAAAACATTTTCACCCAGAGAGTTGTGAATCTGTGGAATTCTCTTCCTCAGAAGGTAGTGGAGGCCAATTCACTGGATGTTTTCAAGAGAGAGTTAGATAGAGCTCTTGGGGCTAAAGGAATCAAGGGATATGGGAAGGAACGGGGTACTGATTGGGGATGATCAGCCAAGGTCACATTTGAATGGCGGTGCTAGCTCGAAGGGCCGAATGGCCTACTCCTGCACCTATTTTCTATGTTTTCTGACAAACCCAGACATTTTGGGATGTGGGAGGAAACAGAAGCACCTGCTACCTCATAGCCCCATCAACCCGGGTTCAATCCTGATTATCACATGCTGTCTGTGTGGAGTTTGCATGTTCTCCCTGTGACCGCCTTGGTTTCCTCTCACATGCCAAAACATGTGCGGGTTGGAAGGTTACTTGTTGTCTACTGTCAATTACTCCGAGTGTGGGTGAGCGGTAGAACTATTGGGAACGTCGGGAAAGGTTGCAGAGATACAGCGTGGAAGCAGGCCCTTTGGCCCACCGAATTCATGCCGACCAACGATCACCCACACGCTAGTTCCATCATGCACACTCGGGACAATTTACAACAAGCCAATTAAACCTCCCAAACATGTACATCTTCGGGGATGTGTGAGGAAACCGGAGCACCCGGAGAAAACCCACGCAGGTCACTGGAGAACGTCACCGCACCCCCAGTCGCGATCGAACCCGTGTGCGTGGCGCTGCAAGGCAGCAACTCTACCGCTGCACCACTCCGCCACCCTGATATGTTGTCAGAAAAAATGTCATTAGAAAACATGTTCAACATATCGGGGGGTGGGGGGGGGGGGGGCAAAAGGACCGTTTGCGGTGGGTCTCGACCTGAAACGTCACCCATTCCTTCTCTCCAGAGATGCTGCCTGTCCCGCTGAGTTTGTGTCAGATAAATGTGAGGTTATCCACTTTGGTAGCAAAAACAGGAAGGCAGATTACTATCTAAATGGCGTCAAGTTGGGAAAAGGGGAAGTACAACGGGATCTGGGGGTCCTTGTACATCAATCTATGAAAGTAAGCATGCAGGTACAGCAGGCAGTGAAGAAATCGAATGGCATGTTGGCCTTTATAACAAGAGGAATTGAATATTAGGAGCAAAGAGGTCCGTCTGCAGTTGTACAGAGCCCTAGTGAGACCACACCTGGAGTCTTGTGTACAGTTTTGGTCCCCTAATTTGAGGAAGGGCATTCTTGCTATTTGAGGGAGTGCAGCATAGGTTTACCAAGGTTAATTCCCGGGAC
>JAWMAR010000222.1:1976360-2005526 GCA_036785375.1 Leucoraja ocellata | reverse complement strand
AACATGTTCCCGATGTTGGGGAGAGTCCCAGAACCAGGGGCCACAGTTTATAAGAATAAGGGGTAAGCCATTTAGAACGGAGATGAGGGAACATTTTTTCTCCAGAGGAGTGGTGAGTCTGGTGGAATTCTCTGCCTCAGAGGGCGGTGGAGGCAGGTTCTCTGGATGCTTTCAAGAGAGAGCTAGACAGTTTTGGTCCACAAATTTGAGGAAGGACTTTCTTGCTATTGAGGGAGTGCAGCGTAGATTCTCGAGGTTAATTGCCGGGATGGCGAGACTGACATACGATGAAGGAATGGGTCGACTGGGCTTGTGTACTCTGGAATTTAGAAGGATGAGTGGGCATCTCATAGAAACATATACAATTCTTAAGGGATTGGACAGGTTAGATGCAGGGAAAATGTTCCCCATGTTGGGGTCCAGAACCAGGGGCCATGGTGTATGAATAAGGGGGAGGCCATTTAGTACTGAGATGAGAAAAACATTTTCACCCAGAGAGTTGTGAATCTGTGGAATTCTCTTCCTCAGAAGGCAGTGGAGGCCAATTCACTGGATGTTTTCCAGAGAGAGTTAGATAGAGCTCTTGGGGCTAAAGGAATCAAGGGATATGGGAAGGAACGGGGTAATGATTGGGGATGATCAGCCAAGATCACATTGAATGGCAGTGCTAGCTCAAAGGGGCCGAATGGCCTACTCCTGCACCTATTTTCTATGTTTCTGACAAACCCGGACATTTTTGGGATGTGGGAGGAAACAGAAGCACCTGCTACCTCATAGCCCCATCAACCCGGGTTCAATCCTGATTATCACATGCTGTCTGTGTGGAGTTTGCATGTTCTCCCTGTGACCGCCTTGGTTTCCTCTCACATGCCAAAACATGTGCGGGTTGGAAGGTTACTTGTTGTCTACTGTCAATTACTCCGAGTGTGGGTGAGCGGTAGAACTATTGGGAACGTCGGGAAAGGTTGCAGAGATACAGCGTGGAAGCAGGCCCTTCGGCCCACCGAATTCATGCTGGCCAACAATCACCCACACACTAGTTCCATCATGCACACTCGGGACAATTTACACAAGCCAATTAAACCTCCCAAACATGTAACATCTTCGGGATGTGTGAGGAAACCGAGCACCCGGAGAAAACCCACGCAGGTCGCTGGGAGAACGTCACCGCACCCCAGTCGCGATCGAACCCGTGTGCGTGGCGCTGCAAGGCAGCAACTCTACCGCTGCACCACTCCGCCACCCTGATATGTTGTCAGAAAATATGTCATTAGAAAACATGTTCAACATATCGGGGGGTGGGGGGGGGGGGCAAAAGGACCGTTTGCGGTGGGTCTCGACCTGAAACGTCACCCATTCCTTCTCTCCAGAGATGCTGCCTGTCCCGCTGAGTTTGTGTCGGATAAATGTGAGGTTATCCACTTTGGTAGCAAAAACAGGAAGGCAGATTACTATCTAATGGCGTCAAGTTGGGAAAAGGGGAAGTACAACGGGATCTGGCGGTCCTTGTACATCAATCTATGAAAGTAAGCATGCAGGTACAGCAGGCAGTGAAGAAATCGAATGGCATGTTGGCCTTTATAACAAGAGGAATTGAATATAGGAGCAAAGAGGTCCGTCTGCAGTTGTACAGAGCCTAGTGAGACCACACCTGGAGTCTTGTGTACAGTTTTGGTCCCCTAATTTGAGGAAGGGCATTCTTGCTATTGAGGGAGTGCAGCATAGGTTTACAAGGTTAATTCCCGGGACTGTCATATGCTGAGAGAATGGAGCAACTGGGCTTGTACACTCTGGAGTTTAGAAGGATGAGAGGGTATCTCATTGAAACATATAAGATTGTAAGGGCTTGGACACGCTGGAGGTAGGAAACACGTTCCCGATGTTGGGGGAGTCCAGAACCAGGGGCCACAGAGAGTGGTGAGTCTGTGGAATTCTCTGCCTCAGAGGGCGGTCGAGGCAGATTCTCTGGATACTTTCAAGAGAGAGCTAGATAGGGCTCTTAAAAATAGCGGAGTCAGGGGATATGGGGAGAAGGCAGGAACGGGGTACTGATTGGGGATGATCAGCCATTGGCGGTGCTGGCTCGAAGGGCCAAATGGCCTACTCCTGCACCTATTGTCTATTGTGTCTATCTTCAGTTTAAACCAGCATCTGTAGTTCCTTCCCACACACCATGATTTATGTTTCATATGTTACAGGGAAACAAATATTGATCTGAATAACATCAGAGGGTTGAAATGGCATTTTGCTACTTTGTAAGAAAATATGGAGATATTACTATCTCTGATGTTTATCGGGAGAGACCCCTGGGCTTTGGTACACAATGATTTTGCTTCAGACTCCAGGAGATCCCATGTAAAGGAAGGCTCTTAGAATTGTTTTTGAGATGTGTTGTATTACATGGCCCAGCTCGGAGGATCAAATCTGGCATTGGTTTCACGAAGAATTACGCGCTGATGAGAGAATATGTATGAGCAGCATGAATAAAGAGCAACATTCTCCTTTGGCCCTGCTGGGGGCCTCAGAGCCAGAGAGGGCAAGTACATCCACTCCTCACGGAGCATGCATGGGCAGATTATCACAGACAGAAGCTAGCAGCTCATTCACAGCCCTGCAGAACACACCAGCGACTGGCGTCTCTGAATTACTGGGACCGGGAGAGAGAGGGAGAGGGAGCGAGAGGGAGGGAGAGGGAGGGAGGGAGAGAGGGAGGGAGGGAGAGAGGGAGGGAGGGAGAGAGGGAGAGAGGGAGAGAGGGAGAGAGGGAGAGAGGGAGAGAGGGAGAGAGGGAGAGAGGGAGAGAGGGAGAGAGGGGAGGAGAGGAGGAGAGGAGAAAGAGGAGAGGAGAGAGATGAGGAGGGAGAAGAGGAGATAGATAAGGAGAGGAGAGAGAGGAGGAGAGAGGGAGAGAGGGGAAGAAAGGGGGAGGGAGGGAGGGGGAGGGGGGAGAGGGGGAGAGGGGGAGAGGGGGAGAGGGGGAGAGGGGGAGAGGGGGAGAGAGGGAGAGAGGGAGAGGGGGAGAGGGGGAGAGGGGGAGAGATGGGGAGAGATGGGGAGAGATGGGGAGAGAGGGAGAGAGGGGGAGAGGGGGAGAGGGGGAGAGAGGGGGAGAGAGGGGGAGAGAGGATGAGAGAGGGGGAGAGAGGGGGAGAGAGAAGGGGGGGAGAAAGGGGGGAGAGGGAGGGGAGAGGGAGGGAGGGGGGCGGAGAGGGGGGGAGAGAGGGGGAGAGAGGGGGAGAGAGGGGGAGAGAGGGAAGGGGAGTAAAGAGGTCCTGCAGTTGTACAGAGCCCTAGTGAGACCACACCTGGAGTATTGTGTGCAGTTTTGGTCCCCTAATTTGAGGAAGGACATTCTTGCTATTGAGGGAGTGCAGCGTAGGTTCACAAGGTTAATTCCCGGGATGGCGGGACGGTCATATGCTGAGAGAATGGAGCAGCTGGGCTTGTACACCCTGGAGTTTAGAAGGATGAGAGGGTATCTCATTGAAACATATAAGATTGTTAAGGGCTTGGACACGCTAGAGGCAGGAAACATGTTCCCGATGTTGGGGTTAGTCCAGAACCAGGGGCCACAGTTTAAGAATAAGGGGTAAGCCATTTAGAAAGGAGACGAGGAAACACTTTTTCTCACAGAGAGTGGTGAGGACTGTGGAATTCTCTGCCTCAGAGGGCGGTGGAGGCAGGTTCTCTGGATACTTTCAAGAGAGAGCTAGATAGGGCTCTTAAAAATAGCAGAGTCAGGGATATGGGGAGAAGGCAGGAACGGGGTACTGATTGGGGATGATCAGCCATGATCATATTGAATGGCGGTGCTGGCTCGAAGGGCCGAATGGCCTACTCCTGCACCTGTTGTCTATTGTCTAAAAGAGAGGTGGGGGCAGGACAAAGCCTGGCAAGCGATAGGTGTACACAGGTGAAGGTGGGAGTTGGGGGTGGGGGGGGTAATTTGGCAGATGTGTGGAACCAAGCCAGAGATTAATAGGAGGACAAAAGGTTAGAGAGAAGAAGAGAGGAAGTGAATGGTACAGCCAGAGGGGGGGGGGGGGGGGGGGGGGGGGGGGGGGGGAGGGGGGGGGGACTTTTAATACACACTGTGGAGTGGGTGTATGGAACAAACTCTCGGAGGAGGTAGATGAGGCAGATACCAACACAACATTCAATGATATGTGGACAGGTACATGTGTTTTAGAAGGAACTGCAGATCCTGGAAAATCGAAGGTGGTCAAAAATGCTGGAGAAACTCAGGGGGTGCAGCAGCATCTATGGAGCGAAGGAAATAGGCGACGTTTCAGGTCGAAAACCCTTCTTCAGACTGATGCGAGGGTGGGGGGGTGGGGGGGTGGGGGGGGAGGGCGGGAAGAAGAAAGGATGAGGTGGAGTCAGTGGGCTGATGGAGTGCTGGGAAGGGAAGAGAAAGCAGGGACTACCTGAAATTAGAGAAGTCAATGTTAATACCGCTGCCCAAGTGAAATATGAGGTGCTGCTCCTCCAATTTATGGTGGGCCTCACTCTGGCCATGGAGGAGGCCCAGGACAGAAAGGTCGGATTCGGAATGGGAGGGGGAGTTGAAGTGCTGAGCCACCGGGGAGATCAGGTTGGTTATTGCGGACCGAGCGGAGGTGTTGGGCGAAGCGATCGCCAAGCCTGCGCTTAGTCTCACCGATGTAAAGAAGTTGACACCTGGAGCAGCGGATGCAATAGATGAGGTTGGATAGGATAGGTTTGGAGGGATATGGGCCAAACGCAGGCGGGTAGGACTAGTGTAGATGGGACATGTTGGTCAGCATGGGCACATTGGGCCGAAGGGCCTGTTTCGACAGTGTATCACTGTGTGACTGATCGAGGTGGTCTGCTTTATCTAGCAATGTTACAAAATTTTGAGATTTTAAAAATCAAGTCTGCAATTTATCCCATCAGATAAAGCATAAAAAGAAGTTTCATTTGACACCTAATTCACTTTCATATCTTCAGTATTAGAAAAGTTATGGCCATTTTCATACTCATGTTCCCTATTGCTTTTCCATTGACTTAACACAAAAGCTGTGATCGAGGACAGTCAAAAGCCCATAACTTTCTTAAACATCAAGAGAACTGAATGAAATTTTCAGTTAGTATAGATTGAAGCATTCTGAAACAAATATGAAACATCTTACTTGGATGAAATTAAAGCATATAATTAGTTAGTTACCCAATTGTAGCTAATTACAAAATTGACAGTTGTGACGGAAATAGCAATAAACACCTAGACTGCCTTGAAAATTCAAAAATGTGATATTCTCAAGATCATAATTTTAATATTTTTGTATTATATGCTGTAAGTCCGTAACAGATAGGTAAATACATTACAATTTCTAGCACTAGACCAAGTCTTTATGCAGAAGATCAGTTGCTAGCTGGTACATTGGCATGTCATAATCAGTAGCATCATCATACTCCTCAGATTGTAACCAATAAGCAACTCTGTACACCTTGTTTTTCCTCAACTTTTTAATTTTGGCAAGTTTTTGCTCTTCAAACCACGCACGACATGCCTTTCTGCCCACTACTTTCCCATGAAGAATGTCCTGTAGATTCCATTTCTTAAGAAAAGGATATATTTTTAAATAGCCTAAGTATCCAAATAACAAACTAATCCCATTCACACAAGAAATTCACAATATAACATAGAAACATAGAAATCAGGTGCAGGAGTAGGCCATTCGGCCCTTCGAGCCTGCACCGCCATTCAATATGATCATGGCTGATCATCCAACTCAGTATCCCGTACCTGCCTTCTCTCCATACCCTCTGATCCCTTTAGCCACAAGGGTCACATCTAACTCCCTCTTAAATATAGCCAATGAACTGGCCTCAACTACCCTCTGTGGCAGAGAGTTCCAGAGATTCACCACTCTCTGTGTGAAAAAAGTTCTCCTCATCTCGGTTTTAAAGGATTTCCCCCTTATCCTTAAGTTGTGACCCCTTGTCCTGGACTTCCCCAACATCGGGAACAATCTTCCTGCATCTAGCCTGTCCAACCCCTTAAGAATTTTGTAAGTTTCTATAAGATCCCCTCTCAATCTCCTAAATTCTAGAGAGTATAAACCAAGTCTATCCAGTCTTTCTTCATATGAAAGTCCTGACATCCCAGGAATCAGTCTGGTGAACCTTCTCTGTACTCCCTCTATGGCAATAATGTCCTTCCTCAGATTTGGAGGCCAAAACTGTACGCAATACTCCAGGTGTGGTCTCACCAAGACCCTGTACAACTGCAGTAGAACCTCCCTGCTCCCATACTCAAATCCTTCTGCTATCCTTCTTGGCTGTTTTAGCCACACTCCTCCACCCAGGCAGAGAGTATTCCATCAGCCTCTTGACTTGTGAAACCCTAATTAGTTTGCCACTGTTAGTTTCATTCCATTTCAGTTCTTGTCCAGTCTTGTCGGCACGAACATGCTTGCCCGACCTGCGAAGATCCTAATTGTAAAATAACCTATCCATGCGGGGTGGGAGATTGCAAACTTCACGTGGTCCGCCCTGTAGTTCGCCGAATGCAATCAACCCGGTGTGCACAATCAACAAGATCAAATAGAACAAGTTGTCCCACAACTTCAGCTTACATGTGAACCTGCACACCTGCCGACAATTTGGAACAATTAGCCCCGATGCTGGCTGTCACCCTCAGTTAATTGCAGGAATCAGCGTATAATTGAAAGCCTTTATTGTCTTGGAGTCACTGCAAGTCTGAATGAGAAAGCCCTGATCATGCGTTGACTTTGCCTGTGAGCCGAATGAGCCTGTCCCAAATTCAGCAGCGGGCGGTGTGAGAGAGGGTCTGGGTTTGGCGATGTTGCGGAGATGAAAGAAGGAGGTTTTAATGACATGGCGGATGTGAGGCTCAAGGGAGAGGGTGGAATCAAAGATCACACCAAGGTTGCGGGCCTGGGGAGATGGGGAGACAGTGGTGCCGTCGATGGTGAGAGTGGTGAAAGTTGCCGGCAGTCGCCTGAAAAACCGGCAACAGGAACAGCGACTGTCAGAGTGGAACTCACACACACACACACACGCACGCACGCACGCACGCACGCACGCGCGCGCACGCACGCACGCACGCACGCACACACACGCACACGCACACGCACACGCACACGCACGCACACGCACGCACACACATACGCACACCACACACACGCACGTACGCACGCACGCACACACACACACACACACACACACACGCACGTACGCACGCACACGCACATACACACACACACACACACACACACACACACACACACGCACGCGCACGCACACACACACACACACACACACACACACACACACACACACACACCGCTTCCTTCACCAGTCCGTTATGCAGGTGGGGGACAGGGCAAGCGGGGGAACGCTGTCTCAGTGAAATTCACACGGTGCAAGGCCAAGGTGATACAGACACACACCGCGATGAACAGGAAGGTTGGCGCTGTAATTAAGACGGTGAAAGCACAGTGTGCGGGAAGGGTCACGTGAGTCCTTTAAAACAGGGGGGAGAGAGGTGGGAGGGGGGAGAAGGGGGGGAGACAACCTTTAATAAGCCAGAGATACACGGCTGTGAAGCTCGGCAGACATTTAACATCACCGCGGTTATCCTTGGTTCTGAAAACTACTGTTTATTTTTTATTTTTCCCAATGAAATGCACCGTTCAGCACCGGCTACAACCTACGAGAACCTACGACAACCTACGACCTCCTGGCGACCCACTACCACTGCATCTGTGGCACGGGGATTCCCGCTACTCTCCACGGCGTCTAAATTCTGGTCGCCGCTAATGTTTCGACATGTTGAAAATTTAGCGGCGACCATAATGAGGCCGCGACTGGTTACGAGAATGCGGGAGCTCCTCACCCGCCGTGCAGGCGACAACTCGGCAACCTCCAGCAAACATGGGGCGACCTTGTGGCGACCTCATAGTCTCCTGTAGTCGCCTAAAACAGTAAGTGGGACAGGCTCATAATGCAGGCAGCATTGTGGAGCATAATAACTTGAAATCATGTAATGAGTTATATCCAGTAAGACAAAGGACAAAGGACATTTATTGTCACATACACCAATTGGTTCAGTGAAATTTGAGTTGCATTTGCAGCAAACCAATAAAAATAAGACACAACATTAAAGAATTTAACACAAAACATAAAAACGTCCCCCCACACTGGTTCCCACTGTGAGAGAAGGCAGCAAAATCCAGTCCTCCACCTCTTGTTCATCGGTGGTTGGGCCTATTGAGGCCTCTGCAGTGGACAGCCTGATGTTACAGGCCCTCCCGCTGGATGATGGAAGAACATTCTTCAGCGGCTTGGAATGTCTGGAATGGCCGCTTCCTACCCGGAGAGATCCCAGGCTCCGCGGTGTTTAAACCCAGCGCCGCCCACAGCTGGACGCCCGCAGCCACAGATCCGTGATGTTGGAGTCTGCGGTCTCAGCACTCCGGAGCTTACCACACCGCGACCCGGGTAAGGCATCGCCCGTTCCGTGATGGTTCCATCAGCGCCGTACCACCGCCGAAGCTGAAGTTCTGGCCGGTCCCGGCAGGAAACGCCGCTCCAGTCCCGTTGGTAGGCCGCGAGGAGAGGGGCGAAGATACGGCTCGGAGGAAAATGCATCTCCGACCAGGTAGGGACTGAGAAATTACAGTTTCCCCCTTCCCCACCCCCACATAAAAAGACTAGACCTCCAAGCCAAAACCTTTTAACATACTAAAAATAAAAAAAGGGTGAAAGGCCGAACAGCTGCAGGCAGGGCAGCCTACTCAACGGCACCCCCGTCATAACAAGTTCCAGATGCAGTAGACACATATAATGAATGAAAGGATCCCAAGATGAGCAGGATTTAGAAAGTGTCACCTAATACTTGTTGAATGAGGGCGTTAAATGGACAGTGGACAAAAATGCCTGAGAAACTCAGCGGGTGAGGCAGCATCTATGGAGCGAAGGAATAGGTGACGTTTCGGGTCGAGATCCTTCCTCGGCAAATGTTAAAAAGGGAGGTTTGCGTTAAAAGATAGAGAAGCAGTGTGCATTAGTTTAGTTTAGTTTAGAGATATAGAACGTAAACAGGCCCTTCAGCCCACCGAGACCGCACCGACCAGCGATCCCCGCACACTAACACAATAGGGACAATCTTTACATTTACACCAAGCCAATTCACCTACAAACCTAAAGGGCTTTGGAGTGTGGGAGGAAACCGAAAATCTCGGAGGGAACCCCACGAAGGCCACACACCTGTCCCAAGGACCCCGACTGTCTTTCCAGGTGAGGCAGAGGTTCACTTGCACCTCCTCCACCCTCATCTGCTGCATCCGCTGTCCCAGGTATGGCCTCTTGTATATCGGCGAGACCAAGCGCAGGCTCGGCGATCGTTTCGCTGAATCACCTCCGCTCAGTCTGGCCAGACCTACCTGATCCCCCAGTTGCTGAACACTTTAACTCCCAATCCCATTCCCGCACTGACCATTCTGTCCTGGGCCTCCCCCATTGCCAGAGTGAGGCCCAGGGCAAATTGGAGGAACAGCACTCATATTTTGCTTGGGCAGTTTACACCCCAGCGGTATGAACATTGATTCTCTAACTAAGATAGCCCTTGCTCTCCCACTTTCTCCATCCCTCCCTCACACCAGTTCTCTGACTAGTTTCACTGTCCTGATTCATTTACTGATTGTAAACCTCCTTGTCACGTTCCCTTTAGCTAACAATGAACCTCCACATTCTTATCATTGTCCTTACACTTCCATATCTCAAGATTCCCTCTCCCCTGACTCTCAGTCTGAAGAAGTGTCTCGACTTGAAACGTCACCTATTCCTTTTTTTCAGTGGTGCTGTCTGACCAGCTGAGTTATTTACTCCAGCGTTTTGTGCCTATCTTCGGTTCAAACAGCATCTGCAGTTCCTTCCCACACAACACTCCAAGTGCGGCCTCACCAACGTCTTACATAGACAATAGACAATAGGTGCAGGAGTCGGCCATTCGGCCCTTCGAGCCAGCACCGCATTCAATGTGATCATGGCGGATCATCCACAATCAGTACCCCGTTCCTGCCTTCTCCCCATATCCCCTGACTCTGCTATTTTTAAGTTAGATAAGCTCTCTCTTGATAGCATCCAGAGAATTGGCCTCCACCGCCCTCTGAGGCAGCGTATTCCACAGACTCACAACTCTCTGGGTGAAAAAGTGTTTCCTCATCTCCGTTCTAAATGGCCCACCCCTTAGTCTTAAACTGTGGCCCCTGGTTCTGGACTCCCCCAACATCGGGAACATCTTTCGTGCCTCTAGCGTGTCCAATCCCTTAATAATCTTACATGTTTCAATAAGATCCCCTCTCATCCTAAATTCCAGAGTGTACAAGCCCAGCCGCTCAATTCTATCAACATATGACAGTCATGGAAACATAGAAACATCGAAAATAGGTGCAGGAGTAGGCCATTCGGCCCTTCGAGCCTGTACCGCCATTCAATATGATCATGGCTGATTATCCAACTCAGTATCCTGTACCTGCCTTCTCTCCATACCCCCTGATCCCTTTAGCCACAAGGGCCACATCTAACTTCCTCTTAAATATAGCCAATGAACTGGCCTCAACAGTCCCGCCATCCTGGGAATTAACCTCGTGAACCTACGCTGCACTCTCTCAATAGCAAGGATGTCCTTCCTCAAATTAGGGGACCAAAACTGCACACAATACTCCAGGTGTGGTCTCGCTAGGGCTCTGTACAACTGCAGGGCCCTAATGAGACCACTAGTTCTCACTCAAGCCCTGCATAACTCTTACATAACTGCAACATGGCCTCCCAACTTCTGTACTCAACTGAATACTCAGTACTGAACTGTTAGTATTTTTTTTTTTTTTAAATAATTTTATTCATTAGAAGTAGTGTACACTACAATAATATAAGCCAAAAAATAACATAATACATTTCCTGTACCACTTCATATTTTAAACTTTTAAAAAGGAGAAAAGTAAATAAAATTAAAATAGGATAGTAAGTGTGTGAAAGAGTGATCAAAAAAGACCCTTAGGCACAAAAGATTTGAAAAAAAGTTAAGAAGTAAGCCATAGAAAGAGAAAAAGAAAACAGAAGGTATATTAAAAGTAAAAACAGAGATAAAAGGGATATAGCAACTTTGTATTTTTCCTCCCCCCTCACCAGGTCCTGAAACCATTTATTTTCAGAATTCTGTTGCAACTTATACTTGTAGCAAGTCGATAAATGGAGACCAAATCTTTTGGAAATGATCTGGTTTGCCTGCTAGAATGAATCTCATATCAACTGTTAGTATTTTCAGCATAGCCCTGTAGTTTTGTTAGATCTATCTCGGATTTCCAGCGTTGCTTTTTGATTTTGTCTGATTATTCCCCTTTTAAGCACTTTGGGCGTTGTTAAAATGATAAATGCCAGCGGTTATATTCTGCATCTTACTGCCTGAGCCGTGCTTGGCCATGGAAGCATCTGGGATTCTGCACGCACAGCTTTACATTCCGACATATCACAGTTCTGTGTGTAAATTAAGGTTCCCCATGAGAACCCAGAAGCATGCCATCACAGCTGCTTCGCCAGTACTTATTACTGACGGTTTACATTTATTATTGTCACGTGTACCAGGGAACACAGAAAAGCTTTTCGTTCGCAAGCTATCCAGATGGAGCAGGTTTCTGGAACTGCAGATGCTGGAAAATCGAAGGTACACAAAAAAGCTGGAGAAACTCAGCGCGTGCAGCAGCATCTATGGAGCGAAGGAAATAGGCAACGTTTCGGGCCGAAACCCTTCTTCAGACTGATGGGGGGTGGGGGGGCGGGAGAGAGGAAAGGAAAAAGGAGGAGGAGGAGCCCGAAGGCTGGGGGATGGGAGGAGACAGCCTGAGGGCTGAGGAAGGGGAGGAGACAGCAAGGGCTAACAAAATTGGGAGAATTCAATGTTCATGCCCGCCGGATGCAGACTCCCCAAGCGGAATATGAGGTGCTGTTCCTCCAATTTCCGGTGTTGCTCGCTCTGGCCACGGAGGAGACCCAGGACAGAGAGGTCGGATTGGGAGTGGGAGGGGGAGTTGAAGTGCTGAGCCACCGGGAGGTCAGCTTGGTTATTGCGGACCGAGCGGAGATGTTCGGCGAAACGATCGCCCAACCTCCGCTTAGTCTCCCCGATATAGATCTGCTGACATCTAGAGCAGCGGATGCAGTAGATGAGGTTGGAGGAGATACAGGTGAACCTTTGTCGCACCTGGAACGACTGCTTGGGTCCTTGAATGAAGTCCAGGGGGGAGATGAAGGGACAGGTGTTGCATCTCTTGCGGTTGCAACGGAAAGTGCCCAGGGAGGGGGTGGTACGGGAGGAAGGGAAGAATTGACAAGGGAGTTACGGAGCAGATTTCTTGTTTGGTTAAGAGACGCAGCGCAGAAACAGGCCCCCTCGGCCCACCGAGTCGCGTAGACCAGCGATGCCCGTACATCAACACTATCCTACACACGCAAGGGACAATTTTAAATCTACACCAAGCACCCGTAGTCAGGATGGGAACCAGATATACTGTAAGCAGCCGGATAGACAATAGACAATAGACAATGGGTGCAGAAGTAGGCCATTCGGCCCTTCCATAAATGCACAAAGATCATGGTCGGGAAAGTACTTCTTCATCCATAGTAGCGGATAAATGTTATCTTTAACAAACCTTATTCATCCTGCAGAGCCTTGCTTAAAAGGATGATCATTATAGACAATAGACAATAGACAATAGACAATAGGTGCAGGAGTAGGCCATTCAGCCCTTCCAGCCAGCACCGCCATTCAATGTGATCATGACTGATCATCCCCAATCAGTACCCCGTTCCTGCCTTCTCCCCATATCCCCTGACTCCGCTATTTTTAAGAGTCCTATCTAGCTCTTGCTTGAAAGCATCTAGAGAACCCGCCTCCACCGCCCTCTGAGGCAGAGAATTCCACAGACTCACCACTCTCTGTGAGAAAAAGTGTTTCCTCGTCTCCGTTCTAAATGGGTTACCCCTTATTCTTAAACTGTGGCCCCTGGTTCTGGACTCCCCCAACATCGGGAACATGTTTCCTGCCTCTAGCGTGCCCAAGCCCTTATCTGAATGGTGGCCGAATTAGCTGAATGGTGGCCGATTAGGAAAAGGGGAGATGCAACGAGACCTGGGTGTCGTGGTACACCAGTCATTGAAAGTAGGCATGCAGGTGCAGCAGGCAGTGAAGAAAGCGAATGGTATGTTAGCATTCATAGCAAAAGGATTTGAGTATAAGAGCAGGGAGGTTCTACTGCAGTTGTACAGGTCTTGGTGAGATCACACCTGGAGTATTGCATACAGTATTGGTCTCCTAATCTGAGGAAAGACATTCTTGCCACAGAGGGAGTGCAGAGACGGTTCACCAGACTGATTCCTGGGATGGCAGGACTTTCATATGAAGAAAGTCTTGATAGACTCGGGTTGTACTCACTAGAATTTAGAAGATTGAGGGGGGATCTTATAGAAAGTTACACAATTCTTAAGAGGTTGGACAGGTTAGATGCAGGAAGATTGTTCCCGATGTTGGGGAAGTCCAGAACAAGGGGTCACAGTTTAAGGATAAGGGGGAAGTCTTTTAGGACCGAGATGAGAAAATCATTTTTTACACAGAGAGTGGTGAATCTGTGGAATTCTCTGCCACAGAAGGTTGTTGAGTTCATTGGCTATATTTAAGATGTGGCCCTTGTGGCTAAAGGGATCAGGGGGTATGGAGAGAAGGCGTGGGATGTGGAGGGATTTCTTCAGTCAGAGGGTGGTGAATCTGTGGAATTCTTAGCCACAGAAGGCTGTGGAGGCCAGGTCAATGGATATTTTGAAGGCAGAGAGAGATAGATTCTTGATTAGTATGGGTGTCAGGGATTGTGGGGAGCGGGCAGGGGAATGGGGTTGAGAGGGAAAGATAGATCAGCCATGATAGAAACATAGAAACATAGAAATTAGGTGCAGGAATAGGCCATTCGGCCCTTCAAGCCTGCACCGCCATTCAATATGATCATGGTTGATCATCCAACTCAGTATCCCGTACCTGCCTTCTCTCCATACCCCCTGATCCCTTTAGCCACAAGGGCCACATCCAACTCCCTCTTAAATATAGCCAATGAACTGGCCTCAACTACCCTCTGTGGCAGAGAGTTCCAGAGATTCACCACTCTCTGTGTGAAAAATGTTCTTCTCATCTCGGTTTTAAAGGATTTCCCCCTTATCCTTAAGCTGTGACCCCTTGTCCTGGACTTCCCTAACATCGGGAACAATCTTCCTGCATCTAGCCTGTCCAACCCCTTAAGAATTTTGTAAGTTTCTATAAGATCCCCTCTCAATCTCCTAAATTCTAGAGAGTATAAACCAAGTCTATCCAGTCTTTCTTCATAAGACAGTCCTGACATCCCAGGAATCAGTCTGGTGAACCTTCTCTGCACTCCCTTTATGGCAATAATGTCCTTCCTCAGATTTGGAGACCAAAACTGTATGCAATACTCCAGGTGTGGTCTCACCAAGACCCTGTACAACTGCAGTAGAACCTCCCTGCTCCTATGCTCAAATCCTTTTGCAATGAAAGCTAACATACCATTCGCTTTCTTTACTGCCTGCTGCACCTGCATGCCTACCTTCAATGACTGGTGTGCCATGACACCCAGGTCTCGCTGCATCTCCCCCTTTCCCAATCGGCCACCATTTAGATAATAGTCTGCTTTCCCGTTTTTGCCACCAAAATGGATAACCTCACATTTATGCTTGAACGGTGGAGTAGACTTGATGGGTCGAATGGCCTAATTCTGCTCCTATCACTGATCTTATGATCCCCTGTTTGGTGTCAAACTTTGTCTTGGTGTTGTTTAATAAAACTTTGTTTGATAAAACTCCCATCAAGTGCCTGAGGAAGTTTGATAGATCCTCGGCTGGTGCAGTTCTGATCTTGCAGCATAACACAAGAGTCTTCATTGTTGACTGGATGTGTAAATAGCACCCCCCCCACCACCACACTCCACCCTCCCTTCTCTCTCCCGGTTGGTTCCCCATCTATCAACTTAATGAGTGTAAACTTCATCTCAATATTTTAGATAAATCATTTTTAATTGTTATCAGAAAAGATGCTAGCAGAAGAAATATGGTAATAAGCAATAAATGTCAGAACAATTCATCCTGAACAGTGTATTAATGAATTGCGGGAAATGAATGATTCAGCATGTGCCCGACAGCATCAAGCAGCCCTGCATTTATCGGTACTCACAAGGCACTGTCTGCAGAAAATAAGTTTCCAATGGGAAAAGTTACATAATGGTAACGATGGATTTATGCCGGATGAATAGGGAGAAGCTGTTCCCATTATTCCTGATATTATATTTCATTCTGACATTTTCTGCCCTTCAAGGCTCATCGAGCTAACCAATCAGTACCGTTTCAATAGACAATGGACAATAGGTGCAGGAGTAGGCCATTCGGCCCTTCGAGCCAGCACCGCTATTCAATGTGATCACGGCTGATCATCCCCAATCAGTACCCCGTTCCTGCCTTCTCCCCATATCCCCTGACTCTGCTATCTTTAAGAGCCCTATCTAGCTCTCTCTTTTTTTTTTTATTACAACAAAATGTACTCAATTATTAAAAATAATATTTTCACTACAATAAAACAAGCCAGAACCCACCACCAGAATACAATACAAACATATATCCATAATAAACTACTATACAACTATGATACAATCCTTATTGAGGATACATTCAACACCCTGCGGAGCCCAGCGGTCCCGGAACTCCCTCAGGGTGCCCGTAGACAGGGCGTATTCCCTTTTTAATCCCACCCGGGCACGGACGTAACCTCGGAAAAGGGGCAGGCAGCTGGCTCGGTTAGAGCCCCCCACCGTCTGGCGCCGTGACTCGCGGATCTAGCTCTCTCTTGAAAGCATCCAGAGAACCTGCCTCCACCGCCCTCTGAGGCAGAGAATTCCACAGACTCACCACTCTCTGTGTGAAAAAGTGTTTCCTCGTCTCCGTTCTAAATGGCTTACCCCTTATTCTTAAACTGTGGATTCTTAAGTTCTGGACTCCCCCAACATCGGGAACATGTGACTGATGAACAAGGACCCCCACATCCCGTTGTACTTCCCCTGTTACTTAAACAGTTCTATGGGCATGGTGAGAAGATGATGGGCCAAACTACCTCTTTCTATGATGTAGTTATTCCACAATGTACAAGATAGTGGCAAGGCCGCAATTTAAGTTCAAGTTCAAGTTCACATTTATTGTCACATGGACCAATTGGTACAGTGTCATGTTTGATTTTGGTCGCCCTGCTAAAGAAATTCAGCTGGAAAGAGGGGGTGGGAGATTGCAAGCTTCACGTGGTCTGCCCTGTTTCGACGGACGCAATCGACCTGGCGTGCACAATCAAGTAAGATCAAATAGAACAAGTTGTCCCACAACTTTAGGCTGTGCACGCCACACGCAAGAAGAAGAAGCTGGGTAGAGTGCAGCGATGATTTACGAGGATGTTTCCAGGACTCGAGGGCTTGAGCTATGGGGAGAGGTTGGGCAGCCTAGGGCTCTATTCCTTGGAGCTCAGGAAGCTGAGGGGTGATCTTAGAGAGGTGTATACAATCATGAGTAGAATACATAGGGTGAATGCACAGAGTCTTTTACCCACAATAGACAATAGACAATAGACAATAGGTGCAGTAGGCCATTTGGCCCTTTGAGCCAGCACTATCATTCACTGTGATCATGGCTGATCATCCACAATCAGTACCCCGTTCCTGCCTTCTCCCCATACTCCCTGACTCCGCTATCTTTAAGAGCCCTATCTAGGTCTCTCCTGAAAGTGTCCAGAGAACCTGCCTCCACCTTCCTCTGAGGCAGAGAATTCCACAGAATTACAATGTGTGTGAAGAATCAAGAACCGGAGCAAATAGGTTTAAGGTGAGAGGGGAGAGAGTTAATATGAACCTGAGGGGCAACCTTTCACACAGAGGGTGGTAGGTATATGAAATCGTGCTGCCAGAGGAAATAATAAGCACTTGGACAGGTACTTGGATAGAAGAGATTGAGAGGGATGTGGGCCAAATGCCAGCTTAGATGGGGCATCTTGGTCTCGATGCACGAGTTAGGCCGAAGTGCCTGTTTCTGCACTGTATGACTCTCTGACTCTTTAAAAAGTGTTATTACATATTGTGCTTTATTATACTCGACTCCGAGATGACCTACCAGGAGGTTTACAGTGCAGTTCATGCTGTAGCTTTGGTTTTCATCATTCATCACGGTCCTGTAGTCCAGCAGCCTTTCCAACAGGCCCGTTACCAGGGCAACGAAGGCTTCGCCTTGTTTGGCGAGGTATTGGGATTTCCTGCAAAGCTCCAGCAGTCTGAGGAAAAGAATAAGAGGAAAGAATAAGAAATGGGACAAATTAATTGACTTGTGACAACACTGAAGGAGGCCATTTGGCCTGTCATGTCCATGCCTGCTGCCAGCCAAGCAAATCTGCTGGTCCCATTCACCCTCTATCTATCTTATATTACTAAAACTAAGATCTTGACCGCTTTCAACTTTCTGTTTCATGATTTCCGAGAGAACACCGCCACTTATGGCTGTCATTTTTGGCCACCTCGCTCAGTGTCCCCTTCCGCCAGATTGGACCAGAGGATTTTTCCCATCGATGAAAAATCAGAGAATTATTAATGTTTAAAAAAAATTGCCATTCTCTCTGCTGCCCCCGCTGGCGGCAGGGGGGAGGGACTATAAAACCCGGTTGTGTCGTGCCTCACTCAGTCTCTGCGAAACAGAGGAAGCGAGAGGGTCACGGCTCTCTGAGCTGCAAATAACACTGAACGCACGTCTACTCAACGGTGAGTCCCCTCGATGTGGCTTTCAGAAGATGTGTTTTGTTGGCTTGCAAAGTGTTTGCCCAATTGGCTTGGCTTTTAAAGGGCTTCCAGAAAATGTGGTTTGTTGGCTTGCAAAGTATTTTCCCAATTGGCTTTGCTTTTAAAGGGCTTTCAGAAAATGTGTTTTGTTGGCTTACACAGTGTTTGCCCAATTGGCTTGGCTTTTAAAGGGCTTTCGGAAACTGTGGTTTGATGGCTTGCAAAGTGTTTGCCCAATTGGCTTGTTTTTAAAGGGCTTTCGGAAAATGTGTTTTGTTGGCTTGCAAAGTGTTTGCCCAATTGGCTTTTAAAGGGCCTTCAGAAATTGCATTTTGTTGGCTTGCAAAGTGGTTGCCCAATGGCTTGGCTTTTAAAGGGCTTTCAGAAAATATGTTTTGTTGGCTTGCAAAGTGTTCGCCCAATTGGCTTGGCTTTTAAAGGGCTTTCAGAAAATGTCGTTTGTTGGCTTGTAAAGTGTTTGCCCAATTAGCTTGGCTTTTAAAGGGCTTTCAAAAAATATGGTTTGTTGGCTTGCAAAGTGTTTGCCCAATTGGCTTGGCTTTTGAAGGTCTTTCAACAATTTTCGTATGGATAAAGCGTGAATAAACATTTTATTAGATCAGGACTGTGTTTAATTGCAAAATTGGTCCTCATTCCGTGACTTCCGCTTAGTGGCAAGATGGCGCCGATTATGTCATTTCCGGTTAGCTGAGTGCGTCATTTCTGTTTTGTGGCAAGATGGCGCTGACTGCAGAAGGCACAGAGTGAAGACGTCGTTGAATAAACCAAGAGAGCTTACTGATCTGTCGTTAACTGTTGGACGCTATTTAAAGCACGTTTTTGCTTCAGCAGCAGCCTCGACAGGAGGCTTTAAACGTTTGAATCATTCGGTTTACACTGTTTACACTGTACACTTTTCACACAGAGAGTGGTGAATCTCTGGAACTCTCTGCCACAGAGGGTAGTTGAGGCCAGTTCATTGGCTATATTTAAGAGGGAGTTAGATGTGGCCCTTGTGGCCAAGGGGATCAGAGGGTATGGAGAGAAGGCAGGTACGGGATACTGAGTTGGATGATCAGCCATGATCATATTAAATGGCGGTGCAGGCTCGAAGGGCCGAATGGCCTACTCCTGCACCTAATTTCTATGTTTCTATGTTTCTATGTATGTTCACCACATTCTGAAGTTACTTGGCATTTTAGGATTGGTTGTGTGTGTGTGAGTGAGTGAGTGAGTGAGTGTGTGTGTGTGTGTGTGTGTGTGTGTGTGTGTGTGTGTGTGTGTGTGTGTGTGTGTGTGTGTGTGTTTGTGTGTTGTGTGTTGTGTGTTGTGTGTTGTGTGTTGTGTGTTGTGTGTCTGAGAGTCTGTGTCTGAGAGTCTGTGTCTGAGAGTCTGTGTGTATGTATAGGGGGATTGCACTGAGGTCTCCAGGTGAAAGGGCTTGACGAACGGAACCGCTCAATCCATCTGGAGGACATCGCAGCTTCCGGTATATGTTGTTAATACACGAAACGCGTATTTTCCTACCTGTTAAAAACCGGCAAAATTGTGACTTTTTGCGCTGTAAATAATTGTGGAAGTTAGAATAACCGTGAGAGACACCTATCCTACTTCAGAATTCAAAAAGTGAAGAGAAATGAAAGTAAAGAGACGCGAGAGCTGAAGAGACAACAACAGCGAAAGTGCTTGGCGAACATTGGCCGTGCTGATATTGGGAATTATCGCGTTTGCTCACTGCATTCCATCAACAGTAAGGCATTATTTGTGTTTTTTCCCCAATAATCATTCAGTCCATCCTCTCCCCCTTCTCTCTCACAGAGTCTGTCACCTGTTTTGGGCAGAATTTCTGGCAGTTTCTCATCTGCCAGCCTGCCAGGCCCGAGTGACTGTACTGCCAGGCCTCAGTGACTGAGCTGCCTGGCCTCAGTGACTGAGCTGCCAGCCCAAGAATCCATTCGGCCCACAATGCCCATACTAGCCCTCTGGAAACCAGTCCTTTCGGCCCACAACACCCATACTAGCGCAACAGAAAGCCCCCCCCCCCCACTGGCCAGCAATATTGGAATTGGTGGATAGGTGGAATATTGCGTTGGGTGACCAGCCCTCTCGTGTGATGTATGTGTGTGTGTGTGGTGTGTGTGCGTGTGTGGTGTGTGTGCGTGCCTATGCGTGTGCATACGAGTGTGTGTGTGCGTGTGTGTGTGCGTGTTTGTGAGTGTGTGTGCGTGTGAGTGTATGTGTGTGTGTGCGTGTGAGTGTGAGTGTATGTGTGTGTGTGTGTGTGTGCGTGAGTGTGTGTGCCTCTGTGTGTGTGTGTGTGTGTGTGTGTGCATGAGTGTGTGTGGGTGTGCATGTGTGTGTGGGGCTGAAGGACCTGTTTCCATGACTCTGGATAAGGTGAATGGGTACTGTATTTTTCTCAGGGTAGAGGAGTGCAGAACTAGAGGGCATAAATTTAAAGTGCGAGGGGAAAGATTGAAGAGAGATGAAGGGCAATTTCTTCCAGTGGATGGCAGCGTGTGTATGGAACAAGCTTTCTGAGAAAGCTGTCAAGATGGGTACAAAGGTGACATTTAAAAGTCATTTTGACAGGTACATTGATAGGAATATTTTTAAGGTAGAGACAGATAGATTCTTAATAAACAAGGAGGTCAAAGGTTACATTTGGTAAGGCAGTTTGGGGACGTGAGGTTACTATCAGAGTAGATAGGACTGTTTTAAATGGCAGAGCAGGTTTGTGGGTGTAGGGTTGCAAACTTTCCCGCTCCCAAATAAGTGACAAAAGGTCAAAATACGGGACAAATTCCCCACGGCAATTCGTTGACCGACTGGGCCGTGGCTGGGTGAATGATGAGTTGGCCCCGGGTGCTGGACTGCACACAAAGCCCAGCCGGCGGGCCAGCTGCGGAGTTTTGCACCAGCCCGCGCGATGTCGCGTGGAAAAGTCCAGCTCCCCATCCAACTAGTGAACCGATGATTGGCCATGAGAAAGAGGGTGGTGTCGGCGGTAAGCGAACGTCCGAAGGTCGGACAGCTGGCCGGGCTGCCGACCGACGGGGGCCACGGGCGAGGCGCTGCTGCTGCTGCTGCTGCTGCACTCCATGGGCTGCACTACATCGGGACGGGTGAGGCGGGGGCCGGACGCGGCGCTCCGACCCGACAGTCCCCTCGACCCAAGTAGTTCGGTCAAATACGGGACAAGGGCGGTCCCGCATAGGACAAACCAACTTAGCCCAATATATGGGATGTCCCGGCTAATACGGGACATTTGGCAAACCCTAATGGTGAGGCTGACCGCTGGTGACAATACAGTTTATCCGCACATTGGGTTAGGTTTTAGTTCATTATTGTCACAGGTACCGAGATACAGTGAAAAACTTTATTTTGCATCCAAAGTGATCAGATTTCCCATCCATAGATACAATCAGTTCAAACGTCAGTTTGATAGAGAAAGCAAATGGAAAGATGCAGCCTGAAGATGGGTCGCGACTCAAAACATCACCCATAACTACTCTGTTAGAGATAGAAGCATAGAAACATAGAAATTAGGTGCAGGAGTAGGCCATTCAGCCCTTCGAGCCTGCACCGCCATTCAATATGATCATGGCTGATCATCTAACTCAGTATCCCGTACCTGCCTTCTCTCCATACCCTCTGATCCCCTTAGCCACAAGGGCCACATCTAACTCCCTCTTAAATATAGCCAATGAACTGGCCTCGACTACCCTCTGCGGCAGAGAGTTCCAGAGATTCACCACTCTCTGTGTGAAAATGCTGCCTGTCCGCTGAGTTACTCCAGCCCTTTTGTGTCTGTCTTTGGAAATATACAGAGCGCAGAATAGCGTTCTCAGCATGACTCAATGCATGCAATGTGCTACAGTCGACTGTACGTACCATACAATGTGCTACATTCCACTATTGGATTGCTTGTCACCTTGTCGTGGTGGAGAAGCTTGTGTGGACCTGAGATCCTGAGACTGTCATAGTCGTAGCAGGTCGCTGAAAAACGGTGTCTGGACTAATGTGCCTATCCCACAGGCAATTTTGTGAGATGACTTTGAATCATTAAGGAAGCAATAAACACACACTCCCTGGTTAACTCATCCCTTCCCACCCAGGGGACCTTCCCCTGCAACCGCAGAAGATGCAACACCTGTCCCTATACCTCCTCCCTCGACTCTGTCCAGGGACCATGACAATCCGTTCAGGTGAGGCAGAGGTTCACTTGCACCTCCTCCAACCTCATCTACTGTATCCCTTGTTCAAGATGTGGACTCTTATACATCGGCGAGACCAAACGCAGACTAGGCGATCATTTCGTGGAACACCTTCACTCAGCCCGCCTGAACCAACCTGATCTCCCGGTTGGTATACAAAAACGCTGGAGAAACTCAGCGGGTGCAGCAGCATCTATGGAGCGAAGGAAATAGGTGACGTTTCGGGCCGAAACCCTTCTTCAGACTGATCGGGGGTGGGGGGGGGGGGGGAGAAGGAAGGAAAAAGGGAGGAGGAGGAGCCCGAGGGCGGGGGATGGGAGGAGACAGCTCGAGGGTTAAGGAAGGGGAGGAGACAGCAAGGGCTAACAAATTGGGAGAATTCAATGTTCATGCCCACCGGATGCATCAACCCAGGCGGAATATGAGGCGCTGTCCTCCAATTTCCGGTGTTGCTCACTCTGGCAATGGAGGAGACCCAGGACAGAGAGGTTGGATTGGGAATGGGAGGGGGAGTTGAACTGCTGAGCCACCGGGAGGTCAGGTAGGTTCTTGCGGACCGAGCGGAGGTGTTCGGCGAAACGATCGCCCAACCTCTTACTCCACTATGATCTCCCGTTGCTGGGCACTTTAATTCTCCTTCCCATTCCCACACTGACCTTTCTGTCCTCAGTCTCCTCCATTGTCAGAGTGAGGCTAATCACAAATTGGAGGAACAGCATCTCATATTTCACTTGGGCAGCTTACAGCGCAGTGGCATGAATATTTCACTCACTTCAGGTAGCCCCAGCATTCCCTCTCTCTCTATCCCTCCCCCACCCAAGTTGCACCAGCTTCTCGTTCTCACCCAACACACAGCTTCATCATCGTTACTTTTTTGCGTATCTTTCATTCATTGTTCTTCATCTCTCCGCATCATCGTTCCCTTATCCCTAACCAGTCTGAAGAAGGGTCTCGACCCGAAACGGTACCCGTTCCTTCTCTCCAGAGACGCTGCCGGTCCTGCTGAGTTACTCCAGCTTTTTGTGTCTATCTGCGGTTTAAACCAGCATCTGCAGTTCCTTTATACAGTAAGCAAATGTAACTGCTGGGCTTAAAAGAAAACCAAGCATCGTCCTAGGGCTTGGCAGGAGTTATCAATCACCCAGCACACTCAAATACTGATAACTGCTCCGACAAGAAGCTTAACGAAGATTTAAAAAATATCAGCAGAACTGTCGTTACTCACAACCAGCTTAAATAAATTGAAGAATTTGCAACTAAAGAGAGGAATGAGACAGAAATCCAATACGTCAGCCCAGGCCATAGTGAGTGGGGAGAAACTTCACCCAATACAAGCGCAAAATAACCCAGAAATGTCCAACTTTACTAACTCCCTCTAATGGCCCTGTCCCACTGTACGAGTTCATTCAAGAGTTCTCCCGAGTTTGCCCTGATTCGAACTCGGAAATTACGGTAACGGCCGCTCATGGGTACTCGGGGCTCTCGTGGACATTTATCAACATGTTGAAAAATCTTCACGAGTCTTCCCGTGCTTGCCGCGTTTCCCGGGTACCTGCCGTTAGCGTTACGAGCCGCTAAGAGACGTCCCCGAGCTCCGACGTACCCGCTACGTACATTCTACATACTTACCACGAGTTTGATTTTTTTTAAACTCGGGAGAGCTCTTGAATGAAACTCGTACAGTGGGACAGGGCCCCATAAATCTCATTTTACAGAACTTCTATCCCCTCTCTCTCCATCCCTCCCCCCACCGAAGTGATACTAGTTTCAAAGTTGTCTTGTTGAGTCTCATTGTCTGTGACTCTTTTTCACCCAGCACACAGCTAATACGTGGTGAATAAGCAGTTGCTTTATTCAGACATAATAGGTTGGAAATACATACACGTTTGGTCCTT
Source organism: Leucoraja ocellata (assembly GCA_036785375.1). Lineage (NCBI taxonomy): Eukaryota > Metazoa > Chordata > Chondrichthyes > Rajiformes > Rajidae > Leucoraja > Leucoraja ocellata. The sequence continues at coordinate 1,981,514 of JAWMAR010000222.1, read as the reverse complement.
TAACATAATGTCATTGCTGCTGCTGCTGAGCGAGGGTGTTGTCTCAAGCTCAGCTACCTGTCGACTCTTGTACTCCAGGTAAGATCTGCTTCAGCAACAGGACACTCCCCTTAATCCATGACGTCACGTGACCAGCCCACGTGACCACTGACGAAGGTTCGACCGGAAGTGGCCTGACCATCAGGTGGCGCCACACTGATCATCGTTACTTTTTTGCATATCTTTCATTCATTTCATTCTATCTCTCTCCATCACCCTCTATATCTCTCGTTTCCCTCTCCCTGACTCTCATTCTGAAGAAGGGCCTCGACCCTGAAACCCGTCACCCATTCCTTCCGCTGAGTTACTCCACTATTTTGTGTCTGTCTTCCATCTCTCCTGATCATTTTGTGGTCTGTTTATCCTCTGCTCTCTTCTCCGACTAGTTAGTTTAGTTGAATTTGGAGAGACCACATGGAAACAGGCTCATCGACCCATTGAGGCCACGCTGACTATCGATCACGCCTGCACATTAGTTCTATGTTGGAGCAAAGAGGTCCTTCTGCAGTTGTACAGAGCCCTAGTGAGACCACACCTGGAGTATTGTCTTGTGTGCAGTTTTGGTCCCCTCATTTGAGGAAGGACATTCTTGCTCTTGAGGGAGTGCAGCGTAGGTTCACAAGGTTAATTCCCGGGATGGCGGGACTGTCATATGCTGAGAGAATGGAGCAGCTGGGCTTGTACACTCTGGAGTTTAGAAGGATGAGAGGGAATCTTATTGAAACATATAAGGTTATTAAGGGCTTGGACACGCTAGAGGCAGGAAACATATTCCCGATGTTGGGGGGAGTCCAGAACCAGGGGCCACAGTTTAAGAATAAGGAGTAAGCCATTTAGAACGGAGACGAGGAAACACTTTTTCACACAGAAAGTTGTGAGTCTGTGGAATTCTCTGCCTCAGAGGGCGGTGGAGGTCGGCTCTCTGGATGCTTTCATGAGAGAGCTAGATAGGGCTCTTAAAAATAGCGGAGTCAGGGGATATGGGGAGAAGGCAGGAACGGGGTACTGATTGGGGATGATCAGCCATGATCACATTGAATGGCGGTGCTGGGTCAAAGGGCCAAATGGCCTACTCCTGCACCTATTGTCTATTGTCTATTGTCTATTTATGATGTTTTATTTTTATGGAGAGAACAATCTGCACATGCGCGGTTTAAGTTTTTTTTAAAAAGCCGCCTGACTGCCTATCCGGAGTAATTACTCACGGCATGTGCCTGAGTGAATGGATTGTTGTCGCGTGCTATCCAGTCAGTGAAAAGACAACACGTTATTCCAATCGAGCTGTCCAAAGTTGACAGATACAGATAAAGGGAATAACGTTTAGTGCAAGATAAAGTCCAGTAAAGTCTGATTAAAGATAGTCCGAGGGTCTCCAATGAGGTGGGTGGTAGGTAAGGGTTGCTGTCTAGTTGGTGAGCGGAAGGTTCAATTGCCTGATAATAGCTGGGAAATACTATAGCGTCCCTCGATCTGGGTGCATGCTTTTAAGGTGAGAGTGGCAACGTTTAAAGGTTTGCGGGGCAAGTCTTTTACACGGAGGGCAGTGGGTGCATAGAACGCACTGCCACAGTTGGAGGTGGAAGTGTATATGACTGTGGCGTTGAAAAGGCTTTCGTTTAGGGACATGGATTATGCAGGGAACTGCAGATGCTGGTTAAAATCGAAGGTAGACACAAAATGCTGGAGTAACTCAGCGGGACAAGCAGCATCCCTGGAGAGAAGGAATGGGCAACGTTTTCGGGTCGAGACCCTTCTTCAGGTCACCTGCAGCGGCATAAGATAAGATAGGATCGTCACGGAAGCACAGTGTTAGAGTAGCTGCCTTACAGCGCCAGAGACCCGGGTTCAATCCTGGCTATGGGTGCTCTCAGTTTGTCCGTTCTCTCCCTGTAACCGCGTGGGTTTTCTCCAGGTGCTTCAGTCCTCCCACACTCCAAAGACGTAGAAGATTTGCCGTTTAATTAGCTTCGGTAAAATTTTAAATTGTCTATAGTGTGTAGGATAGACAAGCTAGAGCTAGATAGGGCTCTTACAGACAGCGGAGTCAGGGGATATGGGGAGAAGGCAGGAATGGGGTACTGATTGGGGATGATCAGCCATGATCACATTGAATGGCGGTGCTGGCTCGAAGGGCCGAATGGCCTCCTCCTGCACCTATTGTCTATTGTCTATTGATAGTACCGGTGTACGGGATTCACTGGTCGGCCCGTTGCTGTGCTGTCTATGTTAAGCAGAATAGACTGAAGAGGCAGTTTCCATTTCTAAAGTAAAATTCAACTTCATACATATTCTGCAAAAATGAAATTCCGCTGTGAAATTAAATAACGACAAGCTCTGTTATGTTTTCCACAAGCCCACGGAAATTAATCTAAAGGTTAATTCCCTTTTAAAATTAAAATGCACTTTACATCAGCCATAGCACCCAATTAAAAATCTTTCCTGCAGTGGAAACTTTTTAATTATTATTTATACATGCCTGTCAAAATACCATTAATAAGCGGATAGAAACAGTGTCAGGCCAGTATTCTTAACTCCAGTGGTTTTGTCACCCATGTAGACTGCTGACTCTGGCTCATTTTGGACATGTTGAAGCCATCTGTGATCTGGCTCCCACTAATCTATCTTATTTTACAAAAGAGCGATGTCTCTCGCAACCTGGGATGGTCTGACGTACTTTGCAGTTAAAGAATTACTTCATGTTATGTGGTTTAATAGCGAAAGAGCAATGGGCCTATCCTACTTAGGCGATTTCTTTTAGGCGGCTACAGACGACTATGTGGTCGCCACATGTTCGCGGGTGGTTGCCGGGGAGTCGCCTTCATGGTCGTGAGGAGTTCCCGCATTCTGGGAACTAGTTGCGGCCTCATTATGGTCGCCGAGAATTTTTTAAACATGTTGAAAAATTAGCAGTGACTAAAATTAAGCCGCCCTGGAGAGTAGCGAGAATTCTCGTGCCGTAAGTGGGTCGCCAGGAGGTCTTAGTGGGACATTATTAATATGTTCAAAAATGTTCGGCGACATTCGGTGACAGTGGGTTGATGCCAATGAGCGTGGCTTGACTTCTCCTGACGTAGGTGCTGTCGTAGGTTGTTGCAGGTGTGGTCGTAGGTGGACGTCCTGATGGGTCGCCGGTTGTCGGTAGATTGAGGTAGCTTGATGTCGACTGGGTGGTAGGGTGTTGTAGCTTGTCGTAGACATTGTTGTAGGGGGGTGGGGGGGGGGGGCAGTCTCAGGTTTCTCGGGGATCTGCTACGACTATGACTGCCGCCAGCAGTCGCCTAAAAAATCGCCTAAGTGGGACAGGCCCATAGGAGTAATGTCAAGTTGCTGGCAGTCGCCTGATAAACCGGCAACATGGAACGGCAACTGTCAGAGTGGAACCACACACACACACACACACACACACACACACACACACACACACACACACACACACACACACACACACACACACACACACACACACACACACACACACACACACACACACACACACACACACACTTCCTTCACCAGCCCGTTATACAGGTGGGGGACAGGGCAAGCGGGGGGAACGCTGTGTGAGTGAAATTCACACGGTGCAAAGCCAAGGTGATACAGACACACACCGCGATGAACAGGAAGGTTGGCGCTGTAATTAAGACGGTGAAAGCACAGTTTAAAAGAGGGTGAGAGGGGGCAGAAGGGGGGAGAGGGAGTGGAGACAACTTTTAAGAAGCCAGTGATACACGGCTGTGAAGCTCGACGGACATTTGACATTACCGGTCGGTTATCCTTGGTTCTGAAAACTACTGCTTACGTTTTATTTTCCCAATGAGCCAATGAAATTCACCGGTCAGCACCGGCTACAACCTACGAGAACCTTCGACCTCTTGGTGACCCACTGGGACCTCCTGGTGACCCCACCTACGGCACAAGAATTCTCGCTACTCTCCATGGCGGCTTCATTCCAGTCGCCGCTAATTGTTCAACATGTTGAAAGATTCACGGCGACCATAATGAGGCCGCGACTAGTTCCCAGAATGCGGGAACTCCTCACGACCATGAAGTCGACTCCCTGGCAACCACCCGCGAACATGTGGCGACTATGTGGCAACTGCATAGTCTCCTGCAGTCGCCTAAAAAGTCGTCTAACGGTCCTGTCCCACCTACGCAACTTTTTCGGCGACTGCCGGCACCCGTCATAGGTCGCTGCAGGTCGGCGAAAATTTTCAACATGTTTGAAAATCCAGCGGTGACCAGAAAGACGCTACGACTCTTTGGGCGACTGAGGAGACGACTCACAAACGTACAGGCGACATGTCGCGGGGTGAAGCCTGTATGGTCGTGAGTAGTCGCCCAAAGAGTCGTACCTTGTTCTGGTCACCGCTGCATTTTCAATATGTTGAACCAAGGACTCTGGCGCTGTGAGGCAGCAACTCTACTGCTGAGCCACCGTGCCGCCCCACTGATATGGCAAAAAGTTCAAAGGTACACAAAAATGCTGGAGAAACTCAGCGGGTGCAGCAGCATCTATGGAGCGAAGGATATAGGCAACTTTTCAGGCCGAAACCCTTCTTCAGACTCCAAAAAGTTGGCAAGAAGTTCAACTTGACTTGATCTGTGGAAGCTGCTGCAGTTCCCAGTCTGAAGATGGGTCTCGACCTGAAATGTTACCTGCTCCTTCTCTCCAGAAATGCTGCCTGACCCGCTGTTACTCCAGCGTTTTGCTGGAGTAGCTGGAGTAGCCCACAGAGGCGTAATTAATGCACAGAATCTGCGAGGATGCCAGACATCCATCCTCAGGATCACTTTAGATGAAGGATCTCAAAGCCGCCAGTGTTTTAACCATTGAACCAGAGTGATGAGTCTGTTTCATATCATCGCTGTTGGGGAAGTAATTACATAAATTTGGAATTTAAATAAATATCATCTCCCTTAATGGCCACCAGCAAGCTGCCAGATGGTCATAAAAAAACAATCTGGTTCACAAACGTCCTGCAGGCCAGCACGTTGGCACAACTGTATCGTTGCTGCTTTGCAGCGCTAACAGCGCCAGAGACACGGTTCCATCCCGACTACGGGCGCTGCCTGTACGGAGTTTGTAGCACGTTCTCCCCGTGACCTGCGTGGGTT
>JAWMAR010000222.1:1973852-1976160 GCA_036785375.1 Leucoraja ocellata | reverse complement strand
ATCAGACCACTGAAGGGCCGGTCCACGAGCAGGCGACTGCATGCGAAAGGTTGAGTGATCTGTACGAGTTGACGGTAAGTTCGCGGGGAAGTTCGGCGTGACTACGGCATCGGGACGCTGATGGTGTCATAGATGCGTTCGAGGCGGTGCGTATGGCCACAATGCGGCTGCGGGCCGGCAGGCTGTTGCCGCGCGGAATTTTGAACACAGTCAGTTTTTCGGAGCCCCGCGTGGATTCTTAACAGCTCCGCACAACTCCATACAGCTCCGGCGATCGAGTGGGACCGGCCCGCGAGGCCGTACGGCTCAAGCGACCATGTTAGGTCACGCTTGCCGCATGCAGGCGCATGCTGGTGGGGACAGGCCCTTAAGTCTCACAAGCCAGCATGTGGTCCCGATCTTCCAATCTACCCCAGTTTGGACCTCGCGCTTGTTTTAACCTGGCCATTCTTCACAGCTGACAGTAGACAAAAATGCTGGATAAACACGGGCGGTGAGGCAGCATTTATGAGCGAAGGAAATAGGCACGTTTCAGGTTGAAACCCTTCTTCAGATTGAGGACTCGACCCGAAACGTCGCTATTCTTTCGCTCCATAGATGCTGCCTCACCCGCTGAGTTTCTCCAGCTTTTTGTCTAACTTCGATTTTGCCAGCATTTGGAATTCTTTCTTAAACATTCTCTACACTATATTCTGTTCTCTGGAATTTTTTCTTTTGCATTTATCAATTGTACTAGGCTTGACTGTATTAACAAAACAGGCCCTTCAGCACAACTTGCCCACTCCGCCCAACATGGCCAATCTACACTAGTCCCACCTGCCTGCGTCTGGCCCATATCCCTCCAAACCTGTCCTATCCATGTACCTGTCTAAATGGTTCATAAATGTTGTGATAATAACAGCCTCAACTACCTTCTCCGGCAGCTCGTTCCATACACCCACCGCACCTGAGTTTACACCCCAGCGGTATGAACATTGACTTCTCTAACTTCAAGTAGCCCTTGCTTTCTCTCTCTCTCCCTTCCCTTCCCAGTACTTCTGCTAGTCTTACTATCTCCGACTACATTCTATCTCTGTCCCGCCCCCTACCCCGAATCTGTGAAGAAGGGTCTCGACCCGAAACGTCGCCCATTCTTTTCTCTCCAGAGATTTATTTTATTTTTATTTATTTAACCAGGAGAAGTCTCATTGAGATTAAAAATCTCTTTTACAAGAGAGTCCTGGCCAAGACAGGCAGCAGCACAGTTCCACAGTTAACAGACAATAATTTAAAACAACAGGGAACATATAAATAGAGTCACAGTCAAAACATCATCAAACAAAGCATGTACAGACAGAAGAGCCCCTTCAACATCATTAAGAAGGGATTTAAATCTGTTTATAGAAACCAGCTCCTTAAGTTTCAATTCATTCTGCAGCCTGGTTCCATGCGAAGGGAGCAGCATAACTAAATGCCTTATTCCCAGTTCAGTACGGACTTTAGGTACAGTTAGTAAGAACAAGTCCTCACAGCTGAGCTGATAAGTTCCTGTGCTTTTTCAAATCACATACTTCTGCAGGTATGAAGGAAGGACATTATTGCCATAGAAGGAGTGCAGAGACGGTTCACCAGACTGATTCCTGGGATGTCAGACTGTCTTATGAAGAAAGACTGGATAGACTTGGTTTATACTCTCTAGAATTTAGGAGATTGAGAGGGGATCTTATAGAAACTTACAAAATTCTTAAGGGGTTGGACAGGCTAGATGCAGGAAGATTGCTCCCGATGTTGAGGAAGTCCAGGACAAGGGGTCACAGCTTAAGGATAAGGGGGAATCCTTTAAAACCGAGATGAGAAGAACTTTTTCACACAGAGAGTGGTGAATCTCTGGAACTCTCTGCCGCAGAGGGTAGTCGAGGCCAGTTGATTGGCTATATTTAAGAGGGAGTTAGATGTGGCCCTTGTGACTAAGGGGATCAGAGGGTAGGAGAGAAGTCAGGTACGGGATACTGAGTTGGATGATCAGCCATGACCATATTGAATGGCGGTGCAGGCTCGAAGGGCCGAATGGCCTACTCCTGCACCTATTTTCTATGTTTCTATGTTTCTAAGAACACCGAGGATAGTCTTATAAATAAGGATATGCCAATGATGGAGTCTGCGGGTGGACAAAGCAAACCATCCAACTTGAGCATACAATGAGCAGTGGTGCGTGAGGTTTTAAAATTAGTAACAAATCTCAGTGCTCCGTGGTAGACCGTGTCCAAAGACTGTAGGCATTTTGAAGATGCATTCATATATAAAACATCGCCATAGTCCAACACAGACA
>JAWMAR010000222.1:1966352-1968852 GCA_036785375.1 Leucoraja ocellata | reverse complement strand
TAACAGTCGCCTGAAAAATGGCTAAGTGGGACAGGCAGCAACTCGACTGCTGCACCACTGTGCCGCCCCATGTACTGTTCTGTGTCCATGTAACACAAAAGTTGTGACCTTTGCAGCCCCTTGGGACGGAGAATTCCAGAGATTAATTGCAATTCTCAGTCTGAACCTTTGACTAGTCCGACATTACCCAATACAAGCCTCCAGGGAGTAGCAAAGAGAAGAAGTCTAACGAACAAAGGTGAAAGTGTATTAGACGTATATATTACAGGCAAGTACGGGGACTGGAATGACATGAAAGTGAGCAGATTTACTTGGAAACCATGGAGTCACATTGAGGTCGCACTACATAAATATGAGAAAAGTGAAGCATCAACTTCCATTATGTTCTGCAGAGATATTAATTAAATTCTCCAGTAGCTCAGCAGTGACCTATGATTTATTTATGCCTTCTTATTTTTCATAAGTACCTCAGTGAATTTTTCGATATCAGCACTAAATTTCAATAAAACATATCAACAGAGGATTGCATCTGAGTGGGGCTAGTGGAATGATTCTTGTGGAATGTTCGAAGTGAGATGCGGAGGAATTTTTTCAGCTCGAGTTTGGTGCATCTGTGGGATTCATTGCACCATGGATGCGTGAAGGGGGGTGTCAACAGCGGCGGGGGCCTCGCGCCGATGAGGCGTGCGGCGGTGTCGGCCATGGCGGGACTGTCTTATGCTGAGAGAATGGAGCAGCTGGGCTTGTACACTCTGGAGTTTAGAAGGATGAGAGGTATCTCATTGAAACATATAAGATTATTAAGGGTTTGGACACACTAGAGGCAGGAAACATGTTCCCGATGTTGGGGGAGTCCAGAACCAGGGGCGACAGTTTAAGAATAAGGAGTAAGCCAATTAGAACGGAGACGAGGAAACACTTCTTCACCCAGAGAGTGGTGAGTCTGTGGAATTCTCTGCCTCAGAGGGCAGTGGAGGCAGGTTCTCTGGATGCTCTCAAGAGAGAGCTAGATAGGGCTCTTAAAGATAGTGGAGTCAGGGGATATGGGGAGAAGGCAGGAACGGAGATTAAAAGCGGAGATTGACAGATTCTTGGTAAGGGTGTCGAGGGTTATTGCCAGGAGAACGGGGTTGAGATGGGAAAGATCGATCAGCCATGATTGAATAGCGGAGTAGACTTTAGTTTAGTTTAGTTTGGAGATACAGCGTGGAAACAGGCCCTTCGGCCCACCGGGTCTGTGCTGACCCGACGATCCCCGTACATCAACACTACCCTGCACCCACCCAGGGACAATTTTTATTTTTTACCAAGCCAATTACGTCTTTGGAGCGTGGGAGGAAACCGAAGTTCTCGGAGAAATCCCACGCAGGTCACGGGGAGGACGTGCAAACTCCGTACAGACAGCACCCGTAGTCGGGGTCGAACTCGGGTCTCCGGCACTACATTTGCTGTAAGGCAGCAACTCTACCGCTGCGCCACCGTGACCGCATACTTGACATGAATTATGGCATGATTTCATTCAATTTCCGTTCTCAACTTCCCGATGGCTAGAATGTTACAGGAGTCCACATGAACATTACAGGGAAGAAAGATGATGAACATGGAGTTGTACAGTATAGACACAGGCTTTTCCACCCACCGTGTCCATGCCGACCATGAGGTCCCCATCCACCCTATTTTGGATAGGAAAGACAATAGACAATAGACAATAGGTGCAGGAGTAGGCCATTCGGTCCTTCAAATCAGCACCGCCATTCAATGTGATCATGGCTGATCATCCACAATCAGTACCCCGTTCCTGCCTTCTCCCCATATCCCTTGACTCCGCTAGCTTTAAGAGCTCTATCAAACTCTCTCTTGAAAGCATCCAGAGAATTGGCCTCCACTGCTTTCTGAGGCAGAGAATTCCACAGAATCACAACTCTCTGTGCAAAAAAGTTTTTCCTCATCTCCATTCTGAATGACCGACCCCTTATTCTTAAACTGTGGCCCCTGGTTCTGGACTCCCCCAACATTGGGAACATGTTTCCTGCCTCTAGCGTGTCCATAGAAACATAGAAACATAGATAATAGGCGCAGGAGTAGGCCATTCGGCCCTTCGAGACTGCACCGCCATTCAATGTGATCATGGCTGTTCATCCAACTCGGATGACACAAAGCTCCCTCTTAAATATAGCCCAATTCCTTAATAATCTATGTTTATATAAAATTCCCTCTTGTCCTTCTAAATTCCAGAATATACAAGCCCAACTGCTCCTATATATCAGCGTATGACAGTCCCGCCATCCTGGGAATTAAACTCGTGAACCTACGCTGCACTCCCTCAATAGCAAGAATGTCCTTCCTCAAATTTGGAGACCAAAACTGCACACAATACTCCAGGTGTGGTCTCACTGCAGCCCTGTACAACTGCAGAAGGACCTCTTTGCTCAACACCTCTTGCTATGAAGGCCAACATGCCTTTAGCTTTCTTCACTGCCTGCTGTACCTGCATGCTTAC
>JAWMAR010000222.1:1943852-1953852 GCA_036785375.1 Leucoraja ocellata | reverse complement strand
AGAGTGTACAAGCCCAGCTGCTCCATTCTCTCAGCATATGACAGTCCCGCCATCCCGGGAATTAACCTTGTAAACCTACGCTGCACTCCCTCAATAGCAAGAATGTACTTCCTTAATTTAGGGGACCAAAACTGCACACAATATTATTTGGCAACTTGGTTCCAAATATCCCTGGTGTATTCGTGACATTTGAGACCTGTCTAGGTGGGTGGGCACGGTGGCACAGCGGGAGCGTTGCTGCCACACAGCGCCAGAGACTCGGGTTCCATCCTGGCTACTGGAGCTGTCTGTACGGAGTTTGTACCTTCTTCCTGTGACCACGTGGGTTCGCTCCGGTTTGAGTTTACTTTAATGCCATATGTGCAGTGAAAAGCTTCCCTCCCACACACCAAAGACATACAGGTTTACAGGTTGATGGGTTGGGGTAACGTTTCAAACTGTTCCCTATTGTATAGGATAATGCTAATGTTGGCCTTTATAACAAGAGGAATCGAATATAGGAGCAAAGAGATCCTTCTGCAGTTGTACAGAGCCCTAGTGAGACCACACCTGGGGAATTGTGTGCAGTTTTGGTCCCCTAATTTGAGGAAGGACATTCTTGCTATTGAGGGAGTGCAGCGTAGGTTTACAAGGTTAATTCCCAGGATGGCGGGACTGTCCTATGCTGAGAGAATGGAGCAGCTGGGCTTGTACACTCCGGAGTTTAGAAGGATGTGAGGGGATCTCATTGAAACATATAAGATTGTTAAGAGCTTGGACACGCTAAGTGCAGGTGTAGGCCATTTGACCCTTCGAGCCAGCAACGCCATTCAATGTGATCATGGCTGATCATCCCCAATCAGTACCCCGTTCCTGCCTTCTCCCCATATCCCCTGACCCCGCTATCTTTAAGAGCCCTATCTAGCTCTCTCTTGAAAGCATCCAGAGAACCCGCCTCCACCGCCCTCTGAGGCAGAAAATTCCACAGACTCACCACTCTCTGTGAGAAAAAGTGTTTCCTCATCTCCGTTCTAAATGGCTTACCCCTTATTCTTAAATTGTGTGGCCCCTGGTTCTGGACTCCCCCAACATCGGGAACATGTTTCCTGCCTCTAGCGTGTCCAGACCCTTAACAATCTTATATGTTTCAATGAGATGCCCTCTCATCCTTCTAAACTCCAGAGTGTACAAGCCCAGCTGCTCCATTCTCAAAAGGAGAGATAATAATTGGGCTACAAGATGAAGACAGGAGGGGGGTGCAACTGGGACGCCATGTATCACCGTTGAGCCCTCTGGAGATGTTGTGGGCTTATCAATGAAACGTCAAAGAAGGAGGGTGCCCACCTGATGACCCTGATGACGTTCCTACCCTACCATTCACCACTCCAATCCCACTGCAAATAGCAAGAGTGCCGACTTACTACAGAGATTGAAACATCAAGTCCTATTAGCTCTACCAAGACCACCTCTTATCATAATTCGTATCCCTCCGCTCTCTGCATATCCATATCCCTTCACAGTAGCCAGGGGATAGGGGAGTCAGGGGATATGGGGAGAAGGCAGGAACGGGGTACTGATTGTGGATGATCAGCCATGATCACATTGAATGGCGGTGCTGGCTCGCTCGAAGGGCTGAATGGCCTACTCCTGCACCTATTGTCTATTGTCTAAATGCGGCCATCGTATCTGAAGATGTGCCATCGTTTTCATTGTTTGCTGCGGTTCGGAGTTGAACGCATGCAGAACATTTCTCGAGGGGATGGAAGGGGCGGGTTAGGTTCTGTGGTGGTTGTATGTGACTGTGGCGTTAATGGGATCGCTGAACTAAGTTGGCCATGATGGATTTGTTCTCCTTTAGTGCATTTTACAATCTCGGCACATCTCAACCTGCCTGGCAGTCAGGGAAGTCGTTTTAAAGTGCATTCACTGTTGAAGGAGATAAAGTAATATGAACAGTATCCACAACAGCAGCCTCTTCCATTTGCATGGTGCCTTTGACATAGCAAAATAATAGGACCAAGTGTTTCATGGAAGCAATATATAACAGCAGTAAGTAGCACCCTTGAGAGTGGCATTGTACATTCAAATGGTGGTGCGGAGGGCTTCTCATGCATTGATCTTCATGAGCCTGGAAATGGAGTATACGAGTTGGAATACAAAGTGCTAAAGTAACTCAGTGGGTTCGGCAGCATTTCTGAAGAATATGAATCAGTGATGTTTCGGGTAAGCAACCTTCTTCAGGGTGATTTTTGGTTTTGTTTACAGATTCAGCGTGGAAACAGGCCCTTTGGCCCACCAGGTCGACCAGCGATCCCAGAACACTAACGCCACCTTACACACACACCAGGGACAATTTAAAAAAGGTGTAAGATAGAACTGCACATGCTGGTTTAAATGGAAGATAAACGCAACATTTGAAAAGTGCTTCTTGTGGGCGTGGATCTGGCGTTGGATAAAGTGCAGTTGTGGTCCGTTTGAAAAGCATTTGTTGAATGTGATTCAAACCTTTGTCTACCAAGGGACAATAGACAATAGACAATAGGTGCAGGAGTAGGACACTCAGCCCTTCGAGCCAGCACCGCCATTCAATGTGATCATGGCTGATCATCCCCAATCAGTACCCCGTTCCTGCCTTCTCCCCATATCCCCTGACTCCGCTATCTTTAAGAGCCCTATCTAGCTCTCTCTTGAAAGTATCCAGAGAACTGGCCTCCACCGCCCTCTGAGGCAGAGAATTCCACAGACTCACCACTCTCTGTGAGAAAAAGTGTTTTCTCATCTCCCTTCATAGAAACATAGAAGAAACATAGAAATTAGGTGCAGGAGTAGGCCATTCGGCCCTTCGAGCCTGCACCGCCATTCAATATGATCATGGCTGATCATCCAACTCAGTATCCCGTACCTGCCTTCTCTCCATACCCTCTGATACCCTCTGATTCTAAATGGCTTACTCCTTATTCTTAAACTGTGTGGCCCCTGGTTCTGGACTCCCCCAACATCGGGAACATGTTTCCTGCCTCTAGTTTGTCCAAGCCCTTAACAATCTTATATGTTTCAATGAGATTCCCTCTCATCCTTCTAAACTCCAGAGTGTCCAAGCCCAGCTGCTCCATTCTCTCAGCATATGACAGTCCCGCCATCCAGGGAATTAACCTTGTAAACCTACGCTGCACTCCCTCAATAGCAAGAATGTCCTTCCTCAAATTAGGGGACCAAAACTGCACACAATACTCCAGGCAGGTGTGGTCTCACTAGGGCCCTGTACAACTGCAGAAGGATCTCTTTGCTCCTATATTCGGTTTCTCTTGTTATAAAGGCCAACATGCCATTCGCTTTCTGCACTGCCTGCTGTACCTGCATGCTTGAAATGCTTGTATAACTCAGCGGGACAGCTGTGGAGGCCGATACAATAGTGGTGTTTAAGAGACTTTTGAACAAAACACACGGATATGCACAGAATGGTGGAATATGGATGGGACAAATGGATAAGTGTTGACTTTGGCATTATTCACAGCACAGTCATTGTTGGCCAGCTTGAGCCCCTCTCTTCTCAACTTCCCTCCTTCTTTTGAAGTCACCTTTACCTCCAACAGTAACACCAAAATACCCGATTTCATCTCCACATTGATATAAATTCATAAGTTCATATGTCATTGGACTCCCTCGCCCGATGTTGGGGGGGTCCACAGTTTAAGAATAAGGGGTAGGCTATTTAGAACGGAGATGAGGAAACACTTTTTCACCCAGAGAGTTGTGAATCTGTGGAATTCTCTGCCTCAGAAGGCAGTGGAGGCCACTTCTCTGTATGCTTTCAAGAGAGAGCTGGATATGAAAAAGTTCACTTCAAAGATAGACAAAGTACAAATTCTTAAGACCATAGAAAGCTTTAATTTAATGCCTGATGGGTGTGGACCTAGAGACCCAGAGGTAACAGTTTTAAGTCTGAATACTCCAACAACACACACACACACAGAAATACCAGAAAACCGGTGTTAATATACCTACAGACTTAATACCAATTGCATGAGGTAATGTACCAGGAACCATCAGCCGCCTCCAAATATGGAGTTGTTTTTCACTCTTTGCTAAAAGCCAGTCATCCAATGGCATCCTCTGGCTTCATATCAGATTAACCTCTTCAACTTACATAAAAAAACTTTTAAGAGAGCTGTGAACTATTCAACTTACGTAAGAAAAAAACTTGTCATGATGATTTTGGCCAAATCCCATCATGCAATACAATTGGCTTTTAACAACAGGAAAGCTAAGATATGACAACAATCGATTAATAACTAACTCTTTCAGATAGAGCTTTGAAAGATAGTGGAGTCGGGGGATATGGAGACGGCAGGAACGGGGTACTGATTGGGGATGATCAGCCATGATCGCAATGAGTGGCGGTGCTGGCTCGAAGGGCTGAATGGCCTACTCCTGCACCTATTGTCTATTGTCTATTATCACAATATTAATTAATAAGTTCATATGTCATAATTAGGTTGAATTATGAGCAAACTTAGGAAAGATATTGTCAAGCTGGAAAGGGTACAGAGAAGATTTATGAGGATGTTGCCAGGACTAGAGGGTGTGAGCTATAGGGAGAGGTTGAGTAGGCTGGGTCTCTATTCCTTGGAGCGCAGGAGGATGAGGGGAGATCTTATAGAGGTGTACAAAATCATGAGCGGAATAGATTGGGCAGATGCACAGAGTCTCTTGCCCAGAGAAGGTGAATTGAAGACCAGAGGACATAGGTATAAGGTGAGGGGTGAAAGATTTAATAGGAACCTGAAGGGTAACTTTGTTACACAAAAGGCGGTGGGTGTATGGAGCAAGCTATCGGAGGAGGTAGTTGAGGTTGGGACTATCCCGACGTTTAAGAAACAGTTAGACAGGTACATGGATAGGACAGGTTTGAAGGGATCTCCGTCCAGAGATGCTGCCTGTCCCGCTGAAGCTTTTTGTGTCTATCTAGGTCTAGTCGGAGGCTCAGAGGGGATAGAGCCTTCTCTGTTGCTGCACCGGCACTCTGGAACTCCCTGCCGTTGCACATCAGACAGGCCCCCTCACTGTCCATCTTCAAATCCAGTGTTAAAACACATTTGTACTCCCTGGCTTTTGACCATGCCTGAGGCTTTGCTTCTGTTTGTGGTGTTTTTGATGTTTCTTTATTTTACATGTCTTTTCCTACTATTTCTTTTGATTGTTATTTTTGGTGTGTATTAACTTTTTTTTGTCATTGATTAGTGATGTACAGCACTTTGTTGCAGCTATGTTTGTTTTTAAAGTGCTCTATAAATAAAATTATTATTATTATTAATATTATTATCTTCGGTGTCAACCAGCATCTGCAGTTCCTTCCTACACATGGTTCATGTACGGGTCTGACCCAGTGATTCAGTCTGTCGGTGATGTTGTATTTTTATTTCAACCGTAATTAAGCTTCGAAGGACATCTTAAACTCTTATGCTTCAGAGGATGAGAAGTGTGAGTGATCTCACCTACAGATTGCAAGAGGAGACAATTAAAGGGACGAGACAGATTAATTTAGAACAAAGTCCATTTTAAATATTCAGATTGTGTGCTGGGCTTGGAGATGAGAGAACGTTTTTTTCCCCACTGCCTCTGACAATGTTTACATCAAGAGGCCTATTTGACAGAATTCATATACTTCCAAAGTTGCCATGCTGTGGTCAGTGTAATATTTTAAATTGCTTTTGGCAGGAGCTGCCTGACTGCCCATGCAGTCCTGAAAGATGACATTGAGCTTCCGTTACCTGTCGCTGCCTAGAGTCACACCGCACAGAAACAGGCCCTTTGGCCCATCATGTCCATGCCGACCAGGATGCCCCATCTCCGTACGCTAATCCCATTTGCCCATATTCTTTAGACTTTAGAGATACAGCACGGAAACAGGCCCAATAAGTCCCCATTTAAGCTAGTTCTTGCTCACGTTTGGCCCATATCCTTTAGAGAAACAGCAAGGAAACAGGCCCATCGGCCCACCGAGTCTACACGACCACCGATCACCACATGCACTAGCACTATCCTACATACCCGGGAAAGTTTACAACTTTTTTACCGCAAACCAATTAACCTACAAACCTGTTCGTCTTTGGAGTGTGGGAGGAAACCGGGGCACCCAGAGAAAACCCACGCACTTACAGGGAGAACGTGAAAACTCCGTACAGACAGCACCCGAGGTCAGGATTGAACCCGGGCCTCTGCAGCCGTAAGACAGCAAATCTCCCGCTGCGCCACCCTCCAATCCATGTGCATGGCCAAATGTCTTTTGAATGCTGTTATTAGTACCAGCCTCAACTACCTCCTCTGGCAACTCGTTCCACACACACACCCACCTCCCTCTGTGTGTAACAGTTCCCCTCGGATTCCTGTTAAATCATTCCCCTCTCAGCTAAAACCTACAATATGTCCTCCAGTTCTTGATTCCCCCGCTCTGAGTAAGAGCATTCAGAACCATTCGCCAGTTCCCGTGGCCTGCCACAGTGCGGGGCCTTCAGGAGTTCGTGTGGGGAATGTCACGTTTTTATCACCGATTATTGCCGCTGGCTCTCATGGACTGTTTGTAAGTTTTTCTTCGCCTTTGCAGCGCCCATATGAGGGCCCCCTTTCGGGTGCTGCAGCATGAGCCTACTACTTTTGTTTTGGACATGGGGGGGGGTCTGCGGGAGACTGTGTCTGTGGCTCTTTGAACCAGGCCCATTTGGACCGTAGCGAGCCGGTACAGGTGTCCCAGCCTCGCCGTTGTCATGGGTGTCCCCGAGTTTGCCCGTACCGGGCGGGTCCCCTGTGCGTGGGGACGTATGTACGATGTACAGCCACTTTGTTCGGCCACTTTCGGTTTCGTGCCTTTGGTTCTAGTGGGGGTCCTGTGGCGCCCCCTGGTGGTTAGCCACATGTGGTGCGAACCCTCGCTCTAGGGTTGGGTCACGTGACTTGGTTCGTCGGGAGGAGCGGGTCACGGGGCTTCCCTGGGATAGATATTTCGGGTCGGGGACGCCCGTGGTTGCGGTGTTTGGGAGCTGTCCTGTGTATTACTAACAAAGAACTCTTTGCGTGAGAATTCTTTGTGATTCTATACACCTCCATGCGATCACCCCTCATCCTCCTGCGCTCCTAGGAATACAATCCCAGCCTGCTCAACCCACTCCCTGCAGCGCCAGTCAGCCATTCGAGTCACTAATTTGAGGAAGGACATTCTTGCTATTGAGGGAGTGCAGCGTAGGTTTACAAGGTTAATTCCCGGGATGGCGGGACTGTCATATGTTGAGAGAATGGAGCAGCTGGGCTTGTACACTCTGGAGTTTAGAAGGATGAGAGGATATCTCATTGAAACATATAAGATTGTTAAGGGCTTGGACACATTAGAGGCAGGAAACATGTTCCTGATTTTGTGGGAGTCCAGAACCAGGGGTCACACAGTTTAAGAATAAGGAGTAAGCCATTTAGAACGGAGACGAGGAAACTCTTTTCTCACAGAGAGTGGTGAGTCTGTGGAATTCTCTGCCTCAGAGGATGGTGGAGGCAGGTTCTCTGGATGCTTTCCAGAGAGAGCTAGATAGGGCTCTTAAAAATAGTGGAGTCAGGGGATATGGGGAGATGGCAGGAACTGGGTACTGATTGGGGATGATCGGCCATGATCACATTGAATGGTGGTGCTGGCTCGAAGGGCCGAATGGCCTACTCCTGCACCTATTGTCTATTGTCTATTGTCTATTGAGTCCTGGTAGCATCCCAGTAAATCCTCTCTGCACTCATTCCAGTTTAACAACATCCTTCTGGAGGCACTGTGACCAAAAACTGAGCGTGGTACTCCAGTTAAACTCCATCTGCCAAAGTTCGGTCCAACACTTCCCATCTGATGAAAGCTTGAATTGAATAAAAGCCAGTCATAAATAGTGCGGTGATGAAGGCAGGTCAGAGTCTGGGTTGCCGTGCAGCGAGTGATTTATACGCTGTCACCACAGGGCACTGTCACTAGCTGCAGGGGCAGCAGACAGGGATGGATGCAGTGACGCATTCCTCACTAGCCTGGGTGAGTTCAGTTCAAACACTTAGAGAGCTTGACACAGGGCAGCATCGAGCCGTCTGCTTGGTTCCATGCTGATCCATCATGCTAAACATTCCCTCTCTCCCCCAGCACTCACGGCAGTCTGTGCTGACAATAGACAATAGACAATAGACAATAGACGGACCACCGACCTTCGAGCCAGCACCGCCATTCAATGTGATCATGGCTGATCATCCCCAATCTGTACCCCGTTCCTGCCTTCTCCCCATATCCCCTGACTCCGCTATTTTCAAGAGCCCTATCTAGCTCTCTCTTGAAAGCATCCAGAGAACCTGCCTCCACCGCCCTCTGAGGCAGAGAATTCCACAGACTCACCACTCTTGTGAGAAAAAGTCTTTCCTCGCCTCCGTTCAAATGGCTTACCCCTTATTCTTAAACTGTGTGGCCCCTGGTTCTGGACTCCCCAACATCGGGAACATGTTTCCTGCCTCTAGTGTGTCCAAGCCCTATAACAATCTTATATGTTTCAATGAGGTGCCCTCTCATCCTTCTCAACTCCAGAGTTCAAATGAAATTAAATCTCTGCAGTCATACAAACATGAAAAACCAAGGCACACAATTAACACAAATTACATAAACATCCATCAGAGTGAATCTCCAAACCCCTCCTCACTGATGGAAGGCAAAGTCTTGTCTCTCCCCTGTTGTTTATTCTTCCCCGATATTCTTCCATCCCTCGCCTTACAACAATGTTACAAATCTCTCGTTGGACTGAGAGTCCTGCCTTTGTTAACATCGTCCATAACCCCTCTCCCCTCCCTACCCCAAGTTGGCCCTCGTTCCCCCAATGCAATATTCATGTCTGGAGCGGAGAGTGTGAAAACTGGCCCATTAGCTCAACCTGACCAACACGTCCCATCTACACTAGCTCCACCTGCCTGCGTTTGGCCCAGTCCAGCCTATCTCTGCCTCTCATTATTTTATATACTTCTACCAATATCCCCCCAACCTCTGGCATTCTAAAGAAAATAATCCAAGTGTGATTCAGATTCAGATTCAGATCCACATTTAATGTCACATGCACCTTTAGGTACAGTGGTATTTGAGTTTCCACGCAGCCACACAGTAAAAAATAACGATAGAACTTAACATAAACATCCACCACAGTGATCACTGCGCCGCCCACACTGCTTCTGAAGCTCTGGGCCGTCTCCGCGAAAGGCCGCACCAATCCAAGTTGTTAGGCCGCAAGGGAGGGCGAAATGCGACTAGTCTGCATCTCTGTCGCATCTCTGCCGAGGCAAGTGATTGGAAACGGTTTCCCCCTATTTTCAAACACCCACCCCCCATATAAAACATACCGAGAGTCATCTGCCCACAAATCTGTCCAGATCAGAAATACAGGCAATACTTCAAATGCGGCCTAACCAAAGCTATAGAACTGCATTATGTCCTCTTGACACTTAGAGTCACTGCCGGTAGGCGGCGCAACTCTCGTCAGCAGCGGCCTCTGCAGTCCGTCTGCATTTTTATTATTTTTTGTCTATGTTTCTATGTAAGTTTTGTTATTTTTTGTTGGGGTGTGTGTGTGGGGGGGTGGGGGTGGGGTGGAAGGGAGGTGGTAACTTTAAATCTCTCCTGCACGGGAGACCCAACCTTTCTTGTCGGGTCTCCGTTGTCGTTGGGGCTGCAACGAGGAGCGGCCTCCAACAGGAGAAGACCGGGGACTCTGGTGCCGACGATTCACCTCACCGTCGCGGAGCTGGCCGAGTCCGGAGCGGGTGGAGCGGCGGTGGAGCGCTGCTGCGGCCCTACCTCCGGAGATTCGGAGGCTGCAACTGCGGGTCTGGCGGATGGCGGCACCGGGAGCCTGCGGGTCCCTGGAGGGAGACCGCTTTTCAGGTCTCTCGCACGGCGACTTCTCCCGCCCGAGTTGCGGGGTCGAAGAGCTCCTGGAGCGGGGCCTCACATCACCGCCCCGCGCGGCTTGGAATG
>JAWMAR010000222.1:1895220-1943652 GCA_036785375.1 Leucoraja ocellata | reverse complement strand
GGAGTACAAAGGCTGGAACGCTCTATATAGGCGGGTATCACAGTGTAAAACATTGTTCCTTAGAGCATACCTGCAGTTCAAAACTGGAGCTGTTCAAAAACATGTTATTCAACGTTTCTGCATACTGGTTGATGGCACGTAGGAAAACCCTGCGGAGGTGGGAAATACAATCAGATGATTATCAAAGGCAAACTCCACACGGACAGCATCAGCAAGCGTGGGTGGCAGGTAAGGAAGGCATCGAGAGAAATTTACATAGAAACATAGAAAATAGGTGCAGGAGGAGGCCATTCGGCCCTTCGATCCAGCACCGCCATTCATTGTGATCATGGCTGATCGTCCCCAATCAATAACCCGTGCCTGCCTTCTCCCCATATCCCTTGACTCCACTAGCCCCTAGAGCTTCATCTAACTCTCTCTTAAATCCATCCAGTGACTTGGCCTCCACTGCCCTCTGTGGCAGGGAATTCCACAAATTCACAACTCTCTGGGTGAAAAAGTATTTTCTCACCTCAGTCTTAAATGACCTCCCCTTTATTCTAAGACTGTGGCCCCTGGTTCTGGACTCGCCCAACATTGGGAACATTTTTCCAGCATCGAGCTTGTCCAGTCCTTTTATAACATTATATGTTTCTATAAGACCCCCCTCATCCTTCTAAACTCCAGTGAATACAAGCCTAGTCTTTTCAATCTTTCCTCATATGACAGTCCCGCCATCCCAGGGATCAATCTTGTAAACCTACGCTGCACTGCCTCAATCGCAAGGATGTCCTTTCTCAAATTAGGAGACCAAAACTGTACACAATACTCCAGATGTGGTCTCACCAGAGCCCTATACAACTGCAGAAGAACCTCTCTACTCCTATACTGAAATCCTCTTGTTAATAAGGGCTTGATTCCACTAGCCACTAGAGCTCGATCTAACTCTCTCTTAAATCCATCCAGTGACTTGTCTTCCACTGCCCTCTGTGGCAGGGTCACATCAAGATTCACATCTCGGCCTGGAATAGTTGCCCTTCATCTCAAGAGGCTCCTGATTGCAATGTGGAGATTGCACCTCAATACTGCACACACACCTCGTGGTCAGTCCCGCAGCATGGCGGCACGGTGGCGCAGCGGTAGAGTTGCCACTTTACAGCGCCAGGGACCCGGGTTTGATCCCGATTATGGCTGCTTGTCTCTACAGCGTTTGCACGCTCTCCCCGTGACCTGCACGGGTTTTCTCCGGGTGCTCCGGTTTCCTTCCACGCTCCAAATGACATGCTGGTTTGAGATAGGGCTCTTAAAGATAGCAGAGCCAGGGGATATGGGGAGAAGGCAGGAACGGGGTACTGATTGGGGATGATCAGCCATGATCACATTGAATGGCGGTGCTGGCTCGAAGGGCCGAATGGCCTACTCCTGCACCTATTGTCTATTATCTATTGTCTATAACTCGAGGGTGTATGCTTAAGGTGAGAGGGGAAAGATTTACAATGGAAACCAAAGGTGGTACATATATGCAGCAAGGAATTGGTGGAGGCACGATACTATAACAGAAACATGGAGAGCTATAACAAATGGAAAGGGTTAGAGGGATCAGGCAAGTAGGACTAGCTTAGATGGGGGACATTGGTCGGCATGGATGAGTTGGGTACAGATGTCTGTGTACATGCTGTTTGACTCTATTTGATTAGTTTGGGTGTCAGGGGTAATGGGGAGAAGGCAGGAGAATGGGGTTGAGAGGGAGGGATAGATCAGCCACGATTGAATAGCGGAGTCGATTTGATGGGCCAAATGGCCTCATTCCGCTCCGAGAACCTACGAACTATTTGGATACAAGTACACAAAGAGAAAAGGTTCGCAGAACGCGCAGAGAAATGGGACGAAGGTGGACAGAAAATGCCAGAGAAACTCAGCGGGTGAGGCAGCATCTATGGAGCGAAGGAAATAGGTGACGTTTCGGGTTAAGACCCTTTATCAGATTGAAGGGTCTCGACCCGAAACGTCGCCTATTCCTTCGCTCCATAGATGCTGCCTCACCCGCTGAGTTTCTTAGCATTTTTGTCTACAGTCGTTTCATATGCACCATGACCGTGAATCTTTCTTAAGATCCCAAATTGAATTGAATAGTTTAATTTAGTTTCCCTGTGTGGCTGGTGGTGCGATTCATATTCATGTCTGCAGATCAGTGGCCCAACTCTCTAGACGGCTGTAACTCTGTTGCCGCACTTGTAATTCTACGTCGCACTCCTTGAGTCAATGGGAAACAAGGGACTTATAATTTAACATAAACCAGCGTGGCATCTTGTTTAGCGCGGAGCATCAAAGCACGGCGGGCTTGTCTCTGCGCAGTAAAGGCGACGTGATGTGCATTCACTTCCCCACAAAAGGCTCTCCCGGCTAAATCAAAGAGCGTGGTTAAACTGTGCTGAATTGTTCTTTCCCCATTAAGGGCGAGCGCGGATCTTGTCAGGAGTGGGTGAATGCTGAGCACAGCACTGAGGGGCAGGATTTGAACAGCAAGCCGCAGCGTGACAAATCTGAATTAGCTTGTACACATCGCTGGGATTACACGGTTTACAGTCGCACCGCTGAGTTAATTGCTACTGCTAGATCTGTTGATATTAATTCAACTCCGAAACGCTGTGGGCCAAGGAACTCCCCCCCCCCACCCCCTCATCAATTCTATCATTGATGGCACGGCATTCATTGGCAATAGACAATAGACAATAGGTGCAGGAGTAGGCCATTCAGCCCTTCGAGCCAGCACCGCCATTCAATATGATCATGGCTGATCATCCCCAATCAGTACCCAATTCCTGCCTTCTCCCCCATATCCCCTGTCTCCGCTATTTTTAAGAGCCCTGTCTAGCTCTCTCTTGAAAGCATCCAGAGAACCGGCCTCCACCGCCCTCTGAGGCAGAGAATTCCACAGACTCACCACTCTCTGTGAGAAAAAGTGTTTCCTCGTCTCCGTTATAAATGGCTTACTCCTTATTCTTAAACTGTGTGGCCCCTGGTTCTGGACTCCCCCAACATCGGGAACATGTTTCCTGCCTCCAGCATGTCCAAACCCTTAACAATCTTATATGTTTCAAGATGCTGCCTGCCCCGCTGAGTTACTCCAGCATTTTGTGTCTATCTACGGTTTAGTTTTAGTTTGGTTTAGTTCATTATCACGTGTACAGAGGCACAGTGGAAAAGCTTTTTATTGTGCTGAGCAGTCAATGGAAAGATTACAATTAAGTCGTCCACTCTGTACATATACAGGATAAGGAAATACCGTATAGCACAAGATAAAGTCTGATTAAAGATAATCCGAGGGTCTTCAATGAGGTAGATAAACCATTATCTAGGTTAGGAATCAATAGTCATACAGTGTGGAAATAGACTGGCTGGCATGACTTGTCCATGCTGACACTCTACACTAGTCCCGCCTGCCTGCATTTGGCCAATATCCCTCTAAACCTGTCCTATCCATGTACTAGTTTCAACTACCTCCTCCGGCAGCTCGTTCCATAAAGCTACCACCCTTTGTGTAAAAGAGTTGCTCCTCAGGTTCCGATTAAAGCTTCCCCCCGTCACCTTAAACCAAGGTCCACTGGTTCCTGATTTCCCTACCCTGGGGAAAAGACATTTACCCTAACTATTCCTCTCATGATCCATACCCCTCTCATCCCTCATCCGCCTGTGCTCCAAGTTCAGGTCACGGGGAGAACGTAGAAACTCCGGACAGACAGCGCCCGTAGTCGGGATCTCTACCGCTGTAAGGCAGCAACTCTACCGCTGTGCCACCGTGAGCTGCCCATGACATAAACTCCGTCAATGGTCTAAAACTTCATCAATGTTCATGGTGAGGTACAAGTTCCATTTCGTCAGCTGCAGGATTGTGTGCAAGGGCAGCACGGTGGCGCAGCGGTAGAGTTGCTGCCTACAGCACTTGCAGCGCCAGAGACCCGGGTTCGATCCCGACTACGGGTGCTGTCTGTGCGGAGTTTGCACGTTCTCCCCGTGACCTGCGTGGGTTTTCCCCGAGCTTTTCATTTCCCTCCCACACTCCAAAGACGTGCAGGTTTGTAGGTCAATTGGGTTGGTGTAAGTGTAAATTGTCCCTAGTGTGTGTAGGGTAGTGTTAGAGTGCGGGGATCGCTGGTCGGTGTGGACTCGGAGGGCCGATGGGCCTGTTTCTGCGATGTATCTCTAAACTAAACTAAATTAAGAGAAAGACGGCCCTCCATTTTGGCGTTCCCATGACTACTCTCTCCCTCGCATCCCACAAGCACGCCATAGAATAAAGGGCCTGTCCCACTTACACGACCTTGGCTCGCAAATTATGCAACAGCGTGGTCGCTTGGGGGTACGGGCATCGTATGGCCACGAGGGGCCGGTCCCACTTAGAAGCGCAGAGTTGTGTGGGGCTGACATCGCGCGGGGCTCCGAAATTCTGGCAGTTGCCGAAATCTTCGCGTGCCAACGGCCTGTCGGCCCGCATGCGCATTGCGGTCGTACGCAGCGTCTTGATGTCGTATGCAGCGTCTTGACAGCGCCTGTCTAGCGCGTGGCATTGCGCGATGACGTCACCACCCTGCGTGGCATTGCACAATGATGTCACTACCCTGCGTGGCATTGCACGATGACATCACCGCCTTGCGTGGCATTGCACGATGACGTCACCACCGTGCGTGGCATTGCACGATGATGTCACCGCCTGGCTTGGCGTTGTGCGATGACGTCACCACCCTGCGTGGCATTGCACGATGACGTCACCGCCCGGCTTGGCGTGCGACGCCCAAATTCAGTCAGCCGGCCTCCTGCCCAGATGATTGGCCAGTATGATGCAAATGACGTCACGCGCGTACTACGCGTGAACTACGCTTCCGTTTGGTCGCGCCAAACGCACGCAATCGCATGCGTGGGAAATGGCCCTTAAGGAGTAAGCTATTTAGAACGGTGATGAGGAAAGACTTTTTCTCACAGAGAGTGGTGAGTCTGTGGAATTCTCTGCCTCCGGTGGAGGGCGGTGGAGGCAGGTTCTCTGGATACTTTCAAGAGAGAGCTGGATAGGGCTCTTAAAAATAGCGGAGTCAGGGGATATGGGGAGAAGGCAGGAACGGGGTACTGATTTTGGATGATCAGCCATGATCACATTGAATGGCAGTGCTGGCTCGAAGGGCTGAATGGCCTACTCCTGCACCTATTGTCTATCAACGATAGTAACATTGGATGGGGACTGTCGAATTTTTAACCCATGCTGCTAAGTTTGGGCAAGCAATTCCTCCCCTCTCCCGTCTTCACAAGTGCAGTGAGATGACGAGTTAAAAACAAAGCCAACTGTTAATAAAATGAATCATCAGTCGAAGTTCAAACTCTGTTATTTACCATTCAAAATACTGATCCGTTTATAGCTAAGCAAATATAATTGTTGAAAATTCCACTGTTCTCTGCTGGAAATCCAACTCCAATATTTGCATTCTCACAGCAAATACCATCTATTATCCGTAGGAGAAATATTGAAACTAAGCTCACGCACACGGCAGCTGAGAAGATTCAAAATTGCAAACAGAAGTCTCCTCATCAGTAGTCCTATCGAGCCACCCATGAATGTAATTATTGCAGCTGTAGAGGATGTTAGGCCAATCTGCCAGGCGTTAGGCCAGTCCCTCCATGCAAAAGATTCAGATCCAGAGTCGGATTAGTTTATTGTCACCTACACCTGGGTCCAATGGAACTCCTTGTTCACAAGAAGCACGCAGAGGAAACCCCGTATACGGTAAAGATTGATACTAGCGAGATCACACCTGGAGTATTGTGTGCAGTTTTGGTCCCCTAATTTGAGGAAGGACATTCTTGCTATTGAGGGAGTGCAGCGTAGGTTTACAAGGTTAATTCCCGGGATGGCGGGACTGTCATATGCTGAGAGAATGGATACTCTATACAATAGCTTGTATACTCTGGAGTTTAGAAGGATGAGAGAGGATCTTATTGAAACATATAAGATTATCAAGGGTTTGGACACGCTAGAGGCAGGAGACATAGTCCCGATGTTCGGACAATCCAGAATCAGGGGCCACACAGTTTACGAATAAGGGGTTGGCTATTCAGAACGGAGACGAGGAAAAACGTTTTCACCCAGAGAGTGGTGAGTGTGTGGAATTATCTGCCTCAGAGGGCGGTGGAGGCAGGTTCTCTGGATGCCTTCAAGAGAGAGTTAGATAGGGCTCTTAATGATAGCGGAGTCAGGGGATATGGGGAGAAGGCAGGAACGGGGTACTGATTGGGGATGATCAGCCATGATCACATTGAATGGCGGTGCTGGCTCGAAGGGCCAAATGGCCTCCTCCTGCACCTATTACATAGAAACATAGAAATTAGGTGCAGGAGTAGGCCATTCGGCCCTTCGAGCCTGCACCGCCATTCAATATGATCATGGCTGATCATCCAACTCAGTATCCCGTACCTGCCTTCTCTCCATGCACCCTGATCCCTTTAGCCACAAGGGCCACATCTAACTCCCTCTTAAATATAGCCAATGAACTGGCCTCAACTACCCTCTGTGGCAGAGAGTTCCAGAGATTCACCACTCTCTGTGTGAAAAAAGTTCTTCTCATCTCGGTTTTAAAGGATTTCCCCTTTATCCTTAAGCTGTGACCCCTTGTCCTGGACTTCCCTAACATCGGGAACAATCTTCCTGCATCTAGCCTGTCCAACCCCTTAAGAATTTTGTAAGTTTCTATAAGATCCCCTCTCAATCTTTTAAATTCTAGAAAGTATAAACCAAGTCTATCCAGTCTTTCTTCATAAGACAGTCCTGACATCCCAGGAATCAGTCTGGTGAACCGTCTCTGCACTCCCTCTATGGCAATAATGTCCTTCCTCAGATTTGGAGACCAAAACTGTACGCAATACTCCAGGTATTGTCTATTGTCTATTGTCTATTGTAACAATAAATTCGACAACGGCAAGAAATACAACCACGAACACAAGGCAGCAGAAATGGTGCAGATACATCATCAGGTAGCTTTGTATGTCTCAATCTTTAGCCGATAAGGGATGAACTGTGTTTCTCCCGTCCTTCAAGGCCTTGTCCTGGATCAGCCATATCAAGGCCATGATCATGAAAGCACACCAACACCTCTGCTCTACTACATCAATAGTTTCCTGCCTCTAGCGTGTCCAATCCCTTAATAATCTTATATGTTTCAATAAGAATCCCTCTCATCCTAAACTCCAGAGTGTACAAGCCCAGCCGCTCCATTCTCTCAGCATATGACAGTCCCGCCATCCCGGGAATTAACCTTGTAAACCTACGCTGCACTCCCTCAATAGCAAGAATGTCCTTCCTCAAATTAGGGGACCAAAACTGCACACAATACTCCAGGTGTGGTCTCACTAGGGCTCTGTACAACTGCAGAATGACCTCTTTGCTCCTATACTCCTATATCGCCCCGCCTTACCTCTCTGAGCTGCTCCACCTATACGCTCCTGCCCGGTGCCTCAGGTCAGCGGATCAGCTGCTCCTTGAGGTATCAAGGTCTAAGCGGAAGCTCAGAGGGGATAAAGCCTTTTCTGTTGCTGCCCCGGCACTCTGGAACACCTTGCCGCTGCAGATCAGACAGGCCCCTTCACTGTCCATCTTTAAATCCTCCTTAAAAACTCACTTTTATTCACTGGCTTTCGACACTGGCTGAGACTTTGTTCCTGTTTTAGTGCTTTTAATGTCTTTTAATTTTTACTGTTTTTATAGTCCTGTCGTCTTAATGGTTTTAGGAGTTTGTAATAACTTTTGTTGACTTCCCATGTACAGCACTTTGTGGTAACTGATATTGTCTAAAAGCGCTTTATAAATAAAGTTATTATTATTATTATTATTACTTAGTTTGGCAACAGGTCCATCCGAGAACGCAAGAAATGGCAGAGAATTGTGGGCAAAGACTTCCACAGATTCACCACCCTCTGACTAAAGAAATTTTGCCTCATCTCCTATATTAAGGTACGTCCTTTTATTCTGAGGCTGTGGCCTCTGGTCTGAGAGTCTCCCACTACTGGAAACATCCTCTCCACATCCGTTCCACCCAGGGCCTTCATTATTCAATACGTTTGAATGAGGTCCACCCCTTCATCCTTCTAAACTCCAGAGAGTAGAATGCGTTTTATCGGGATGCATCACAGCACGGTTTGGGAACAGCTCCATCCAAGACCGCAAGAAATTGCAGGGAATTGTGGACGCAGCCCAGACCATCGCACAAACCAACCTCCCTTCCATTGACTCCATCTACACCTCACGCTGCCTCGGCAAGGCCAGCAGCATCATCAAGGACCAGTCGCACCCCGGCCACTCCCTCTTCTCCCCTCTCCCATCAGGCAAGAGGTACAGAAGTGTGAAGACGCACACACATCCAGATTCAGAGACAGTTTCTTCCCAGCTGTTATCAGGCAACTGAATCATCCCACCACGACCAGAGAGCAGTGCTGAACTACTATCTACCTCACTGGAGACCCTCAGACTATCCTTGAACGGACTTTGTTGGCTTGACCTTGCAGTAAACGTTATTCCCTTATCATGTATCTGTACAGTGTAAATGGATCGATTGTAATCATGTATTGTCTTCCCGCTGACTGGTTAGCACGCAACACAAGCTTTTCACTGTACCTCGGTACACGTGACAATAAATGACGCTAACTAACTACTTCTTTTGAAGGCTTAGAAAGTTTGGCATGTCCCCAACAACTCTCACCGACTTTACATGGTGGCGTAATGGTAGAGTTGCTGCCTTACAGCGCCAGAGGCCCAGGTTCGATCCCAATCACTGGTGCTGTCTGTACTGAGTTCTACATTCTCCCTGTGACTGTGTGGGTTTTCCCCTCGTCCTCCCACACTATAAAGATGTCCAGGTTTGTAGCCTAATTGGCTTTGGTGAAAATTGTAAATTGTCCCTAGTGAGGGATATGGTGATCGCTGGTCAGCACGGACTCGGTGGGCCGAAGGGCCTGTTTCCGCACTGTATCTCTAAACTAAACTAAACTAAATTTCAACAGTTACTCCAGCATTTGGTGTCTACCGTAGACACAAGGTATTGGCCTTGTTGTGAGGTGTTGGCCACAAGGGCTGGTTGGACAAACTTGGACTGCTTTGCTTGAATATTGGTGTTTAATAGAAGTTTATCAAATTATAAGAGGCATAGATAAGGAAGGTGGTCATAATCTTTTTTCCCCAGATGGCAATGTCAAAGATTGCAGCACATAGCTTTACAGGGAGAAGGGCAACGTTTCATGTTTCATGTATCATTCTTAACTGTCACTGCATGGGCGGAGCACCAAGGCAATTTCCTTGTATGTGAATACTTGGCCAACAAACTTATTCAATTCAAAACTTATTAAATTAAGGGAAATGCGCGGAGCAAATGTTTTAAACAGAGGTTGGCGGGTACCTGGAAAATGCTGCTGGGGGTTGGTGGTGGAAGGAGATATGGTAATGGCTTTTAGTTAGGCACATCGATATGCAGGGGGTGGAGGGATTTGGATCATGTACAGGCCGAGGAGATCAGTTTAACTTACAAACATAGAAAATAGGTGCAGGAGTATTTGTCTGTGGAATTCTCTGCCTCAGATGGTGGTGGAGGCAGGTTCTCTGGATGCTTTCAAGAGATAGGGCTCTTAAAAAATAGTGGAGTCAGGGGATATGGGGAGAAGGCAGGAACGGGGTACTGATTGGGGATGATCAGCCATGATCACATTGAATGGCGGTGCTGGCTCGAAGGGCCGAATGGCCAACTCCTGCCCCTATTGTCTATTGTTTATTGAGTAAGCCATTCCAAGAGGATTGGGTAATGTTTAAAGAACAACAGAAGATAACCAAAAAGACAATACGGGGAGAAAAGATGAGTTACGAAGGTAAGCTAGCCAAAAATATAAAGCAGGATAGTAAAAGCTTCTTTAGGTATGTGAAGAGGAAAAAAATAGTTAAGACCAAAGTTGGACCCTTGAAGACTGAAAAAGATGAATTTATTATGGGGAACAAGGAAATGGCAGACGAGTTGAACAGATACTTTGGATCCGTCTTCACTAAGGAGGACACAAACAATCTTCCTGATGTACTAGTGGCCAGAGGATGTGGGGTGATGGAGGAACTGAAGGAAATCCACATTAGGCAGGAAATGGTGTTGGATAAACTGATGGGTCTGAAGGGTGATAAATCCCCAGGGTCTGATGGTCTGCATCCCAGGGTACTTAAGGAAGTAGCTCTAGAAATCATGGATGCATTGGTGATAATTTTCCAATTGTTCTATAGACTCAGGATCAGTTCCTGTGGATTGGAGGGTAGCTAATGTTATCCCACTTTTTAAGAAAGGCGGGAGAGAGAAAACAGGGAATTCTTGACCAGTTAGCCTGACATCGGTGGTGGGCAAGATGCTGGAGTCAATTATAAAAGATGAAATAGCCGAACATCTGGATAGCAGTAACAGGATCGGTCCGAGTCAGCATGGATTTTCAATGGGGGAATCATGCATAAAATAGACAAGGGAGAGCCAGTGGATTGTACCCCTCCCCAAGCAGCAGCCCTGCCCCAAGCAGCAGCCCAGCCTCAAGCAGCAGCCCAGCCCCAAACAGCAGCCCAGCATGGATTTCCGAACTAAACGAAAGTAGGAAAGAATGCTGGAGAAACCCAGCGGGTGAGGCAGCATCAATGGAGCGAGGGGTCTCATCCCAAAACGTCACCAATTCCTTCTCTCCATAGATGCTGACTCACCCGCTGAGTTTCCACAGCATTTTTCGATTTTTCCAGCATCTGCAGTTCCTTCTTAAACTAAACGATAGAGCTGCTGAATTACTCCAGCATTTTGAGTCCACGTTTGCCAACGCTATCAGCGTTCTCTCTGCTGCCGTGTCCTGTGAGTTTTAATATACTGCTGATAAAAAAATTCCACACACTTTTTCTGGAAGTTAATTACGCTTGTGTCCAGTCGAGTCAACAATCCCCGCTCCAGGTTGAAGTTCGACCAGTAATTGAATTAGCAAAACTACAGCAAAATTAATATATGTCCGTGTGCCTAACAGCCCTCGGGGTGGAAAACAAACTTGCTCGTGATCTACAATGTTTGCATTGTAAAGGAGACAAAGTGGCTGTGCGGAGATTCACAGGCCACTGCTTGCCAGGCACCGGTTCCGGTCCATCACTAATGCGGCCATGTTTCCGCGGCAACCAGCAAAGTAAAATTCAGGACACACCGTGACAGATATCAAAAGCACCTGGCCTGAGCTTCAAGTGACTTCCATCGCTCCAGGCCATGCTGAAAAAATACACGCCCGAGTTGTTTCAGAGAGAGGTTTGCACTAATTCTATTATGCGATTCAAATTCATGTACATAACTTCCAGGAGCAGAATTAGGCCATTCGACCCATTTAATCGTGGCTGATCTGCCGTTCCCTCTCAACCCCATTCTCCTGCCTTCTCCCCGCAACCCCTGACACCCGTAATAATCAACAACCTATCCAGCTCGGCCTTAAAAATATTCATTGACAAGGTGCAATAATAAGTTAAAATATAAAGGCTACCAGGACCGGATAATGGGGGGTATAAAATACATTTTTAATAAAAATATGGTTGGTATATCCTTTTTTGCGGAGTTTTGTGTTACAATAGAGCGACTGATTTTCCTTTTTTCCTTTTTTTTCTTTTCTTTCTAGGGTCTTATTTCTTTTCTTTGCTTCCTTCTCTAATTCCTTCCCTAAGGGGTTCTCTTCTCCCAACACTTTCCTGCACCTTCACGATTCTTGCTTACTTCTTTTATTTCTTTCTCTTTTAAAGCTCAAAAAATGAAGTGGTACAACATAATGTAATAAGATATATGCGATGTATTAATGTGATTTACTGTACTGCTAATAAAAAAAATAAAAAATAAAAAATATTCATTGACTTGGCCTCCACAGCCGTCTGTGGCACAGTTTCCACAGATTCCACAGAATCACCACCCTCTGAGTAAAGAAATTCCGCCTCATGTCCTATCCAAAAGTAGGTCCTTTTATTATGAGGCTATGGCCTCTGCTCTGAGACTCTCACACTAGATAGGGTTCTTAAAAATAGGGGATATGGGGAGAAGGCAGGAACGGGGTACTGATTGGGGATGATCAGCCATGATCACATTGAATGGTGGTGCTGGCTCGAAGGGCCGAATGGCCAACTCTACCACCCATTGTCTATTGGAAACATCCTCTCCACATCCGTTCCACCCAGGGCTTTCATTATTCAATTAGTTTCAATGAGGTTCCCTCTCATCCTTCTCAACTCCAGCGGGTAGAAAGCATTTTATCGGGATGCATCACAGCACGGTTCGGGAACAGCTCCATCCAAGACCGCGATAAATTGCAGCAAATTGTGGACGCAGCCCAGACCATCACACAAACCGACCTCCCTTCCATTGACTCCATCTACACCTCACGCTGCCTCGGCAAGGCCAGCAGCATCATCAAGGACCAGTCGCACCCCGGCCACTCCCTCTTCTCCCCTCTCCCATCGGGCAAGAGGTACAGGAGTGTGAAAACGCACACCTCCAGATTCAGGGACAGTTTCTTCCCAGCTGTTATCAGGCAACTGAATCATCCTACCACAACCAGAGAGCAGTGCTGAACTACTATCGGACTATCTTTGATCTGACTTTCCTGGCTTTACTTTGCACTAAACAGTATTCTCTTATCATGTATCTGCACACTGTGAATGGCCCAGTCCATCACCGGCTCTTACCTCCCCACCATCGAAGGGATCCATCGCAGTCGCTGCCTCAAAAAGGCAGCCAACATCATCAAAGACCCACACCATCCTGGCCACACACTCATTTCACCGCTGCCATCAGGAAGAAGGTACAGGAGCCTGAAAACTATAACGTCCAGGTTCAGGAAAAGCTTCTTCCCCACAGCCATCAGGCTATTGAACACTACAACGAATAAACTCTGAACTACAACAGTCTATTATTAATATTGCACTTTAAGTGTTTATTTATTGTGTATCTATATGGTCTATGGTCTATAGACACACTGAACTTTTATCTCCCATATAACCATATAACCATATAACAATTACAGCACGGAAACAGGCCATCTCGGCCCTACAAGTCCATGCCGAACAAATGTTTTTTCCCCTTAGTCCCACCTGCCTGCACTCATACCATAACCCTCCATTCTCTTCTCATCCATATGCCTATCCAATTTATTTTTAAATGATACCAACGAACCTGCCTCCACCACTTCCACTGGGAGCTCATTCCACACCGCTACCACTCTCTGCATAAAGAAGTTCCCCCTCATATTACCCCTAAAATTCTGTCCCTTAATTCTGAAGTCATGTCCTCTTGTTTGAATCTTCCCTATTCTCAAAGGGAAAAGCTTGTCCACATCAACTCTGTCTATCCCTCTCATCATTTTAAAGACCTCTATCAGGTCCCCCCTTAACCTTCTGCGCTCTAGAGAATAAAGACCTAACTTATTCAACCTATCTCTGTAACTTAGTTGTTGAAACCCAGGCAACATTCTAGTAAATCTCCTCTGTACTCTCTCTATTTTGTTGACATCCTTCCTATAATTGGGCGACCAAAATTGTACACCATACTCCAGAATTGGTCTCACCAATGCCTTGTACAATTTTAACATTACATCCCAGCTTCTATACTCCCGTTCTGTATTATGTTTACATATTGTGTTGAGCTGCAGCAAAGCAAGAATTTCATTATCCTATCTGGGACACATGACAATAAAGGGCCTGTCCCACAAGCATGCGACCTAACGTGGTGGCTTGAGGCGTACAGCTTCACGGGGCCGGTCCCACTTCCAACTGCGGAGCCGTATGGAACTGGTCCCGACATCATACTCACCAATCAGCTGGTGGGCCGACTGAATTTGGACGTCACACAGCGTTGGGCGGTGATGTCATCACACAATGCCACGCGCTAGGCGTACGGCATCGAGGCGGTGCGTACGGCCTCAATGAGGCTGCGGGCCGGCAGGCCGTTGCCGCGCGGAATTTTTGAACACGGTCAGTTTTTCGGAACCCCGCGCGATGACGGGACCAGCTCCGCACAACTCCATACGGCTCCGGCGATCGAAGTGGGACCGGCCCCGCGAGGCCGTATGGCTCAAGCGACCACGTTAGGTCACGCTTGCCGCATGCAGGCGCATGCTGGTGGGACAGGCCCTTAAGACTCGCTTGACACTTGACTCTTGAAGTATTGTCTTTTCAGTGACTGGTTAAAGCCCTGTCCCACAGTACGAATTCATTCAAGAGCGCTCCCGAGTTTTAAAAAAATCAAACTCATGGAAACATGTAGAATGTACGTAGCGGGTACGTCGGAGCTCAGGGACGTCTCTTAACGGCTCGTCACGCTAAGGGAAACGCGGTAAGCTCGGGAAAACTCGTAAAGATTTTTCAACATGTTGGCAAATGTCCACGAGAGCCCCGAGTACCGACGAGCGGCCATTTACCGTAAATCTCCGAGTTCGAATCGGGGCAAACTCGGGAGAACTGTTGAATGAACTCGTACAGTGGGACAGGGCTTTTAGCATGCAACAAAAGCTTTTCACTCTACCTTGGTACACGTGACAATAAACTCAACTAACACTGCAATTGATACAGAGCTTTCAAACGCTCTTTCAATTGGGACTAGCTGAGATGGGGCATCTTGGTCGGCATGGACGAGTTGGGCTGAATGGCCTGTTTGTTTTCCGTACGACTCTACGACATTGAACCTGCCTCCTCACACCTCGAGTAAGCGGTGGTGAGTTTGGCAGACATAAAGGAGAGGGACAGAATGGTGCACATCCACAACCGGCACCAGAGAAACATAGAAACATTGACAATAGGTGCAGGAGTAGGCCATTCGGCCCTTCGAGCCTGCACCGCCATTCAATATGATCGTGGCTGATCATCCAACTCAGTATCCTGTACCTGCCTTCTCTCCATACCCCCTGATCCCTTTAGCCACAAGGGCCACATCTAACTCCTTCTTAAATATAGCCAATGAACTGTGGCCTCAACTACCTTCTGTGGCAGAGAATTTCACAGATTCACCACTCTCTGTGTGAAAAATGTTTTCCTCATCTCGGTCCTAAAAGATTTCCCCTTTATCCTTAAACTGTGACCCCTTGTTCTGGACTTCCCCAACATCGGGAACAATCTTCCTGCATCTAGCCTGTCCAACCCTTTAAGAATTTTGTAAGTTTCTATAAGATCCCCCCTCAATCTTCTAAATTCCAACGAGTACTAGCCGTGTTTTGGGCCATCTCCCCGGCCCCAAACCTCTCTGAGCAGCAAGAGGTAGATCGTCCTGAGCTGTTATCTACTTCATTGGAAACCCTCAGACTATCTTTAATGAGGTTTAGAAGGGTGAGAGGGTATCTCATTGAAACATATAAGATTGTTAAGGGTTTGGACACACTAGAGGCAAGAAACATGTTCCCGATGTTGGGGGAGTCCAGAACCAGGGGCCACAGTTTAAGAATAAGGAGTAAGCCATTTGGAACGAAGACGAAGAAACACATTTTCTCACAGAGAGTTGTGACTCTGTGGAATTCTCTGCCTCTGAGGGCGATGGAGGCCAGTTCTCTGGATGCTTTCACGAGAGAGCTAGATAGGGCTCTTAATGGTGGTGCAGGCTTGAAGGCCTACTCCTGCACCTATTGTCTATTGTCTATTGTTTATGTGTGTGCGGGGGTCGCTGGTCGGCACAGACTCAGTGGCCAAAGGGCCTGCTTCTGCATTGTGTCACTAAAACTAAAAATGAAAACAAAATGCTGGAGTAACTCAGCGGGACAGGCAGCATCTCTGGAGAGAAGGAATGGGTGGCGTTTCGGGTCGAGACCCTTCTTCAGACATCCACTTCAGCTTATCTGGATAAATCAGAATTATTTAACGTCCATTCATTGAAACATAGAAATGGGTGCAGGAGTAGGCCATTCGGCCCTTCGAGCCAGCACCGCCATTCAATGCGACCATGGCTGATCTGTTGCACCGCTTCATAAGATGGAGTAATGCAGCAGGTCGGGCAGCACCTCTGGAGGAAAGGAATCAGTGGCATGG
Source organism: Leucoraja ocellata (assembly GCA_036785375.1). Classification (NCBI taxonomy): domain Eukaryota; kingdom Metazoa; phylum Chordata; class Chondrichthyes; order Rajiformes; family Rajidae; genus Leucoraja; species Leucoraja ocellata. The sequence goes on along the minus strand of JAWMAR010000222.1, from coordinate 1,927,607 downwards.
TTGGCCTGTACGAGTTGGGCTGAAGGGCCTGTGGTTCTTGGTTCTTGGTTTCTTGGTCCTCCAAAATATTCCAAATGGAATTTAAACTGGAGGTGGTGGGGGGAGGACTTAAGCCAGAAAGGGGAATTGGGAAGAAAGAGCTTCTTTAAATTTAGTTGCATAGATTCTTTGACATTTCTCATTGCATCGGTTTTAGTTTAGTTGATTGTCACATGTACCAGGGAAAAGCTCTTAGGCAATAGGTGCAGGAGTAGGCCATTCGGCCCTTCGAGCCAGCACCGCCATTCAATGTGATCATGGCTGATCATCCCCAATCAGTACCCCGTTCCTGCCTTCTCCCTGTATCCCTTGACTCTATCTTTAAGAGCTCTATCTAACTTTCCTTTAGCCCTAAGAGCTAAATCTAACTCTCTCTTTGAAAACATCCAGTGAACCGGCCTCCACTGCCTTCTGTGGCAGAGAATTCCACAGACTCACAACTCTCTGGGTGAAAATCTTCCCGCTATATCCCGCTATCAGAATTAAGGGACAGAAGTTTAGGGGTAATATGAGGAGGAACTTCTTTACGCAGAGAGTGGTAGCGGTGTGGAATGAGCTCCCAGTGGAAGTGGTGGAGGCAGGTTCATTGGTATCATTTAAAAATAAATTGGATAGGCATATGGATGAGAAGGGAATGGAGGGTTATGGTACGAGTGAAGGCAGGTGGGACTAAGGGGAAAAAAAATTGTTCGGCATGGACTTGTAGGGCCGAGATGGCCTGTTTCCATGCTGTAATTGTTATATGGCTATATGGTTATATTGTTATATGGTAACGTGACTGCTCCAAAGATACAGCTAACTCTGAACAAAGTCATGCAATACTACTCCTTCAATATTAAAACACCCACACACACACATCAGAAACCTGTGCAGTCACCACCAGAGCTGTTAATATCCGGCCTTTAGGATTGTGCAGCGCAGTGCAAAATAAAAGAGATGAATTTTCATATTTTGATGCAATCTTATTAAATTAGCGTTTTAATGATACGCAGGCACTTGCAGCGTGAGTTTCAAAGTTGCACCAGAGGGTTTTGTGTAAAGACAGCTCGTCTAAAAAGGCAAACGGATGTAACTCGGCAACTCTGCGTCAGCAACAGGGGAGTTGTAGGTGGATCCGTTAATTTGTTATTGTTTTCTGAGAAAGCCCCAGTTTGCTCGGTTGTGCAGTCTCATCAAAACCAGGGATGTCTGAAAACTGTTGTCGATTATTGCAATACCTGGGAAAGAGCAAAGATCTGCACAGTGGTGAACCTGGTGGAGTTGTTGCCTCACAGCGCCAGAGACCCGGGTATGATCCATATGGGCCTGTCCCACTTAGGTGATTTTTTCGGCGACTGTCACAGTCGTAGCAGGTCGCCGAAAACCCACCCACTATGACAATGTCAACAGTCAAGAGAGTTTATTGTCATGTGTCCCTGATAGGACAATGAAATTCTTGCTTTGCTTCAGCACAACAGAACATAGAAGGCATGAATACAGAACAGATCAGTGTGTCCATATACCATTGTATAAATATATACACACATGAATAAATAAACCGATAAAGTGCAAATAACAGATAACAGGCTATTAATGTTCAGAGTTTTGTCCGAGCCAGGTTTAATAGCCTGTTGGCTGTGGGGAAGTAGCTATTCCTGAACCTGGACGTTGCAGTCTTCAGGCTCCTGTACCTTCGTCAATGTCTACGACAACCTACCTCCTAGTCGACGTCCAGCTTCGGCAAGCTACCGACAACCGGCGACCCGTTAGGGCGTCCACCTACGACCGCACCTACGACAACCGACGTCCGCCCGCTACAAGCTACGACAAGGTAAGACTAGTCATCACCGGCGACAATCTACGTCATCCTGGCGACAACCTGTGACAGCACCTACGTCAGGAGAAGTCAAGCCACGCTCATTGGGAACAAGCCCACAGTCGCTGAAAGGTTTTGAACATTTCAAAATCCAGCGGCAACCAGAAAGACGCTACGATTCTTTGGGCGACTGAGGAGACGACTCACGGCCGTACAGGCGACACCCCGGAAACCATCTGGCAACAGCCTAGTCGCCTGTAGTCGCCTAAAAAATCACCTAAGTGGGACAGGCCCATTACTCTCCTGCCTGTGTGGAGTTTGCACGTTCTACCTGTTTCCTCCAGTTGATACCTGCACGTTTCCTCCAGTTGATCCGATTTCCTCCCACATCCCAAAGACGTGTGGGTTTGTAGGTCTAATTGGCTTCAGTAACATTGTAAATTGTCCCTAGTGTGTGTACGATAGTGCTAGTGTACGGGGTGATCGCTGGTCGGCGCGGACTCGGTGGGCCCAAGGGCCTGTTTGCACGCTGGATCTCTAGACTCTAAATCCCAAAGATAGAAACATAGAAACATAGAAATTAGGTGCAGGAGTAGGCCATTCTGCCCTTCGAGCCTGCACCGCCATTCAATATGATCATGGCTGATCATCCAACTCAGTATCCCGTACCTGCCTTCTCTCCATACCCCCTGATCCCCTTAGCCACAAGGGCCACATCTAACTCCCTCTTAAATATAGCCAATGAACTGGCCTCAACTACCCTCTGTGGCAGAGAGTTCCAGAGATTCACCACTCTCTGTGTGAAAAAAGTTATTCTCATCTCGGTTTTAAAGGATTTCCCCCTTATCCTTAAGCTGTGACCCCTTGTCCTGGACTTCCCTAACATCGGGAACAATCTTCCTGCATCTAGCCTGTCCAACCCCTTAAGAATTTTGTAAGTTTCTATAAGATCCCCTCTCAATCTTCTAAATTCTAGAGAGTATAAACCAAGTCTATCGAGTCTATCAGATATACGGGTTTGTAGGATGATTGGTCTCTGAAAATCGCTCCTGGTGTGTAAAGGTTTTACAAGAAATGAGGAAAACATAGAAATAGTGTGAATGGGTGATGGATATTCAAGGGATACAAGGGAGAACTGTGGAACTGGTGGGATGACTAGGCTGGAGGGGTGGGGGGGGGAGAGAGAAGGGAGGGAATACAGGAGTTCCTATCTCTCTCCCACTCTCACTCTCTCCCCCACTCTCTCCCTCTCTGAATGCACAAAGTTTTGCTGACACATGAGCTTCATTTAACATGCTGCATCAGAGTGTGACGAAAAGCAGAAGGGATTAATTACAAGTATTATTTGCGTGGAGGCAGCAAGGAGAAATGGCAAGATTGGTGCTGCTTCGATTGTGCTGTGACTAGCTTCCTGTTATAGTGATTACTCGGTGGAATGGACAAAATGGAAATTACGTTGAAATAATGCTAAATTTAAAAATTGAATTTTGTTGAAAAGGGAAAGCAGATAATGTGAAACGGCAAAATGGAAACTCATTGGATCAGAGTCATTTATCACTATTAATATGACTGCTTTTAACAAGTGGGGTGCTGGCTCGAAGGGGTCGAATGCCCTGCTCCTGCATCTATTGTCTATTAGAGAAAATTGAAAGTAGGCATGCAGGTGCAGCAGGCAGTGAAGAAGGCGAATGGTATGGTAGCATTCATAGCAAAAGGATTTGAGTATAGGAGCAGGGAGGTTCTACTGCAGTTGTACAGGGTCTTGGTGAGACCACACCTGGAGTATTGCGTACAGTTTTGGTCTCCTAATCTGAGGAAGGACATTCTTGCCATAGAGGGAGTGCAGAGAAGGTTCACCAGACTGATTCCTGGGATGGCAGGACTTTCAGATGAAGAAAGACTGGATAGAGTCAGCTTGTACTCGCTAGAATTTAGAAGATTGAGGGGGGATCTTATAGAAACTTACAAAGTTCTTAAGGGGTTGGACAGGCTAGATGCAGGAAGATTGTTCCCGATGTTGGGGAAGTCCAGAACAAGGGGTCACAGTTTAAGGATAAGGGGGAAATCCTTTAAAACTGAGATGAGAAAAACATTTTTCCCACAGAGAGTGGTGAATCTGTGGAATTCTCTGCCACAGAGGGTAGTTGAGGCCAGTTCATTGGCTATATTTAAGAGGGAGTTAGATGTGGCCCTTGTGGCTAAAGGGATCAGGGGGTATGGAGAGTCCTGAGCTATAGCTCGGGACTCGAGAGACTGAGCTAAAGGGAAAGGTTGAGTAGGCTGGGGCTCTATTCCATGGAGCGCAGGAGGATGAGGGGCGATTTTATAGAGGTGGATAAAATCACGAGAGGAATAGATCGGGAAAACGCACAGATTCTCTTGCCCAGAGTAGGGGAATCGAGAACCAGAGGACATAGGTTTAATGTGAGGGGGGAAAGATTCACACAAAGGGTTGTGGGTGTATGGAACAAGCTGCCGGAGGAGGTAGTTGCGGCTGGCACTGTTGCAACGTTTAAGAAACAGTTAGACAGGTGCATGGATAGGACAGGTTGAGAGGGATGTGGGCCAAACGCAGGCAGGTGGGACTAGTGTAGCTGGTTAGTGTGGGCACGTTGGGCCGAAGGGCCTGTTTCCACACTGTGGCATTGTATGATATGGAGGCTTAGGAGATGGGGCAGAAACGGTCTACCGGAACGGTGCTGGAGTAACTGGAGTAGCTCAGCAGGTCAAATAGTATCCTTGGAGAACAGGGATAGATGATGTTTCTGGTCGGGAGATGTTGCCTTCCCCGGTGAGTTATTCCGTCTGCGGAATTCTCTGCCTCAGAGGGCGGTGGAGGCAGGTTCTCTGGATGCTTTCAAGAGAGAGCTCGATAGGGCTCTTAAAAATAGCGGAGTCAGGGGATATAGTTCATTCAGCCAGTTCATTGGCTATATTTAAGAGGGAGTTAGATGTGGCCCTTGTGGCTAAAGGGATCAGGGGGTATGGAGAGAAGGCAGGTACAGGATACTGAGTTGGATGATCAGCCATGACCATATTGAATGGCGGTGCAGGCTCGAAGGGCCGAATGGCCTACTCCTGCAACTATTTTCTATGTTTCTATGTTTCTATGATATGGGGAGAAGGCAGGAACGGGGTACTGATTGGGGGATGATCAGCCATGATCACATTGAATGGCGGTGCTGGCTCGAAGGGCCGAATAGCCTATTCCTGCACCTGTTGTCTATTGTCTATTGAAACATCACCTATTCCTTCTCTCAAGGGATGCTAGCTGTCCCGCTGAGTTACTCCAGCTGTTTGTGTCTATATCTGTGACCTATTGGGGTGGCACGGAGGCGCAGCGGTAGAGCTGCTGCCTCACAACGGCAGGGCCTTGGGTGCGATCCTGACCTCAGGTGCAGTCTATACAGAGTTTGTACATTACCCCTGTGCTCCGGTGTCCTCCCACATTTCACAGGTTATCTTAATTGTGAATCTGTGGAATTCTCTACCACAGAAGGTAGTTGAGGCCACAGTTCATTGGCTATATTTAAGAGGGGGTTAGATGTGGCCCTTGTGCCTAAAGGTATCAGAGGGTATGGAGAGAAGGCAGGTACAGGATACGGAGTTGGATGATCAGCCATGATCAATTAAGGGACAGAAGTTTAGGGGTAATATGAGGGGGAACTTCTTTACTCAGAGAGTGGTAGCAGTGTGGAATGAGCTTCCAGTGGAAGTGGTGGAGGCAGGTTCATTTGTATCATTTAAAAATAAATTGGATAGGCATATGGATGAGAAGGGAATGGAGGGTTATGGTATGAGTGCAGGCAGGTGGGACTAAGGGAAAAAAAGTTGTTCGGCACGGACTTGTAGGGCTGAGATGGCCTGTTTCTGTGCTGTAATTGTTATATGGTTATATTGAATGGCGGTGCAGGCTCGAAGGGCCGAATGGCTTACTCCTGCACCTATTGTCTATGTTTCTATGATTTGTAGGTTAAATGCTTTTTTTTCCCTTTTTTTCTCTCTTATATCTTAATTTACTCTTTGGCCACACTACGTTGGTAGTCTAGGGGTCTTATCTTTTCACTTTTCACTTTTTCCCTCTGTTGTTCTTTCTCTCTTCTTTTCCCTCATTTTCAGGTTAAAAGGTTCAAATTGAAGCTGCACAATAATTGTGTAATTTTACATGCCGAATGTTTTATTCTTGTACAACTGCTTCTAATAAAAAGAATTAAAAAACAAAAAACTGGCTTCTGTAGATTGTCCCTAGTGTGTAGGAAAGAACTAGTGTACAGGAGATCTCTGGTCCGTGCAAATTTCCGTGGGCTGAAGAGGCTGTTTCCATGTTGTATCTCTAAACTGCACTAAAACGACACTATTCAACAGTCAACATTAGCCATTAGCGCTAACCTCTCCATCATGCATTGCATTCAATATTTCGTTCAATTAAGTTGCAAGTGTTGCAGTTATGAAATAATTGACGCAATTCAATATCGATACCTTACTCAGGCCTAGCATAGACAATAGACAACAGGTGCAGGAGGAGGCCATTCGGCCCTTCGAGCCAGCACTGCTATTCAATGTGATCATGGCTGTCATCCCCAATCAGTACCCCGTTCCTGCCTTCTCCCCATATCCCTTAATTCCGCTATCCCTAAGAGGTCTAGCTCTCTCTTGAAAGCATCCAGAGAACCGGCCTCCACTGCCCTCTGAGGCAGAGAATTCCACAGACTCACCACTCTCTGTGAGAAAGTGTTTCCTCATCTCCGTTCTAAATGGCTTACCCCTTATTCTTAAACTGTGGCACCTGGTTCTGTACTCCCCCAACATCGGGAACATGTTTCCTGCAGTTTTGGTCTCCAAATTTGAGGAAGGGCATTCTTGCTATTGAGGGAAGAATGTAGGTTTACAAGGTTAATTCCTGGGATACACGTTAGTGTCCAATTCCTTAACAGTCTTATATGTTTAAATAAGATTTCCTCTCATCCTTCTAAACTCCAGAGTGTACAAGCCCAGCCGCTCCATTCTCTCAGCATATGACAGTCCCGCCATCCCGGGAATTAACCTTGTAAACCTACGCTGCACTCCCTCAATAGCAAGAATGCCCTTCCTCAAATTTGGAGACCACAACTGCACACAATACTCCAGGTGTGGTCTCACTAGGGACCTGTCCATGTGTAGTCCTCCTGTAGTCAACTCCTCTTGTTGTGACGTTAGCAGTAAAAGCCGGGAGCGAGTGGCGGGGCCGGAGCTGTACAAACGGCGTGGAGAATAAGCCGTTCTCACGGAGAGAATCAGCATTGAAGCCATCTCTGTGAAGAGATGAACACAGCCGAGGGCAGCAGAAATATAAAGGTCGTGGAGAATGGTCTGAAGAGACCCCCGGGCTGTGCTGTCAACAAGGCTGCCCGTCTTGGGTCAGCCAGCGGTGAAACCATTGCAGGCACAAGCCAGTGTGTGTCCTCATTGAGTTTCACTCGGTACGGAGCAAGTAAGGCACGTCGTCACAAAACTGCTGCATCAAATACGAGGGGAATTCTATCGGTCATGAGTCCGGTAGGGTAGGGTCGTCCAACGCTCTCACTCCCAAATCAGGAACAAAAAGGTCAAAATAAGGGACAAATTCCCCACGGCAATTTGTTGACCGACTGGGCCGTGGCTGGGTGAATGATGAGTTGGCCCCGGGTGCTGGACTGCACACAAAGCCCAGCCGGTGGGCCAGCTAAGGAGTTTTGGCCCAGGGCCGTGCGCAAAGGTCTGGTGCCCCAACCAACTCATGAACCGATGATCGGCCGTGAGAAGGAGGGGGACTGGTGGTGGTGGTGTCGGCGGTCAGCGAAGGTCCGAAGGTCAGACAGCTGGCTGGGCTGCCGACCGACCGACGGGGCCACGGGTGAGGAGCTGCTGCTGCTGCTGCACTCCACGGGCTGCACTACGTCGGGACGGGTGAGGCAGGGGCCAGACGCGATGCTCTGACCCGACAGTCCCCTCGACCCGAGTAGTAGCGGTCAAATACGGGACAAGGGCGGTCCCGTACGGGGCAAACCAATTTAGCCCAATATACGGGATGTCCCGGCTAATACGGGCCAGTTGGCAAACCGAGAGTCAGGTGAGGAGCCCTTCATGTCAACAAGGCCTTTGGCTTGAAGGTGAGGGGGGAGGGAAGTTGTATTATGAAGTTAAGGGGCAACTTTTTTACACACAGGCTGGTGGACCTGCAGTGGCGCAGCAGTACAGAGTCACAGTGCCAGAGACCCGCGTTTGATCCCGACTACAGATGCTGTCTGTTTGGAGTTACACGTTCTTCCTGTGACCGTGTGGGTTTTCTCCGGGTGCTCCGGTTTCCTCCCACACTCCGAAGTCATGCAGGTTTGTAGGTTAACTGGCTTCTGTCAATTTTAAATTGTCCCTACAATGTAGGATATCACCAGTGTACATGTCGATCCCTGGTCAGCATGGAATGGGTGGACCGAGAGGCCTATTTCCTACATATCTCTACAGTCTGAAGTTTAAAGTGTCTGGAACGAGCTGCTGAAGGAGGCAGTTGAGGCAGGCACTATCACAATATTTTAAAAACACTAGACTAAGTGGGACCCGTTGAGTCCCAGTCACACGAGAGGCCTGGTCCCTCAACGCAGCCCATTCCCCAACACAATATTCCTCCACTCACCCATAGCCCCTAACTATGCAGGCTCGGCTCATTTCCCCTCATCCCCGAGCACCCCATCACACTCCTCATGCGATGGGGACTCACAGCGGACGTTGGTCGCTGGTCGTTCTACTCCGCCAGGATCAGTGTCTCCGCTTTCTGATTGCCGACATCTCCGACTCCGGGCTGGGTCGGGTCTCCGATGCTGGGCTGCTGCTTGGGGCTGGGCTGCTGCTTGGGGCAGGGCTGCTGCTTGGGGCTGGGCTGCTGCTTGGGGCTGGGATGCTGCTTGGGGCAGGGCTGCTGCTCGGGGCAGGGCTGCTGCTTGGGGCTGGGATGCTGCTTGGGGCAGGGCTGCTGCTTGTGGCGGGGTACAATCCACTGACTCTCCCTTGTCTATTTTACTTGTTACATCCTCAAAACATTCCAGGAGATTTGTCAAGCATGATTTCCCCTTTGTAAATCCATGCTGACTCGGACCGATCCTGTTACTGTTATCCCTGTATGCCGCTATATCATCTTTTATAATTGACTCCAGCATCTTCCCCACTGCCGATGTCAGGCTAACTGGTCTAACTGGTCTACAGATAGATTTATGCCAGTTGGAAGAGTGGGCTGAAAGATGGCAGATGGAGTTTAATGCTGATAAGTGTGAGGTGCTACATCTTGGCAGGACAAATCAAAATAGGACGTACATGGTAAATGGTAGGGAATTGAAGAATGCAGGTGAACAGAGGGATCTGAGAATAACTGTGCACAGTTCCCTGAAAGTGGAACCTCATGTAGATAGGGTGGTAAAGAAAGCTTTTGATGTGCTGGCCTTTATAAATCAGAGCATTGAGTATAGAAGTTGGGATGTAATGTTAAAATTGTACAAGGCATTGGTGAGGCCAAATCTGGAGTATGGTCGCCTAATTATAGGAAGGATGTCAACAAAATATAGAGAGTACCGAGGAGATTTACTAGAATGTTGCCTGGGTTTCAGCAACTAAGTTACAGAGAAAGGTTGAACAAGTTAGGGCTTTATTCTTTGGAGCACAGAAGGTTAAGGGGGGACTTGATAGAGGTCTTTAAAATGATGAGATGGATAGACAGAGTTGACGTGAATAAGCTTTTCCCACTGAGAGTAGGGAAGATTCAAACAAGGGGACATGACTTGAGAATTAAGGGACAGAAGTTTAGGGGTAACATGAGGGGGAACTTCTTTACTCAGAGAGTGGTGGCTGTGTGGAATGAGCTTCCAGTGAAGGTGGTGGAGGCAGGTTCGATTTTATCATTTAAAAATAAATTGGATAGTTATATGGAACGGAAAGGAATGGAGGGTTATGGTCTGAGCGCAGGTATATGGGACTAGGGGAGAATACGTGTTCGGCACGGACTAGAAGGGTCGAGATGGCCTGTTTCCGTGCTGTAATTGTTATATGGTTATATGGTTATATAATTCCCTGTTTTCTTTCTCCCTCCTTTCTTGAAAAGTGGGATAACATTAGATACCCTCTAAACCACAGGAACTTATCCTGAATCTATAGAGCATTGGAAAATGATCACAAATGCATCCACGGTTTCTCGAGCCGCCTCCTTAAGTACCCTGGGATGCAGACCATCAGGCCCTGGGGATTAATCAGCCTTCAGTCCCATCAGTCTATCCAACACCATTTCCTGATTAATGTGGATATCCTTCAGTTCGTCCATCACCCTAGATCCTCTGGCTACTAGAACAACTGGCAGATTGTTTGTGTCTTCCTTAGTGAAGACAGATCCAAAGTACCTGTTCATCTGCCATTTCCTTGTTTTCCATAAAAAATCCAACTGTATCTGTCTTCAAGGGACCCACATTTGTCTTAACTAATTTTTTCCTCTTCACATACCTAAAGAAGCTTTTACTATCCTCCTTTATATTCTTGGCTAGCTTACCTTCGTACCTCATCTTTTCTCCCCGTCTTGCCTTTTTAGTTATCTTCTGTTGCTCTTCATACATTACCCAATCCTCTTGCTTCCCGCTCATCTTTGCTACGTTGTACTTCTTCTCTTTTATTTTTATACTGTCCCTGACGTCCCTTGTCAGCCACGGTCACCTCTTACTCCCCTTGAAATCTTTCATCCTCTTTGGAATGAACTGATCCTACATCTTTCGCATTATTCCCAGAAATACCTGCCATTGCTTTTCCACTGTGATATGCTGAGAGAATGGAGCAGCTGGGCTTGTACACTCTGGAGTTTAGAAGGATGAGAGGTAATCTAATTGAAACATATAAGATTATGAAGGGTTTGGACATGCTCGAGGCAGGAAACATGTTCCCGATGTTGGGGGTGTCCAGAACCAGGGGCCACACAGTTTAAAAATAAGGAGTAAGCCATTTAGAACGGAGACGAGGAAAAACTTTTTCTCACAGAGAGTGATGAGTCTGTGGAATTCTCTGCCTCAGAGGGCGGTGGAGGCCGGTTCTCTGGATGCTTTCAAGAGAGAGCTAGATAGGGCTCTTAAAGATAGCGGAGTCAGGGGATATGGGGAGAAGGCAGGAACGGGGTACTGATTGGGGATGATCAGCCATGATCACGTTGAATGGCGGTGCTGGCTCGAAGGGCCGAATGGCCTCCTCCTGCACCTATTATCTATTGTCTATTGTCTATCTCTAAACTAAACTGAAAAAAATAAGAAGAAAGTGGTGTGAATGGCGGAGATAATAGATAATAGTCAAGGGACAATAAGTAATGGAACTGAAAACCACAGTACAAAAAGTTTCCTGCACCAATTTCTTCACCTAATCTAAAGTCCTATTTGAAAAAGAAAATCCATCTGCAGTTTAGCGGCTGGTCGATAGCAAGGATTCAATAGTGAGTAAATTGGCAAACAATTCTGGGATAATTGAGTGAAGTCCACATGGACAACAGCAGCAAATGAAAGGCATCTTCCCTGGTAATGATACGCCACTTTGAAAACCATCTTGTACAAACAGGTATTTCCCAGGTTAAACTAAAGTGTACATTTCCCCAAAGGGGCCCTCAAAACATTTACATGCATGGTTGCGCAGATATGGGGTTTGCTTAAAGAACACCACATCAATATTTAAAAAGACATTTTCAGTTTGATGACCTGAAATATTAACACTGTTACACTTCCCCGCAAGTGTTGCTGGATCCGCTGAATAGCTGCAGTACTTTGTGTTTTTAGTTTAGTTTAGTTTAGTTTAGTTTGGAGATGAGCGGGGAATCAGGCCCTTCAGCCCATCGAGTCTGTGCTGACCCGAGTTCCCCGCATACTAACGCTATCCTACACCCGAAGGCGTACAGGTGTTTATGTTAATTAGCTTTGGTAAAAGTGTACATTGTCCCCAGTGTGCGAAGAATCGTATTAATGTGCGGACATCGCTGAGTCGACACAGACTCTAGAGGCTGAAGAGTCCGTTTCTCTGCTGTATCTCTAAACTAACAATAAACTAAAATAATACAGTCATAGAGTGATACGGTGTGGAAACAGGCCCCTTGGCCCAACTCGCCCACACCGGCCAACATTGTCCCAGCTACACTAGTCCAACTCAAAGATCCTATAGCAGAGAGGATCTTTGGTCCAACTTGGCTGTGCTTGGTCCAAAACCCACCAAACCTGTTTAACTGTTTCTTAAACGTTGGGATAGTCCCAGCCTCAACTACCTCCTCTGGCAGCTTGTTCCATACACCCACCACCCTCTGTGTGACAAAGTTACCCCACGGATTCCTATTAAACCTTTTCCCCTTCACCTTGAACCTATGCCCTCTGGTCCTCGATTCCCCTACTCTGGGTTAAAGACTCAGTGCATCTACCCGATCTATTCCTCTCATGATTTTATACACCTCGAAAAGATCACCCCTCATCCTCCTGCGCTCCAGGGAATAGAGACCCAGCCTACTCAACCTCTCCCTATAGCTCACACCCTCTAGTCCTGGCAACATCCTCTTAAATCTTCTCTGAACTCTTTCCAGTTTGACAATATCTTTCCTATAACACGGTGCCCAGAACTGAACACAATATTCTAAATGCGGTCTCACCAACGTCTTATACAACTGCAACATGACCTCCCAACTTCTATACTCAATACTCTGACTGATGAAGGCCAAAGTGCCAAAAGCCTTTTTGACCACCTTATCTACCTGCGACTCAACCTTCAAGTAACCATGCACCTGTACTCCTAGATCCCTCTGCTCTACAACACTACCCAGAGACCTACCATTCACTGTGTAGGTCCTGCCCTTGTTCGACATCCCAAAATGCAACACCTCACACTTCTCTGTATTAAATTCCATCAACCATTCCTCCGCCCACCTGGCCAATCGATCCAGATCCTGCTGCAATCGTTCACAACCATCTTCACTATCTGCAAAACCACTCACTGTTGTATCATCAGCAAACTTGCTAATCTTTCCCTGTATGTTCTCATCCAAGTCATTGATGTAGATTACAAACAGTAACGGGCCCAGCACCGAACCCTGAGGCACACCACTAGTCATAGAAACATAGAAACATAGAAAATAGGTGCAGGAGTAGGCCATTCAGCCCTTCAAGCCTGCACCGCCATTCAATATGATCATGGCTGATCATCCAACTCAGTATCCCGTACCTGCCTTCTCTCCATACCCCCTGATACCTTTAGCCACAAGGGCCACATCTCTCTTAAATATAGCCAATGAACTGGCCTCAACTACCTTCTGTGGCAGAGAATTCCAGAGATTCACCACTCTCTGTGTGAAAAATGTCTAATTTTCTCATCTCGGTCCTAAAAGATTTCCCCCTTATCCTTAAACTGTGACCCCTTGTCCTGGACTTCCCCAACATCGGGAACAATCTTCCTGCATCTAGCCTATCCAACCCCTTAAGAATTTTATAAGTTTCTATAAGATCCCCCCTCAATCATCTAAATTCTAGCGAGTACAAGCCAAGTCTATCCAGTCTTTCTTCACATGAAAGTCCAGACATCCCAGGAATCAGTCTGGTGGACCTTCTCTGTACTCCCTCTATGGCAAGAATGTCTTTCCTCAGATTAGGAGACCAAAACTGTACGCAATACTCCAGGTGTGGTCTCACCAAGACCCTGTACAACTGCAGTAGAACCTCCCTGCTCCTATACTCAAATCCTTTTGCAATGAATGCGAAAATACCATTGGATTTCTTCACTGCCTGCTGCACCTGCATGCCTACTTTCAATGACCGGTGTACCATGACACCCAGTCCTCCAGTCACAGGCCTCCAGTGTGAGAAGCAACCTTCCACCATCACCCTCTGCTTCCTTCCATGGAGCCAATTTGCTATACATTCAGCTATCCCTCCTTGGATCCCATGCGATCTAACCTTCCAGAGCAGCCTACCATGCGGAACCTTGTCGAAGGCCTTACTGATGTCCATGTACACAACATCTACAGTTCTGCCCTCATCAACCTTTTTGGTCATGTCTTCAAAAAACTCAATCAGATTTGTGAGGCACGACTTCCCGCGTACAAAACCATACTGACTGTCCCTAATCAGCCCTTGCCCATCCAAATGCCTGTATATCCTCTCCCTCACAATACTCTCCAGTAACTTTCCAACTACAGATGTTAATCTCACCGACCTATAGTTCCCAGCATTTTCCCTGCAGCCCTTCTTGACAAGAGGTACAACATTTACCACCCTCCAGTCTCCCGGCACCTCTCCTGTATTTAAGGTCGACTCGTAAATTTCAACCAGGGCTCCCGCAATTTCCCACAATGTCCTCGGATATATCTGATCAGGCCCCGGAGATTTGCCTACCTTCAAACACGACAGTACCTTCAGTACCTCTTCGACAGTAACACTGACTGCTCTCAAGACACTTCTAATGACCGCTCCAATTCACACCGTCCTGCTGTCTTTCTCCTCAGTAAATACAGAGGAGAAATACTCATTTAGGACCTTGCCCATCTCCTGTGGCTCCACATAGATGTGACTGCTTTGATTCCTGAGAGGTCCCACTCTTTCTCTCGTTACCCTTTCCCCCCTGATGTATTTATAAAATCTTTTGGGATTGTCCATAATGCTACCCGCCGGAGCTATCTCCTGGCCTTATTGGTTCCAGGAGTTGGAATAGGCCATTCGGCCCATCAAGTCCACTCCGCCATTCAATCATGGCTGATCTATCTCTCCCTCCCAATCCCATTCTCCTGCCTTCTCCCCAAAACCCCTCATACCCGTACTAATCAAAAATCTTTAAATCTCTGTCTTAATCTGGGCCTCCACAGGAGTCTGTGGCAATGAATTCCACAGATTCACCACCCTATGACTAAAGAAATTCCTCCTCAACTACTTTCGAAAGGTACTTCCTTTAATTCTGAGGCTGTGCCCTCAGGTCGTGGACTCTCCCACTAGTAGAAACATCCTCTCCACACCCACTCTATCCAAACCTTTCACTATTCTGTACGTTTCAATGAGATTCCCCCCTTCCTCTCATCCTTCTAAACTCCAGTGAGTACAGGCCCAGTGCCGTCAAACGCCAAATTTGAAGTAGCTGTCCTCTGTCCCACCTCAATAGACAATAGGTGCAGGAGTAGGCCATTCGGCCCTTCGAGCCATCACCGCCATTCAATGTGATCATGGCTGATCATCCTCAATCAGTACCCCGTTCCTGCCTTCGCCCCATATCCCCTGACTTTGAAAGCCCTATCTAGCTCTCTCTTTAAAGTTACCAGAGAACCGGCCTCCACCGCCCTCACAACTATCTGTGTGAAGAAGTGTTTCCTCGTCTCCGTTCTAAATGGCTTACTCCTTGTTCTTAAACTGTGGCCCCTGGTTCTGGACTCCCCCAACATCAGGAACATGTTTCCTGCCTCTAGCGTGTCCAAGCCCTTAACAATCTTATATGTTTCAATAAGTTCCCAATAAGGATAAGAGGGAAGTCTTTTAGGACCGAGATGAGAAAAGAAATGTTCACACAGAGTGGTGAATCTGTGGAACTCTCTGCCACAGAGGGTGGTTGAGGCCAGTTCATTGGCTATATTTAAGAGGGAGTTAGATGTGGCCCTTGTGGCTAAGGGGATCAGGGAGTATGGAGAGAAGGCAGGTACGGGATACTGAGTTGGATGATCAGCCATGATCATATTGAATGGTGGTGCAGGCTCGAAGGGCCGAATGGCCTACTCCTGCACCTATTTTCTATGTTTCAATGTTTCTAACATTCGCTGCACCCCTTCAATAGCAAGAATGTCCTTCTCCCGGGCGCTCTCTCTCTCTCTCTCTCTCTCTGTGTCTCTCTCTGTTCCCTTTTGCGAGTTCCACCTGACTTTCCCGTCGACCGTTGGAATGCCAACCTGCATTGCGTGGGCTTAACAACCTGTGGGAGTTGCAGGAATGTCAGGTTCTACGCAATAAAGGCAATTACGATACAGGAGGAGAGGAAGAAGCTGCAATTGAAAGAGACACTAAACGCCCGTAAGTGTCAGCAAGGGTTCTCTGGATGGGAAGACGCAGCTCATTCAATGGAATATTAACAGAGGGCTTTTTTCAGAAGGTTATTTTTGTCACGGAGATTTAAATTGATACTTGTAGTCAGACGAGGGGCTGCGTGGGTGAGAAGTTCTTTCTATAATTCTACAGTTCAAGGAGCTGGTTGTTGAGTTTTGTACAAGGACCACACCTGGAGTATTGTGTGCAGTTTTGGTCCCCTGCTTTGAGGAAGGACATCCTTGCTATTGAGGGAGTGCAGCGTAGATTTACAAGGTTAATTCCCGGGATGGCGGGACTGTCATATGCTGAGAGAATGGAGCAGCTGGGCTTGTACACTCTAGAGTTTAGAAGGATGAGAGGAGATCTCATTGAAACATATAAGATTGTTAAGGGCTTGGACAAACTAAAGGCAGGAAACACGTTCCCGATGTTGGGGGAGTCCAGAACCAGGGGCCACACAGTTTAAGAATAAGGAGTCAGCCATTTAGAAGGGAGACGAGGAAACACATTTTCACACAGTGAGTTGTGAGTCTGTGGAATTCTCTGCCTCAGAGGGCGGTGGAGGCAGGTTCTCTGGATGCTTTCAAGAGAGAGCTAGATAGGGCTCTTAAAGATAGCGGAGTCAGGGGATATGGGGAGAAGTCAGGAACGGGGTACCGATTGGGGATGATCAGCCATGATCACATTGAATGGCCGTGCTGGCTCGAAGGGCCGAATGGCCTACTCCTGCACCTATTGTCGATTGTATTGGTAATGTTCTATTATTATCATGTGTACCGAGATGCAGTGAGAAAAATCTGTTGCACGTGTTATCATATGACAGTCCCGCCATCCCAGGAATTAACCTTGTAAACCTACGCTGCACTCCCTAGAATGTCCTTTCTCAAATTAGGGGACCAAAAATGCACACAATACTCCAGGTGTGGTCTCCCCAGGCCCCATGTACAACTGCATCAAAAAATCCCAGAGTATCATAAAGGACATTTCCCACCCCGGACACTCCCTGTTTGAACTGTTGCCGTCAGGCAGATGGTACAGATCTACAAGGACAAGGACAAACAGACTCAAAAACAGTTTTTACCCCACTGCTATAAAAGCACTAAATGTAGCCGCCAAGGAACGCAGGGGCGAGACATACTAAGGGACTGTGGTACACTGTGAAATCGACAGAAGGGTGGAGGGTTGGGTGTTTATGCGTGGTGCTATTTTCATGATATTTATTTCAGTTGTTTATTTTTTTAAATATTTTATCTTGTATGTATCGTTAGCTTTTAGAAATGTTTGAATGGTGCACTGACTGGCTGACATTTTTAAATTTCGTTGTACATGGTTCATGTTACAATGACAATAAAGAAACTATTCTATTCTAGAAGGACCTCTTATTTCTCCCCTCTGAACGGAGAGGGGAGAGGAAAGAATGAGCGGAGTGCGAGTGGTCATTTATAATGTTGGCTGCTCTCCCAAGGCAGCGGGAGGTGTAGATGGGGTCGATGAGACAGAGGTGGGTGTAGGCGATGAACCGGGCAGCGTTCACAACTCTTTGAAGTTCCTTGCGGACTTGGGCAAAGGGTCTGTGGGTTCCCAAGGGAAACAATAGACAATAGACAATAGGTGCAGGAGTAGGCCATTCGGTCCTTCGAGCCAACACCGCCATTCAATGTGATCATGGCTGATCATCCCCAATCAGTACCCCGTTCCTGCCTTCTCCCCATATCCCCTGACTCTGCTATCTTTAAGAGCTCTATCTAGCTCTCTCTTGAAAGTATCCAGTGAACCGGCCTCCACCGCCCTCTGAGGCAGAGAATTCCACAGACTCACCACTCTCTGTGAGAAAAAGTGTTTCCTCGTCTCCGTTCTAAATGGCTTACCCCTTATTCTTAAAGTGTGGCCCCTGGTTCTGGACTCCCCCAACATCGGGAACATGTTTCCTGCCTCTAGCGTGTCCAAACCTGTAACAATTTTGTATGTTTCAATGAGATACCCTCTCATCCTTCTAAACTCCAGAGTGCACAAGCCCAGCTGCTGCATTCTCTCAGCATACGACAGTCCCGCCATCCCGGGAATTAACCTTGTAAACCTACGCTGCACTCTCTCAATAACAAGAATGTCCTTCCTCAAATTAGGGGACCAAAACTGCACACAATACTCCAGGTGTGGTCCCACTAGGGCCCTGTACAACTGCAGATACTTGTGAAGGAAGAAACTTTGAAGGCATCAATGAGAATAGAAATAGTTCTTATGAATAACTGAGAGGGGAGAAATAAGAGGTTCTTCTATGAAGAATGGATGAGGGAAATTTTGCAGACATGATCTGCCTGGAGTTTGCAATGCAGGGTACTTTAGATGTGAGCGGATGTAGTACTGAAGGAATCTGAACAGCAAGGTTAAGGATCAACCCCCAAAATGTTGGCGGAGGCGACGTGGTGGTGCAGCGGGTAGAGCCGCTACCTCACCGCGCCAGTGGCCCGCGTTCCATCCTGACTACGGGTGCTGTCTGTGCGGAGTCTCCCCGCGACCTGCGTGGGTTTCCTTCGAGATCTTCGCTTTCCTCCCATACTCCAAAGACGTGCAGGTTTATAAGTTAATTTATCCTTGAATTAGCGCTAGTGTGTGGGGAATGGATGACAAAGTGGGATAACGGAATCAGTGTGAAGGTGTAATCGATAATCAGTGTGGGTTCGGAGCGCCAGTTCCACGCGGCATCTTTCAATCAATGAATACGATCTTATCTCAGATTGTTACTTTGGTGATCGACTTGAATGAATGGGCTCCATATTGACGAGGGATCAATATTGCTTCAAAATGCAGATTGAACCTATTCCGGATAATATAAGTGAGAGCTTGGAACGGCAAGGGAGGCAAGTGGAGTATGAACTAGTAGAATGGCTGATCTGGCTAAAGGACCTGTCCCACCAGGCGATTTTTTAGGCGACTGTCATAGTCGTAGTAGATCGCCGTAAAACCGGCCACTGGACTAATGGGCCTGTCCCACCAGGCGATTTTTTAGGCGACTGTCGGCGCCTACGACAATGGAATTCACCGGTCAGCACCGGCGACAACCTACGCCATCCTAACGACATCCTACGCAGCACCTACGTCAGGAGAAGACCAGCTACGACAAGCCCACGGTCACCGACTGTCGCCAAAAAGTTTTGAACATTTCAAAATTCAGCGGCAACCGGAAAGACGTTACGACTCTTTGGGCGACTGAGGAGACGACTCACGGCCGTACAGGCGACACCCCGGCGACCATGTGGCCTGGTCGCTGCTAGTCACCTTAAAACATCGCCTAAGTGGGACAGGCCCTTAAAGGGGCCAAATCCTTTAAAACCGAGATGAGAAGAACTTTTTTCACACAGAGAGTGGTGAATCTCTGGAACTCTCTGCCACAGAGGGTAGTTGAGGCCACAGTTCATTGGCTATATTTAAGAGGGAGTTAGATGTGGCCCTTGTGGCTAAAGGGATCAGGGGGTATGGAGAGAAGGCAGGTACGGGATACTGAGTTGGATGATCAGCCATGATCATATTGAAAGGCGGTGCAGGCTCGAAGGGCCGAATGGCCTACTCCTGCACCTATTTTCTATGTTTCTATGTTTCTATGTAGGTATATCCCTTCCAATTTATCTCTTTTTTTTCTCTTTTCTCCCCTCTATTCTTTTTCGTTTTGCTCAGTTCACATCACCTTCTTATTTTCTTTTTCGAGCTATATAATTTTCTCTCTATATATATTTCTTGCTTTTCTTACCCTTGTTTTCTACTATTAAATTAAAAATAAGAAATGTAACATGTTATTTATGTCTCATATTATTGTACATCACTTCTAATAAAAAATATATTTTTTTTAAAAGTGTTTACTAGATGTGAAAATGTTCCCAATGTTGGGCGAGTCCAGAACCAGGGGCCACACACTTAGAATAAAGGGGAGGTCATTTAAGACTGAGGTGAGAAAAAACTTTTTCACCCAGAGAGTTGTGAATTTGTGGAATTCCCTGCCACAGAGGGCGGTGGAGGCCAAGTCACTGGATGGATTTAAGAGATGGTTGGATAGAGCTCTAGGGGCTAGTGGAGTCAAGGGATATGGGGAGAAGGCAGGCACGGGTTATTGATTGGGGACAATCAGCCATGATCACAATGAATGGCGGTGCTGGCTCGAAGGGCCGAATGGCCTCCTCCTGCACCTATTGTCTATGTTTCTATGTAATAATGATAATAATTAGGTTTGTTTTTCCTTACGGACAGCAGACGTGACGCCAGTTACTAACAACAGCATGCTTACCTTCATCTTTCTGGTAATGACAGCTAAGAAACATTTTATAAGTGGGACTTAATCATTGAAGATTTGTCGTGATAATGGACAATTGATTAGCTGAAAGCCTAATCCTCGGAGATTCATGGTTCATTTACCAATTAAAATGTTACACAATCATAATAATCTTATCAGAATATAAGTGGTTTCCTTCCTGTCCTTTGTATGCTAGAGTCAAATAAACTCACAGTAGCAATGTTACAAAATTTTGAGATTTAAAAAATCAAGTCTGCAATTTATCCCATCAGATAAAGCATAACAATAAGTTTAATTTGACACCAAATTCACTTTCATATCTCAAGTACTAAAAAAGTTATGACCATTTTCATACTCGGAAATTAGCATCTTGTTCCCTATTGATTTTCAATGGACATTACAAAAAAAGCTGTGATCTTGGATAGTCAACAGGCCATTTCTTAAGGAAAGATTAACATTTTTAAATAGCCTAAGTGTCCAAAGATTATTCACAAATAATTCACAATATAACATGATTTTTATATCTAATTTACATTAATTTATAGGCCAAATGGAAGGAATTTAGTGTTCAATTGCTGTAAATAAATGCCCATTTAAATTGGCTTTCTAGTGGGTTCATGTGGAACGCGCCGGTTTAGAATGTTGACATCGCGCTGGATTAGTGCCCTCAAGTGCCGAGAAAAATACTGCGGGATATAAAAAGCCCAAAATGAGCTATTCGTTATAGATAATTTGATATATAGGGTTATATATATGCCCCATTTAATGTAAAAATAAGGTACATACCTTTAATTGTTTGCTCTATAAAACCCTGGGGCTGCGAGAGGTTGCGAGATGAAACAGTAATTTTAAATCTATTAGAACTATATTATCGAGGCCTATAAAACTAATAATACCTTTTGCGACCGGGTCTTGCAGCGATTTTTCGTTAATGATTTACTAGGCTGAACATGTGCGATTAGTACAGCCTAGTAAAAATCGCGTTTTAAACCCGCCCCCTCCAAACAGCGCCAAAATCGCGGACCTGGCTGAGGGCAGATTCCCAATGACGATTCAGGTAGGTTTTGTAACATACCTACTCACAGCGAATAGACTTTGCATTTAAGCCAGCTCCTTACATCCAAGGCATCCAAGCTGAAACTTGCCCATCGCCAATAAATCAGCCACAAAAGTCAGCAGAAACGGCTTTGAATGTAGCGGTGCAGTTGCGCAGAAGCCCAGCGGTAGAGTTGCTGCCTCACGGAACCAGAGACACGGGTTTGATCTCTCTGTATAGTGTTTGTAAATTCCCCTTTAGCCCTTCAGTCCACACCGACCACCCATTCACACCAGCTCCACCTTATCCATAGTGCAATGTTACAGAGGTCAATCAACCTACAAGCCAAATATGGGGGGAAACCCATGAAGCGACAGGAAAAACATGCAAACTCCACACAGAAAGCAAATGGTGTGTTGGCCTTCATAACAAGAGTAGTTGAGTATAGGAGCAAAGAGGTCCTTCCACAGTTGTATGGGCCCAAGTGATACCACACCTGGAGTATTGTGTGCAGTTTTGGTCTCCATATTTGAGGAAGGACATTCTTGCTATTGAGGGAGTGTAGCGTAGGTTTACAAGGTTAATTCCCGGGATGGCTGGATGTTGTATGCCGTATGTTGATAGAATGGAGCAACTGGGCTTGTACACTCTGGAATTTAAGACAGTGGTGCAGCAGTAGAGCTGATGCCTCACAGCACCGGAGACCCTGGTTCGATCCTGACCTCGGGTGCTGTCAATAGACAATAGACAATAGACAATAGGTGCAGGAGGAGGCCATTCAGCCCTTCGAGCCAGCACCACCATTCAATGTGATCATGGCTGATCATCCCCAATCAGTACCCCGTTCCTGCCTTCTCCCCATATTCCCTGACTCCGCTATCTTTAAGAGCCCTATCTAGCTCTCTCTTGAAAGCATCCAGAGAACCTGCCTCCACCAGGCAGAGAATTCCACAGACTCACCACTCTCTGTGTGAAAAAGTGTTTCATCGTCTCCGTTCTAAATGGCTTACTCCTTATTCTTAAACTGTGTGGCCCCTGGTTCTGGACTCCCCCAACACCGGGAACATGTTTCCTGCCTCTAGCGTGTCCAAGCCCTTAACAATCTTACATGTTTCAGTAAGATCTCCTCTCATCCTCTGGGGATGAAGTAACGTCCACAATGGGGTAGAGGTGAATCGGACAGTTCCCTAGCTTATGGAGGGACTGTTCAGAAGCCTGATAACAGCGGGGAAGAGGCTGTTCCTGAGTCTGATGGTGCGCACTTTCAAACTTTTGTACCTTCTGCTGGACGGGAGCGGGGAGAAGAAGGAATGACCCGATTGCGATAAGCCTTCGATAACGTTATAGACAGGGTATATAGTGGGGAGTCTGGTCTGGGCTACGTCAACAACACACGGCAAGTTTTAGTTTTAGTTTAGTTTTAGTGATACAGCGCGGAAACAGGCCCTTTCGCCCACCAGGTCTGCGCTGACCAGCGATCCCCGCGCACTAACAATATCCTACACACACTAGGGACAATTTTTACATTTGCCAAGCCAATTGATCAACAAACCTGCACGTCTTTGGAGCGTGGGAGGAAACCGAAGATCTCGGAGAAAACCCACGCTGGTCACGGGGAGAACGTACAAACTCCGTACAGACGGCACCCGTGGTCGGGTTCGAACGCGGGTCCCCGGCGCTGCATTCGCTGCGAGGCAGCAACTCTACTGCTGCGCCACCGTGCCGCTGCCCTAAAAGTTCTCGGGCAGAAATTGCGGTTTCGGGGTAAAGCTGTTCCCAAATCCGTGGAAGTTTCTGAGGGTCCAATCCCAACACGGACATTGGACTTGGTCCACGGAACTGGTTCGCTATGGCGCTGAGATGTACACCTGAAGGACGGAACTGCAGACTCCGGTTTACGTGGAAGATAAGACACAAAATGCTGGAGTAACTCAGAGGGTCGGGCAGCATCTCTGGAGAGAAGGAATAAATGACCACCATTTTGAACTTCCAGTGACCTTAGGCCAACTCAAGGTCCAGGCAACAGGTCAGATGAATCCAACACCAGCACTCAAGGGGAAATTGAATGAATGAATAAGTTTATTGGCCAAGTATTCGCATACAAGGAATTTGCCTCGGTGCTCCACCCACAAGTGACAACATGACATACAGTGACAGTTACGAATGACACATAAAACATTAAACATTAATAACAAAACATTATTGATTAAACATGTGAATGAAATAAAATACCAGATCAAAGGGAGGCTACAGATTTTTGGCTGTTGAGTAGAGCAACTGCTCGTGGATAAAAAACTGTTTTTATGTCTGGCTGTGGCAGCTTTGACAGTCCGGAGTCGCTTTCCAGAGGGAAGTGATTCAAAGAGTTTGTGGCCAGGGTGAGAGGGGTCAGAGATGATCTTGCCCGCTCGCTTCCTGGCCCTTGCAGTGTACAGTTCATCAATGGAGGGAAGGTTGCAGCCAATAATCTTCTCTGCTGATCGGACGATTCGCTGCAGCCTCCAGGTGTCGTGCTTGGTGGCTGAGCCAAACCAGACCATGATGGAGAAGGTGAGGACAGACTCTACGATGGCCGTGTAGAATTGGACCATCATTGCCTGTGGCAGATTGTGCTTCCTCAGCTTCCGTAGGAAGTACATCCTCTGTTGTGCCTTTTTGACTGTGGAGTCGATGGTAGCCCCCCACTTAAGATCAATGGGGTGCTTTCAAGAGAGACTGGATGCTTTCAAGAGAGAGCTGGATAGAGCTCTAAAAGATAGCGGAGTCAGGGGAAATGTGGAGAAGGCAGGAACGGGGTACTGATTGGGGATGATCAGCCATGATCACATTGAATGGCGATGCTGGATCGAAGGGCCAAATGGCCTACTCCTGCACCTATTGTCTATACTCTATTTTCCTTGGAGATGATGGTTCCCAGCAACTTAAAAGACTCCACAGATGTGACTGTGGTGTTGTTGATGGTGAGTGGGGTGAGGGGAGGGGGAGCTCTCCTAAAGTCTACTATCAATTCTGTCTTGAGCTGCTGTCTTGAGCATTGAGCTCCAGGTTGTTGCGAAACAGCTTCAACTACAGAGTACATCACTTCTTGCTCTCCCCTTTATGAAAATGTACTGTAGAGTTACTCCTCCTCTGCCTTATAATTATGAGCAGTGTCGCGTAGGCTAAGCTCAGCAAGGAACCCCTCTGTGATATATTATACCTTCCGTGTGCTGTTGATCACGGGTGTAATGGCTCCGCTCTGCTGAGAGTGACGTGAGCTATGATTAGACCCCACTGTCAGTTTGGCGCCTGTATATTAATATAACAATTATTCCGTGCTCTTGACCAGCCTGATGTGAAGTTACCTTTCCTGCCTGCCCGCCCCCAGGCACTTCGACAGCGCCATCTCCGCTCAAGGTGTCAGCTGGGGTTTCGCTGGCAGCAGGTTCGCTCGTTAAGTCAGCCGTCCTTCCCCGGGTTCGAGACCCGCTCCGTGCTGTGGGGAACTCTGAACCCGCCACCCCAACGTGTCTCCAAAATCCAACACGGACACCCCAAGGGGATGAGTTTAAGAAAGAACTGCAGATGCTGGAAAAATCGAAGGTGGACAAAAAGGCTGGAGGAACTGTGCGGGCGAGGCGGCATCTATGGAGCGAAGGAATAGGCGACGTTTCGGGTCGAGACCCTTCTTCAGACTGGATGATATGTGTAGATTGGTCACTTTACCTACTAACCAATGTAATGCTTTGATATCATAAGCTCCGCCTACTACCACATTTTGGGAAGCGCGACTGGCGTTTGTAGCAGCCTCAGCAGTCCGTCCGTCTTTTTTTGATTTTTGTCCCATTGAATGTCTAGCTTGATGTGTTTTTTTAAATTGTTTTTAGCTGTGTATATGTGTGGGGGCGGGATCTTTTAAAATCTCTTTCCTGTACGGGGGACCCGACCTTTTTCCTGTCGGGTCTCCGCTGTCGTTGGGGCTTCGCACTCCAACTGGAACGTCCTGGGGGCTCCAGTCGTGGAGCCTGCGGACTCACCATCGTGGAGCTGGCCGACTTCGGATCGAGGAGAGCTGTGGTGACGCGCGGTAGTGACCCGACTCCGGAGCTTCGGAGGCACTGGCCGCAGGCCCGGTGGACAGTGACATCGGGAGCCCGCGGGTCCCCTGCTGGGAGACCGCTTTTCGAGACTTCCGCAACGGCGACTTCTCCCGCCCGAGTCGCGGGGTTGAAGAATACCTGGAGCGGGGCCTTACATCACCGCCCCGCGCGGTTTGGAATGGCTGTGGGACTTTGCTAGAGCCCGCCGGGGGCTCCAACAACAAGACCCGGAGCGTGGCCTTGCATCACCCGGCGTGGCTTTCATGGCCGCGGGACAATTGCCATCGCCCGCCGGGGGCTTTGACTCTGACTCTGACATCGGGAGGGGAATGGGAAGAGCAGGGGAGAGATAAGTTTTTGCCTTCCATCACAGCGGGGAGGAGATGCGCTGTGATGGATGTTTGTGTAAATTGTGTTGTGTCTTGGGTCTTTCTTGTGTGTATGACTGCAGGAACAACATTTCGTTTGAGCCTCTATGAGGTTCAAGTGACAAATAAATTGTATTGTGTATTGTGTGTTGTGTGATTGGTCACGTTACCTACTAACCAATGTAATGCTTTGATATCATAAGCTCCGCCTACTACCACATTTTGGGAAGCGCGACTGGCGTTTGTAGCAGCCTCAGCAGTCCGTCCGTCTTTTTTTGATTTTTGTCCCATTGAATGTATAGCTTGATGTATTTTTTTTAATTGTTTTTAGCTGTGTATATGTGTGGGGGCGGGATCTTTTAAAATCTCTTTCCTGTACGGGGGACCCGACCTTTTCCCTGTCGGGTCTCCGCTGTCGTTGGGGCTTCGCACTCCAACTGGAACGTCCTGGGGGCTCCAGTCGCGGAGCCTGCGGACTCACCATCGTGGAGCTGGCCGACTCCGGATCGAGGAGAGCTGTGGTGACGCGCGGCAGTGACCCGACTCCGGAGCTTCGGAGACACTGGCCGCAGGCCCGGTGGACGGTGACATCGGGAGCTCGTGGGTCCCTGGTGGGAGACCATTTTTCGGAGCTCCTGCAACGGCAGTTTCTCCCATCCGAATCGCGGGGTTGAAAACGACCCGGAGCGGGGCCTTACATCGCCCGGTGCAGCTTCAACGGCCGCGGGACTTGCCATCGCCAGCCGGGGGCTCCAACATTAAGACCCAGAGTGAGGCCTTATTTCGCCTAGCGCGGGACTTGCCATCGCCTGCTGGGGGCTCCAAAATTACCATTAAGGCCAGGAGCGGGCCTTACATCGCACGGCGCAGCCGGTAATCGCCCGCCGGGGGCTTTAACATCAGGAGAAGTATGGAACGCAGGGGAGAGACAAGACTTTGCCTTCCATCACAGTGAGGAGGAGATTCACTGTGATCGATGTTTGGGTAAATTGTGTTGGTGTGTGTCTTGGTTCTTTTCTTGTTGTATGACTGCAGAAACCAAATTTCATTTGAACTTCATACTTGAGGTTCAAATGACAATAAATGCTATTGTATTGTATTGTATCCATATCATTGCAACCCAACATGGGCAGTTAGTCAATGCTGCTATACCGTTGAAGCAACGTGCTGTAGTGTATTATATGAGTTACTCAATAAATACTGTTATACCAGAACAGTGAGTATGTTTGAGACACTCAACATGGTGTCAGAAGTGGGATCTGCCAGCACTAACATTTGGCATCCAGAACAGAAAACAAGGTGAGCAGCAACGTCCTCCACTTCTT
Source organism: Leucoraja ocellata (assembly GCA_036785375.1). Lineage (NCBI taxonomy): Eukaryota > Metazoa > Chordata > Chondrichthyes > Rajiformes > Rajidae > Leucoraja > Leucoraja ocellata. The sequence continues at coordinate 1,900,626 of JAWMAR010000222.1, read as the reverse complement.
GCATCGGGTAGTGCGGGCGTTTGATCGCTGTGTTCAGGGTTGATACAGATTGGGAATTCATCTTTGTTTTTCTTTGTTGCAGCCATCATGGATGGGTCAGTGACTGTGACAATGACACCCAGGGACTCCATACTCAAATGTATGATCATTCATGAATTTATCTCATGCTAAACATTTATCCCGTCGGCTGTGGATGACTTGATTGTTCACAAGTTAAGTTGGCATAAGTTCTAGAAGGAGAATAAGCCCATTTGGTCTATCAGGTCTACTCTGTCATTCAATCATAGCTGACCTATCTATTCAGATTCACATTTATGGTACAGTAATATTTGAGTTATCATGCAGCCACACAATTAAAAGAACACAACACAATCAAAAAGAATGATAGAACTTATTGTGTAAAGAGGCCTTTCATTAGTTAGAATAATCATCATCATATTCATTGTTGAGGACATCAACGGGCACTGTGCCTTACAATGCCCTGTACAACAGTGATCGCAACTTCTACTGAAGTGTGGACGGCCGTTGGCTCGCTAGGAGCTCATCCACCCTTTGACAAGTCTTGTTTTTGGCCCTGCTGGGGGTCCACAGCCCCCCTCCTCACCTGGCAAACCCGGTGGGGAAGACGGTTTAGTCGCCAACTATCCGACCATGGAGCGGGTAGCACGGGATTACATGGTACCCGTGGCGACTACCCTCTCTTAGAACAAGGCGCGGATCAAAGGATTTTGAGTGGGACAATTGAGTGGGGTGTTGAATGGGACAGTGGAGGATGGAGTTAAAGGGAAAGGGTTTCTTAAATGTGTGAGCGTAGAGACCGAAGGGTGTAAAATGAGGTAGAAGAAATAGGTAGCAAGGTGAAAAGCAAGTTGTTGTTCCTGGCAACAGCCAAGGGTCTACTGTAAATATGGAATCACAAATAAACGCAGATAATCCTAGAGAAAACCCACTTTTTAGTGGGCAAAATGTATCTGTCACATGTTCAGTTAAATGTGAGCTGCACCAACATTGTGGCTGGTGTCTTAGAAAATAGGGATTTAAGGAGGTTATAGACATACAGGATGAAAACACTGCCTTTGGCCTAACTTATCCATACCATCCAAGATGGCCGATCGAAGCTAGTCCCATTTGCTCATATTTGCCCCTCATCCCTTTCCTATTCACGTCCAGATGTCATATTAAATGTTGTTATAGTTCATGCCTCAACTATCTCCTCCGGCAGCTCGTTCCAAATACCCACCACCCTCTGTGTCAAAGGTTACCACTCGGTTTCCCATTAAATCTTTTCCACTCTCACTTCATAACAAGAGGATTTCAGTATGGGAGTTCTTCTGTAGTTGTACAGGGCTCTGGTGAGACCACATCTGTAGTATTGCGTACAGTTTTGGTCTCCTAATTTGAGGAAGGACATCCTTGTGATTGAGGCAGTGCAGCGTAGGTTCACCAGATTGATCCCTGGGATGGCGGGACTGTCATATGAGGAAAGATTGAAAAGACTAGGCTTGTATTCACTGGAGTTTAGAAGGATGAGGGGGAATTTTATAGAAACATATAACATTATAAAAGGACTGGACAAGCTAGATGCAGGAAAAATGGTCCCAATGTTGGGCGAGTCCAGAACCAGGGGCCACAGTCTTAGAATAAAGGGGAGGTCATTTAAGACTGAGGTGCGAAGAAAATCTTTCACCCAGAGAGTTGTGAATTTATGGAATTCCCTGCCACAGAGGGCAGTGGAGGCCAAATCACTGGATGGATTTAAGAGAGAGTTAGATAGAGCTCCAGGGGCTTGTGGAGTCAAGAGACATGGGGAGAAGGCAGGCACGGGTTATTGATAGGGGATGATCAGCCATGATCGCAATGAATGGCGGTGCTGGCTCGAAGGGCCGAATGGCCTCCTCCTGCACCTATTATCTATGTTTTATATCCATGTCCTGTGGTTCTTGATTCCCATCCTCTGGGTAAGCTACTGTACTATTCGCCTCACTTGGAGACCTTTGAACCAACTTTGATCAGACTTTACTGGCCTTGTCTTGCACTAAAACCAGGGGTGGGCAACCTTGTTGTGCATAGGGGTCGGGACGCACGTCTTTGAGCAGATGGCGGCCACATCTATCACGTGTACACGTGGATCCCGCCCCCTTCCCGCCCCGGATGGCAGTCATCAAAACACGTGTTCACAGAAGGTGGACAGAAATGCTCAGTGGGTGAGGCAGCATCTTGCGATCCTTGCACGTCTCTGCCGCTGAGTTTCTCCAGCATTATTGTCAACCTTCATTTTTCCAGCATCTGCAGTTCTTTCTAGAATGTGGCAGAAGGTGCGTGGTCGTGCCGGCGGCTTTGCGCAGGATGCGGTACAGACAGAGCTCGGCGCTCGGCGCTCATCCGCGCTCGACGAGACGGAATGTTACGGGGAAAAAAATCAGCCTGCGGGCGGGATGAATTCGGGTTACGGGCCGCATTCGGCCGAGCCGTGCACTAAACGTTATTCCCTTATCATGTATCTGTACACTCCGAATGGCTGGATTGTAATCATGCATCGTATTTCCGCTGCCTGGCTGGCACGCAACAAAACGCTTTCCACTGTACCTGTTACAAGTGACAATAGACTAAACGAAAACTAAAACGATCTTTTCCCATAGAATGGAAACTCTTCTTCAAACAGTTGACAGTGGTCGTAGTCTATAGAGATGCTGTCGACAGTTTGTAGAAGGGTTCTTACCTGAAACATCATCTTTCCATTCAATAGTCAATAGTCAAGATTCAATTTAATTGTCATTTGGACCCCTGGAGGTCCAAACTTAAATGCCGTTTCTGCAGCCATACATTACAAACAAATAGACCCAAGACACAACACAATTTACATAAACATCCATCACATTGCTGTGATGGAAGGCCAAATAAACTTATCTCTCCACTGCACTCTCCCCCCCCGATGTCAGAGTCAAAGTCAAAGCCCCCGGCTGGCGATGGCGATTGTCCCGCGGCCATTAAAGCCACGCCGGGTGATGCAAGGTCACACACCGGGTCTTGGTGTTAGAGCCCCCGGCGTGCGCTCGCAGAGTCCCGCGGCCATTCCAAGCCGCGCGGGGCAGTGATGTAAGGCCCCGCTCCAGGAGCTCTTCGACCCCGCAACTCGGGCGGGAGAAGTCGCCGTTGCAGGAGCCCTGAAAGCGGTCTCCCTCCAGGGACCCGCGGGCTCCTGGTGCCGCCGTCCACAGACCCGCAGTTGCAGCCTCCGCATCAGCAGCAGCAGCAGCAGCAGCAGCAGCAGCGCTCCACCACCGCTCCACCCGCTCCGGACTCGGCCAGCTCCGCGACGGTGAGGTGAGTCGTCAGCACCAGAGCCCCCGGTCTTCCTGTTGGAGGCCGCTCCTCATTGCAGCCCCAACGACAACTGAGACCCGACAAGAAAAGGTCGGGTCTCCAGTGCAGGGAGAGATTTAAAAGTTACCCCCTCCCTCCCACCCCACCCCCCCCACACACACCCCCCCAACAAAAAATAACAAAAACTACATATAAACATAGACAAAAAATAATAAAAACGCGGACGGGCTGCAGAGGCCGCTGCTGACCAGAGTCGCGCCGCCTACCGCCCTATTCACACACAGATGCTGCCTGACCCATTGAGTTCCTCCACCTGTTTTTTTTTTGCTCAAGATTGCAGCATCTGCAGTTCCAAGAACCTCCATTTTACTGTGTGTAGGAAGGAACTGCAGATGCAGATTTAAACCGAATATGGACATAAAATGCTGGAGTAATTCTGGAGAGAAGGAATGGGTGACGCTTTGGGTCGAGACCCTTCTTCAGATTGGGCTACAACTTCAGTTGGCCTGAAGAAGGTTCTCGACCCAAAACGTCACCCATTCCTTCTCCTCTAATCTGAGGAAAGACATTCTTGCCATAGAGGGAGTACAGAGAAGGTTCACCAGACTGATTCCTGGGGTGTCAGGACTTTCATATGAAGAAGGACTGGATAGACTCGGCTTGTACTCGCTAGAATATAGAAGATTGAGGGGGGGGGATCTTATAGAAACGTACAAAATTCTTAAAGGGTTGTACAGGCTAGATGCAGGAAGATTGTTCCCGATGTTGGGAAGTCCAGAACAAGGGGTCACAGTTTAAGGATAAGGGGGAAGTCTTTTAGGACTGAGATGAGAAAAAACATTTTCACACAGAGAGTGGTGAATCTCTGGAATTCTCTGCCACAGAAGGTAGTTGAGGCCAGTTTATTGGCTATATTTAAGAGGGAGTTAGATGTGGCTAAAGGGATCAGGGGGTATGGAGAGAAGGCAGGTACGGGATACTATAACCATATAACAATTACAGCACGGAAACAGGCCATCTCGACCCTTCTAGTCCGTGCCGAACACGTATTCTCCCCTAGTCCCATCTACCTGCGCTCAGACCATAACCCTCCATTCCCTTCCCATCCATATAACTATCCAATTTATTTTTAAATGATAAAAACGAACCTGCCTCCACCACCTTCACTGGAAGCTCATTCCACACAGCCACCACTCTCTGAGTAAAGAAGTTCCCCCTCATGTTACCCCTAAACTTCTGTCCCTTAATTCTCAAGTCATGTCCCCTTGTTTGAATCTTCCCTACTCTCAGTGGGAAAAGGTTATCCACGTCAACTCTGTAATGAGTTGGATGATCAGCCATGATCATATTGAATGGCGGTGCAGGCTCGAAAGGCTGAATGGCCTACTCCTGTACACCTATTTTCTATGTTTCTATGTTTCCAGAGATGCTGCCTGTCCTGCTGAGTTACTCCAGCTTTTTGTCTCTCCATTCCACTGCAACACTGTATGCTTGCTGTGAACAAGTTCTCCTCCTCTCTCCAATGTGCTTGGGCCACAATCAGGACCCTCATTTCCGAGAAAGCACCACCACTGTCGGCAATGATCTTCTCAAAGGAAATACTTAGCGTAAAGTGCTCTCCAAAGTAGAGGCTGTCACTGTTGCTGCCTTCCATTTGTAACAGGGTGTCAGCACCAGGCACTCTCAAGCCATTACGGGGGTGTGAATGGCAACACTCCTTCCACACACACCTCCAGCGCCACTCCATTACTACCCCTCCGTCATGTAGCAAGCTCATAAATGGGCACCCCTGTGGCTCTCACGCAACCACATCAGAAGTTGCAGGAGCTGATCTCAGTATAGGAGTAGAGAGGTTCTTCTGCAGTTGTACAGGGCTCTGGTGAGTCCAAGTCAAGTCACTTTTCTTTCTATAGCTCATTTAAAAACAACTCTCGCTGCCCAAAGTGCTTTACATTGGTGGAGGTACTAACGTTATACAACATTGGTTCATAGATTAAGTACAAACATAATACACACATATAGCCCTCGCTCAGAGGACGTCAAGAAAGGCTTGAGAGTAAAGATGAGTTTTAAGTCTCGACT